>JAJJMB010008071.1:4935460-5221535 GCA_023531105.1 Papaver atlanticum | reverse complement strand
AGACAAACACTAGGTTAGTTAACTAGTTTTTCTTGTCAAGGCATTCGATTAGACTTGAATAACCGAATCCTCCAATTTGATAAGTCTAACTAAGATCAGAATTAACTTAGTTTCTCTTATCCGGAATCGAATTGGACTAAAAAAATGATCCCGTATTTCGTTAAGCCATAAATAATACATACAAACCAATTTTTTTTGACTTGCATAATTATTTTCTTATCCGGAAGCAATTGAAACAAACATAGAAATTATAGCACAGCAATTGCACCGAATTTCGTTAAGCAAAACCATTTGATACCCAACAATAAAGAAGACACCAAACAATAATCCAAATAATTTGACACAATTTTTCTTAACCGTAAACAATTGAATCATACATACACACACATCCGTACACAACAATGGAATATATCAATTGTGCCGAAATTTTGTTAAGCAAAAGAAAAATATATATAATATAAAATGGCTTTTCTTAAACAGGAAAATGATTAACTAACAAATTCGTTACCTCAGATTTTGCAGCCTCTTCTCCCCAGAAAGATATATCATTAAGCGCAAGTTCAAGTAAGAATTCTCTCCCAGTGTGTTGTCATCCTCTCGCAAGAATAAAAGAACAACAACAAAAGCAACCTTTACAAGAGAAAGGTTGAATCAGTTTTAACTAATGTGTGCCAATAGCAAAAGGTGAAAACCTGAAACACATATGTTATGCTAAGCACAACTCATGTAAACACAAATTGATTCAACATATTGTGACTTTTCACATATGAGTTTCAACCAGAACACCTTATGATCCTTTGATAAAGCCTACCAACATGGGATGGAACTTAATCCCGCTAAATAAAAAATCCACACAAAGCATAAGGGTTACATCATATGAGATCGATTATCAAGGTTAATGAAAACCGAAATCAGACATCTCATAAACCGAAAACACATAGCAAAAATATAAACATCCATGCATAGGCTATGTAATCGGAAAACTATCACAATAAAAATAATAAAATAATAATTTCATTCATAAATAGTTGATAGTTTTATTAAAAATATACCTTATACAATAATTGAAATAAATCAAAAACTGATGTCTATTTTCTTTTAAAGAGATAAAATCAAATCTCTTCATTATATTGAGATCTCTTTCGCTTGATAGGAATAATTCTCCGAATTCCTTAAAGAGATCCTTGATCAAAGAATAATTCCTAAACTTTGAGAAAGTCAGGTTCTCTTTCGTTTAATCTTTTCAGAAGTAACTCATGTTGCTTGACAAGATGAGCTTGAACAAGTAGAGTCCTTTCAAGAGAACGCTTCAACATCAATACCTCTAATTTAGTTTCTGCACAAGTTCGTGCTATCTTATGAAACTCCTTTTCATAATCAATCATAGAGTATGAACGATTGACATTATTGCAAGAGGTGGTTCTGTTCATACATAATTATTTGTTACAGAGGAATAAACAAGAATTTTTCTCTTTGGTACCATTCAAGTTGTTTCACATAATAATCAGGCTCACGGATTTCTATCTGTTTGATTTGCTGATTACATTGTGAAACAGAGATACAATTCTTAGATATATTTCCATTGATTGAGTCTGAATGTCTAGTTAATTCTCTTGGAATAAAACTGGAGTTGTCCATATAGATTGCTAAGCGAAATATTGGGTGTGGTTGTTGTACCCCCGCTTTTTCACTTACAACATGACCTTTGATTCCACAATGAAAACATCATCTGTAATGATGCTTATGATGATGTGGAAGACTCTGATGTGAGTAGTTCATCTTGCGAGTCTCAGAGAATACAAATGCTTCTTTAAAAGATGGAAATTTCTTTCGAGAGATCTCAATGTCATTCTTCTTTCTTTTTTAGGGAAAGACCAAACCAGTTTTTTTGGATTTTATCCGGGAAGGATGTAGCCAACTTTTTTTTTCTGACATTAACGAACGTATTTCATCTTTTATCCTATTGACATGTTTGGAAAATGTCTTTATCTCAGAATCATATGAGATTTTTAAGGCACTGTATATATCTGCTGCTGTTTTTCTTAAGATCCCAGTCCTCTTTTCTTGATCAATGCTTTTTCTTCGCTTTGCTTATAATGATTGATTTTTTTAGGAAGATGCGATCTTGAGAGAGTCTAAATCATCTTTTAAGGGTAGTTAGATCAAGATTGAGTTAATCATTTTCTGCTTTCATATGACATAAGTCTTCAAGAAGCTTTCCTTCTCTTTTTAGTGCAAGAGTGAGTTCGGTTGCGCACGAGAGAAATTCTTCACTTAGTTTATTTAGCTGAGATGTTTTTATATTCAATAATCAATATCTTCTTTATCATTATGAAGAGATTTCTCAGAATCTGAATCATTGATTGTGAATACATGGATTAACTTAACTTCTTCTTGAGAACATACAAACATATTTTCAGAAGAGCAAGTAGAACTTGTGAAAGAAGCCCCTTTTAAACATTTGCTAAAATTAAACCCATAGAAAGATTTACTCAAATCTTGTGATACGTTAACTGAGTCTATTTTCGGCTTTGCCTTACCTTTCGGCAGACTCATTTCTTATAGGTTGGAACGCACCAAACACAGATTGTTAGATCTTTTGTTTTTTCCTGCTCTGATACCAATTGAAAACATGAGGGTACCCAAATACACCACAATATTTTATTTATCCACCCATAAGTCCTCTATTGAAAGTGATTGTTTATGGACAGAGTCGAGAAAATACAACAAATCGGTTCACACTTCGTGTGATCGTCTATGGATACGAGATCAATACAATACGACAACAAGATAACTTGTGTGATCGTCTATGGATGCGAGATCGAGACAATGCAACAATCAAAGTGTGTTTACTTGATAATAGGTTCGGACTTAACCAAACTCTATAGGATCACTATCAAGTATTGCGGAGTTAACGTTTGTGTATTTTACTTTAAATTATAATAACTATAATTATAATTGCGGAAAGGAAAAGTAAATGACACAGCAAGATTTTGTTAATGAGGAAACCGCAAATGCAGAAAATCCCCGGGACCTAGTCCAGAATTGAATACTCTCAGAATTAAGCCGCTATACAAAATCTAAACCAACTTCGTATTGTTGAGACTAAACAACTAAACCTAGTTCACTTAGTTTCTTCAATATCCATGCGCTTCCGACATTCAATAAGTGCACGCACTAGAACAATTCCTTTGGATCGTATTCCAAACAGTAAAGGAACAAAAAAATCTATTTGGTAACAACTCTATTGATTCTTTAAGATAAATCTATCTCAAGTCATATGCAAAGGCTCTTTCGGTTAAACTAATAAACTCCTTTGCCTGGTTAGATCAATCCAATCTCTACTACCAAAGTAATAAGATTCGGATTTGTAACAATCAAAATAGATCTCAAGAGAACTATTATGCGTTATCGATCTCACACAACTAATCAATCGAATAAATCTGATTCTAGTTGGATCCTAGCCGATCAAGGTTGTGCACACACAAAGATATGAGAAACAATAAGAAATCTTATTCGTCTTCAAATCTTCTTTAATCTTCAATTAAAACCTGCACAACACCACTTGAAACTTATATGATCAATCACTCACAGAATGGAGTCTGTTAATAATGGACTATCACAAGATGTCTTTAGATCTACAAACAGTTCTAAAGATCCCGTCGATACTTCGATCTAGTTTGGGTGAATCTTATATCAGAAGAGAAGATTCTCAAGCATAAACAAACTAGGTGCAATCAAAGTTTCAACAACCATTAGTCAATCAAATCAATCGAAAACTAATAACACCGCAATTATCTAGTTTCTCACCAATGGTACTCGTAAAGCTTCTTGACCACAAAAGTCTTTAAACGAGACGTCGTAAGAGATTTTTCCTAATTAGGGTACTTTCCTCTCCGGATAGACGGATCCAACAGAAATAACAAAAAGATGAAGTTTGTCTGGCTCTTAGGATAGTTTGCTAGAAATGCAAACTTAGGTATTTATAGACCAAGGATGTTTGGACACCAAGGAATTTCCAAAACCGAAAATATTCTCAAGATATTCGATATGACTCCAGGCAAAGGAGTTTATTGGTTAAATGGAAGAGCCTTTGCATATGACTTGAGATATCTTCATCTGAAAGAATCAAGAGAGTTCTTACCAAACAGATTTTTTGTTCCTTTACTGTTTGGAATGCGATCCAAAAGAATTGTTCCAGTGCGTGCACTTATTGAATGTCAGAAGCGTATGGATACCGAAGAAACTAAGTGAACTATAGGTTTAGTTGCTTGGTCTCAACTATACGAAGTTTGTTAGATTTTGTATAGCGGCTTAATTTTGAGAGTATTCAATTCTGGACTAGGTCCCGGGGTTTTTATGCATTTGCGGTTTCCTCGTTACCAAAATCTTGATGTGTCTTTTACTTTTCTATTTCCGCGATTATAATTGTTTATTATAATTAAAAGTAAAATACACAAACGTTAATTCTGTATTACTTGATAGTGATCCTATAGAGTTTGGTTAAATCCGAACCTATTATCAAGTAATCATACTCTGATTGTTGTATTGTCTCGATCTCGTATCCATAGATGATCACACAAAGTG
Organism: Papaver atlanticum; assembly: GCA_023531105.1. NCBI lineage: Eukaryota > Viridiplantae > Streptophyta > Magnoliopsida > Ranunculales > Papaveraceae > Papaver > Papaver atlanticum. The sequence continues at coordinate 5,216,948 of JAJJMB010008071.1, read as the reverse complement.
TGAATACCGATTTGTAGTATTGTCTCAACTTTGTCCATAGACAATCACTTTCGGTAAAAGGACTTATAGGTGGATAATTAAAAGATTGTGGCGTATTTGGGTACCCTCGTCATTTCACCTCCATCACATGTAAAGCTTCGACCTTGCTTGCTTGATCTACTTCAGTTTGTGAGAGAAGGATTAATGTTTTTAATGGGATGATTTCAATAGAGTTCTTTCAAGATAATGAGGGATAAAATCCAAATGTCATAACTTTTCAAAAAACTGCTCGTTACTTTTGAATTTCCTAACAGTCGGCATTATCGTTTTTCTCCAATATATGCCGATTCTGCTTCCGACATTGTGTGTTGTATTAATTCAATGTCGGTAGAGGTACAAAAAAATTTTGTCCTATAAAGGGTTTCCTGTATAAAATCGAGCTAGTGCCGGCATTGATTTGGAATAGTAAACAATGTCGGCAACCAATTCCGGCATTATGTTTATGTTTCTTACAATGTCGCCGCTGAGGAGGAAAATGTTAGTTGTACATAGGATTTTCTGTATAAAAAGTATATTGTGTCGGCATTGTAGTCAAATATTGAATTATGTCGTCTTGGTTAAGCCGCCATGCTCGATATATTTTGTACAATTTCGGCTTAGCAGAGTTCAAAAACACAGCCAGTTTAAGCGACCTAACGACCTTCAACGTTGATCCAAAATCCATAAAATTATTTTATTAGATTGAAAAGGCATACATCTATCGTAAACCTTGAAGGAAAAGAAATAACATAGATCATTACATTGCGCTTAAACACTGAAATACGTGTACAGGAGGTACTTTCTTCCAACAGACGATGACAGTCGTCATGCCATAAGAATTTTCCATATTTAAATTCATATTGGTGGAGACCCATCGTCCACTAGAAAAACAAATTATTATAAGTTAGCATTGTTTCGTAAAAGAACCAAAAAACTATTTTTGATGAACGACTTATTGATTGACACACTTATTCTTGTCCCTCCATCTTCGTTGAAAAGAGCATCAAACCAAGCTTTCAATTTGTTTTTTAACGCTACGAGTTCGTTAAATAGATCATCGAATCTATTCCTAAAGAGTCAGAGCGTCCAACTATTATGATTTCCGCTTAATGCCTTAAAGATCATAAATATATGTTTCTACCCAGCATCGGATGTTTGATCCATGTTAAGGTACATTACTTGGATTTCGTCGTGGTTCATATGGCTATAGTGCTTTCTATCTTAGTCGTGCTTCGAGACCTTAATCCACGCTCTAAAGATGGCAACATTTTCTTGGTTGTTGGACGAAGTAGTCATTTTTTGTGCTTGAAGGGATGGGTGAATGAGTTTGAATGTTTGAAAGGGATGGGTAAACGAGTTTGAAAGTGACCGGTGAGAATGGTAATGAAATTGAAAGCGTCAGATGTCTTTTTATAGCCTTCAATGGCTAACGACTAATTCTTAAAAAAAAAAACGTTGGATGACCTTTGCGGCATTGAGTATGAATTTATAACAATGTTGGTTCGAACAAATGGGGAATAAATTTTTTTTACACTGATTCAGTGCCGGTATGAATTCACATCAATGCCGGGACAGGTGTCGGCATGAGTATTAAAAATATCACTAATGTCGGATCTGATCCAGCGACTTACAAAAGTCATTTTATCAATGCCGGAAAAATGTAAAAATTTAGGATTCAGGTTTCTGCCAGGTTACCATCACTGTATGCAAAGTTTCTCACAATGCCGGGAATCAATCTGTATTTCTAAATCCTTTTTTTTCCTTTATTCCGGCATTGAAATAATTTTCTCACAATGCTGGTAACATTTTCAAAGTTTTCTGTATAAGTTTTCTCAGTTTCCGGCACTATAAGCAAAGTCTCGTACAATGCCGGAAATCTGTATTTTCAAAATCCATATTATCTTCCGGCATTTTTTTTATTGTTTACATTTCATGCCGGCGTTCTTGTTGTTAGAGCATTGCTCGGTTGAACCCACCAAGCGTTGGTATATCAAGTTTGGTTGTCATATTTTAGTGAATCAAAACTCATTTAAAGAGTCGCTTGATTATTTACTAGAGTCAACTTCGTATAGGTTAGCTAGAAAGTTACTAGGATATGAGACTTACAAGTATTATGTGAAGACTTGAAGAATGTGAAGAAGTAAAGAGCTACAACGACGACATCATCCTTCCTCTTGAGGTTAGTAATATTTGACTTGAACTGTTTCATTCCTAACATATCTTTCAAGTCGTGCATATTGAAAACATAACTGCGAAGCTGTGAATGATTATACTCTAGTTAGACATAGTATCACGTCTATATTTTGAACTTCGTATATAAGACATCGACATAATCGTATGAATGCTATTGTGATTATGTATGGGTATGGGTGAAGATTTCGTCCTAGGAAACAATGTTTTACATTTGTTTAAAGGAAGTACAATTCATAAACTTGTTTTGTGAATCGAAAGGGAAATCACTAGGCTTATTGGTATTGTTATTCATTGCAAATCTTTGGATTACCAATATGTGTGTTTGGTATAACCGCTCATAACTTGTTTATGTATCTTGGTAAACTATTCACAATACCTGACTTTTGTATTGGTATGACTTTTATTAGTGAAACCGATCTTAAGTAATCACCTGAGATGGTATGATCGATATTTTGTAATTGGTATGACCAGCTCTAGATATTGGGGAACCGATCCTAGTAAGAGGTGCAACCGATCACAAGTATGTGGAATCGATCCTTGTAAGAGGTACAACAAGTCTTAGTAATTGGTAACCGATCCTATGACTTGTGCAATCGATCACAAGTAAAATACCATAATAATGTGGTAACCGATCCTAGTACCTAGTCAACCAATTTTTGGAAAGCTAGTGTGACCGATCCTAGTACCCACATGGAGGAAGAACCGAAGCTCTGTGTTTTGGTAGAACCGTGAAACCCATTAATGGTGATTTGATAGGATAATCAATCACATAATTCTTGGAAGTCAAGTGAACCAATTCTAAACTTGTTTGGAAGTGTGGAAAATCGGTTCCAAGATTGTAAATATGAAAAAGGATTTACAAAGTAAAGATGTCGACATACTTTGAACATGTGCAGTAACTCTTATCTTTTATTGTTCAAAGATATTCCTTAATAACTAAAGGAGAATCCCAGATCGAAATAAATTGAGAATCTTTTAATTAAGGTTTTTAGTTTTATATGCTTTTTAATTTCCAGCAATTAAATGCATATCTTTATAAAATAAAAATTGGTAATGTGCATTTACTAATTGGAGATTTTCTACTGAGATTTCGGTCAATATTTGGAAAGTGCATTTCCAGGAATTATGAAAACAGTTTTTGGCTTTATTGCATATCTTTGAGAATATTCGGTTTTGGAAATTCCTTGGTGTCCAAACTTCCTTGGTCTATAAATATTGAAGTTTGCATTTCGATCAAACTAATCCTCAGAGCTAGCAAAACTACCTAGTTGTGTTGTTGCTGGTGGAGCCGTCTATTCGGAGAGGAAAGTACCCTAATTAGGCGAAATCTCTTACGACCGCTCATTTTAAAGATTTCTTTGGGATTGAGAAGATCTACGAGTACCGTTGGTGGGAAACTAGATAATTGCAGTTTATTGTTAGTTTTCGATTGATTTGATTGACTAACGGTTTTTGAACTTTGATTGCACCTAGTTTGTTTATGCTTGAGAATCTTGTCTTCTGATATAAGATTCACTCCAACTAGATCGAAGTATCGACGGGGATCTTTAGAACTGTTTGTAGATATAAAGACGTCTTGTGATAATCCATCGTTAACAGACTCCGTTTTGTGTGTGATTGATCACTAGAGATTCAAGTTGTTTGTGTGCAGGTGTTTATTGAAGACAAAGAAGATTTCTTATTTGAGTTCATAATCTTTGGTGTGCACAAAACTTGATCGGATGGGGATCCAACTATAATCGGTTTATCTTTGTGATAACCTTGATTGATTAGTTGTGTAGATCGACATCAATACATTTCTTTGTGATTCATAGTATTGATTGCATAGTCTAAATTACTTTGGTAGTTGTTGAATAGATTGATCTAAGAACCTGACAAAGGAGTTTATTGGGATAAACGGAAAAGCCTTTTGTCAAACTCATATCACGTTGTTTGAAAAGAGTTTTTACCGAACAGATTTGTTGTTCCTTTACTGTTTGGAATATGAACCAAAGGAATTGTTCCAAGTGCGTGACTTATTACAATTTGGAGGCGCAGGGATACAGACGAAACTAGGTGAACTATAGGTTTAGTTGCTCTGTCTCAAGTATACGAAGTTGGTTTAGATTTTGTATAGCGGTTTAATCCTGAGAGTATTCAATTCTGGACAAGGTCCCGGGGTTTTTCTGCATTTTCGGTTTCCTTGTTAACAAAATCTTGCCGTGTATTTTACTTATCTATTTCCGTAATTATAATTGTTTTATTATAATTAGAAGTAAAATACACAAACGTTAATTCATATTTACTTGATAGCAATCCTATTGTGTTTGGTTTAGTCCGAACCTATTATCAAGTAAACATACTTCGTTGTTGTATTGTCTCGATCTTGTATCCATAGTCAATCACACAAGTTATTTTGTTGTCGTATTGTCTCGATATCGTATCCATAGACGATCACACTAAGTGTGAACCGATTAGTTAGATTGTCTCGACTCAGTCCATAGACAATCACTTTCGGAGAAAGGACTTATAGATGGAAAAGTTTTAGATTGAGGTATATTTGGGTACCCTCGTCTTTTCACTTGTTTTTAGAATTACGACATTGTAAGATTCAAAATATTTAATGCCGACAACTAAAGTTTCAGTAACATTGACGGTGCTAACTAGATGTTGTTTCAAAGTGTTAAACGTTCATTATTCAAACTATCATTTAATGATTACAATTCAAACTAAAAAAAAAGTTCCATTAATGAACCACATATATCCAAATTACTTATCATCGTTTCCGTTCAATCAATTATTTCATTCTTCTCTCGGGGAATTGATAGGTTAATAGCATGCCAAAGTTGGTGATTTTCCTCGTACAACACCATCCATTCTTTCGAGTGATTGAGCACTATGTTTTTAAATCATCGAACAAACCGGTGGCAATGGACAATGTTCCTTCAATTTTAGAATAATGAAATGATTGCCGTTCACCAAAGCCAAAACAATTTTTCTTTTTTTAAGAGATCCTTCACACTTTTTCCACTTTGGTGTAAATGTTGTTTGTACGGCATGGCTAAAGAACACAGATAAATATATCCATTATTAGATGCCCACATACCGGTATGAGCATCCAATACTTAGTAGGAAAGAACTTCATCGGGTCTTCAGTCCCTAGCACCTGAGCATGCAAATCATTAAACTTTGTTCCGTCAGCAACATATTTCTCATAAAATCTCTTCTTTTTGATAAGTTTTTAGGTCATCCTCTTTCTAGCATATTGGCATGGTGTCATCCCTTTACTAACCGCCTAATCAAAGATTTTTAATTTCTCAGTCACAATATGATAACCACAATTTTCATCTCCATCAACATCATCTGTATATAGAACATACTCACGAATAATCTCAAGAAGTTGCTTCTTCTACGTCTCTATTTTGGTATGGTAACTTCTATTAGGATTACTTGTTTTTTGATCCTTAGGAGTCTTCGTATTACGAACTTGTAGTTTCATTATCTCCAACCCATCATACGCAAACTATAGACATTCAATTAGTTGATATGGTGAAGTAGTTGCGCACTTTCTTGGCTTACCCCTTTTCTTCAGAACCGACACTCTATCAACTATGGGCGTGCCTTCGGAATCCTCAGTTTGTTGTTGTTGTTGAATAGATATTGGTGGCTTCCCTTACCCAGCACTTTTTACCGGTGCTTCATCCACTTTGGGTATGGCTTCAGAATTTTACTTTGTTGTTGTATTTTACTTGATATATGTTCCTTATTTGTCCTACCCTATTTTTTCCGAACCAGCTCCTCATCAACCTTGGGTGTGGCTTCAGAATCCTATATTTTTTGTTGTTGTTAACTCACTGTAGTTTCCTTTTTAAGCTTAACCCTTTTCTTTGCAACCGTCTATCCATCAACTTTGGGTGCGGCTTCGGAATCCTCGGTTTGTTGTTATTATTGTTGACTTTATGTAGGTTTCTTCTTCGACCTACCCCTTTTCTTTGCAACCGGTGCTCCATCAACTTTTGGGTGTGGCTTCGGAATCCTCGATTTGTTGTTGACTTGATGTAGGTTCCTTGTTCGGCCTACCCCTTTTATTTTGAACCGACTCTTCCTCGTACCTTGCTTCAGAAAGCTCAAATATTGGATGTCGTTTCTTACTTTCCCCAAGTTCGCATTCACGTTGATTCGTTAGTTTCTATTTTTCTCTCTCTTTTCTCATTGACGTTTTAGTTGGTGGTCTACCTGGAGGCTTTTCCTTTATTGTTTCATCCACTTATGTTCTCCATCGGCTAGTAATTAGCCTTAGTTGGATCAACAAAACTTGTTGGGTAGCCGAGTTGCCACGTGAGTAGGCGTCAAGGAATTCCATTGCTTCATTCGTATCCCATGGCAATTGTCCGGGAACTTCCATAGGAGGAGGGGTAAAAGAGATTTGCTTCCATAACTGATCGATATCCTCAATAGGTATCGCATATTCATACTTCATACGCATATGACAACATGGAAGCCCAATTGCAGACATGTCAAGACAAATACACACATCACCCGGTTTGTCATAGTTTGTCTCCCGTATCATTTGTTTCATCATATGTTTTATTGCCCATTAAGACACATTGAATCTATTCCTCAGAGCAACTTACCATATTTAAGATATTGAGTCATCATCTTTATCTAACTTTTCTGAAAATGCATCTTGATCCTTCGCCTGGAAGCCGTTGAGGATTTTTTTTTGGTTTCATGCATGCTTTGGTCAATCTCTTTATTTTCTCCATATCATGAGGTTTTAGCTTTGCAACCAGGGAGTGACCAACAAAAGTAAATGGATCCTCGTGGTTATGGTGGCCGAACCACACTGTACATTTCCATTTGAAAAAGCGGGGGTCTAACAACCTCACCCAATATTTCGCTTAGCAATCTGTATGGACTAACTCCAATATACATATAAGAGAATCAACTAGACAGTTAGACTCAATCTTATAAAAAGTATATCAAGGACTTATATCTCAATCTCTCAATTCAATCCGCAATCAAACAAATAATAATTTGCGAGCCCAATTGAATATAAGAGAAATAACTTGAACGGTACCAAAGACCAATGTTCAAGGATTAATCAATTTCAATCAACAACCAAAGGTTGGATGTACCAATTGATCGATTCAACGCACAACCTGTGATATTTCAATTATATAACAAAATATAATGCGGAAAAGAAATAACACAGAAACCATAAGTTTTGTTAACGAGGAAACCGCAAATGCAGAAAACCCCTGGGACCTAGTCCAGATTGAACACCACACTGTATTAAGCCGCTATAGACACTAGCCTACTACAAACTAACTTCGGTCTTGACTGTAGTTGAAACCCAATCAATCTCACACTGATTCAAGGTACAGTTGCGCTCCTTACGTCTCTGATCCCAGCAGGATACTACGCACTTGATTCCCTTAGCTGATCTCACCCACAACTAAGAGTTGCTACGACCCAAAGTCGAAGACTTTAATAAACAAATCTGTCTCACACAGAAAAGTCTACAGGAATAGATAAATCTGTCTCCCACAGAAATACCTATGAGTTTTGTTTCGTCTTTTGATAAATCAAGGTGAACAGGAACCACTTGATATACCAGACTTATATTCCTGAAGAACATCCTAGAAATATAATTCACCTCACAATAATCTTAATCGACTAGCGAAACAAGATATTGTGGAATCACAAACGATGAGACGAAGGTGTTTGTGACTACTTTTCTATCTTGCCTATCGGAAATATAAATCTCAAGCCAATCTTACGATTGCACTCAATCATGATAGAAACGGCAAGATCAGATCACTCAACTACAGAGAAAATAGTTGGGTCTGGCTTCACAATCCCAATGAAGTCTTTAAGTCGTTAACCTACAGGGTTTCGTGAAAAACCTAAGGTTAAAGGAGAATCGACTCTAGCTTATACAACTAGTATCACACATGAGGTGTGGGGATTAGGTTTCCCAGTTGCTAGAGTTCTCCTTTATATAGTCTCCAAATCAGGGTTTGCAATCTAAGTTACCTTTGTAACAAAGCGTTCAATATTCACCGTTAGATGAAAACCTGATTAGATTCAAGCTAATATCTTTCAACCGTTAGATCGAACTTAGATTTTTACACACAAATGAAATGTAACTTCATTTTGGTTTGAGTAACCGTACCTAAACGTGTACACTTAGTTGGTTCAACAGTAGTTAACCAATGGTTAGCCATATGAGCACTTTCATATAAACCTTATTCATCTTCACCATAACTAGTTCAAATAACTCAAATGAACTAGTTAGAGAGTTGTCCAATTGCTTAGATCTTATAGAAGTATACAATACACAATCGAAGCAAAATCGTTTTTGATTCACTCGAATCGATTCATGAACATTATAGCCACGGTTTGCAAAGATTCCATTCCTTAATATATAAATGTTTTAGTTCATGAACAAACCGATTTTAGAAAGTAACCTACTTAAGTATGAATACGGGTACGCGTACTTAAGTAACCAGATTGAGTTTGGTTTTCACTTTCAAAATCCAGCAGAAATTCACGGACTTGAACTTTCCGCCAGTATGCGTACGGGTACGCACACTCTCCCGGATTTCCAACAACCGCCAGTACGCGTACGAGTACGCATACTTTGGGTTCCCGGTTTGTACTTTTACACAAATGTAAGAACATACCATGTTTATCTCCAAAGATGGTTACATGTTTCTAAACTCTCATTTCAATCATTGAAACTTTCTTAGAGGATGTTATATAGTTGTTATTCACAAACTATTTTTCATCAAAGCGATTTTCAAGTTATTGAAATAATCAACATGACTTTCATCACGAGTAAAGATGAACTTGGCCAAAGTGAAAGCTTACCAACACATATTTCGAGAAATAGTTAAGTGAGATAAACTCGGCTCGAAATAGCAAATGTGTATAATCGAAGTCTATATAGCAATACGACTTTTTTCTCAAGATAGGAGATATAATGGATAGAATTTTGAGTGATAGATAAGTTCAAGTCTCCACATACCTTTTTGTCGATGAAGTTCCACCAGTTCCTTGAGTAGTTCTTCGCTTTGCATGATGAAAGTCCTGGAGTCTAGAGCTCAACTACACTTACTATCCTAGGCCGAGACTTAGCTATAAGTAGACTAGAAATCAAGACTTATAGTTTTGGAAACTAAACTTGACAAACAAGCTTGAGATAACAATTCTTGCGAGTTCGACTGAGCAGTGCTCTAACACCATTCACCTCATCTCAAATGGAATACAAGCTTAAAGGAGCATTCATCCTTCCTCGTATTAGTCTTGTATACCCTAGTAGTATTAATTGGATATACATAATCCCTTCTCCTGTGATTATTCTTTTTTTTTTGTGCGATCCACTTCTCTCGCATACTATCTCAAACCGAGTCTTTAAACCTTGAGTTCCTCACTAATACACACATATTCGTACGACCCGTGTTCACAACCCAATTAATTGCATCTTGTTTACTTTTTATTCCCTATATAAGGACAAACACGGGAGATTATATCCAATCCATAAGTAAATTTCAAAACATGTCAAAATACTAGGTGAGATAACTTTTTGGTAACTTATTGAACAATTTGTATAGTACTCCGGCGTATCCCGACCCAGCGGTTTTGCAGCTGGCTCATCATATGGCACAATCTAAGAAACAAAAGAGAAGAAAATTAGTTGAAAACACTATAAGCAAGCATATAAAAAAACTTATATATATATATATATATATATATATATATATATATATATATATTCCGGACAACAGCTCCGGCATGCTCGATTTGTATTCATACTACCGCTATGCCGGCACCGAGTTTATTCATCTGTAAAAATGGCGATTTTAAGTAAAAAAAGTCAAATTTCAACACATTAGTACTTATACCTGAGTATTTGGAGTACTTGCGTGTTGAGCTTATTTACTTTCTTGGGTTGATTCTTCACGAGAATCTTCATGCTCATAGATATCATGATTTAAGAGTATTTGATCCACAAAAAGGTGAAATTGTAAATCGTTATCATCAGCTGAAGATTCAAGATAAATCCTTTGTTGTAGTTGAGTTAAAGATTCAACAACATTTCTTTTTTCTCTATCATCAACCATTTCACCTAACCCTTTCTCTCAAAAATTTCCTTCTACTCTCACCCAAATGATAATGATTTATGCTAATCATTATCAAACTAATATTTTAACTTAACTAATTATAATTAACCACTGAACATGATTAATAAATGGTAGATTAATAAATAATATAGATTAAAAATAATATAAATTACCTGGATATGAAGTGGCTCCGATTTACTATTTAAATTCCTAGTTTGTCTTACTATCATATCCCCATTATTAGGTTAATAGTATGAAGTATGAATTTTTTCAGTTTTATATTACCAACCATGCAAGTTACATCCCCCAAAATGAATATGGAACCTTGTGGAAATTGCAACATCAGCTCCCTGACCCTGATCACATTTTACTCCACAGCTCCCTCACCCTAGACAAATCTTGGCATGTCCTTCAGGTTTGTTATAATCCAAGCATAAGCATGGACAAGATTCGAAATGCCACGGATGTTCACTTCAACGGAAACATGAAACCATCACATATTGCAATGCCACAGTTCCTGTCACTTTGGATAAAGCACGTCACACCAGTGAAGCAAGTGAATAATTGGAACTATCTTTCGATCACATAATCTGAAATGTTGTTTCCTTAAATATGATGTCAAAACATGCACATAGAGGAAAGTGAACGATTGAAACTATCTTTCATCACAGAATACGAAATGTTGTTTCTTTGGTTATGGTGTCAAAACGTGCTCAAAACGCTCTACATACGTTGAATTGTTAACCGAGTCTAATTATAATCTAGTTCACTAATCAACACAAAAGTTGTTTTTCCCAGATCCATATGTCCTTCGCTTCTCAAAATAAAATTCAGTTACTAACAAAGCTCCAAACTCAGATCTCATGTTGACCATCTTCATCTAATCTTAGATATTCAAAGCAAAAATGATAGGTGTATCGACACCCTAATCCCGACAGTCTTCTCGATTGAGAGAGGCAGTGGGTCCACTCTGCCCACACGGATCTAGATGCTGCGAATGCTTCCCTTCCGGCTGTTAGATCTCTGGTTGGGATTCCTCTCGGGAATATTATCGGTGAGTCTATCATCTCCCTATTCAAAGACCACTCCATTGCATCCGCTGCACTCCACGTCAAGTCTTCCACGAAAGACTTGGTGGGGTGAAAGACAAACGGGTTCTCTCGCATGACGTAATCACACAACAGGCAAGTGACGTCAAAAGCCTATCACAAAAATTAAATTAAAACTCACAATTAGTATTAAGCATTAGCAGAAAGAAAGAAAATTATCTTAAAAGAAGTAAAAATAAACAATTTAGTTTTTTAAAGAAGAAGAAAAAATAAACAATTATCTACATGGTTTGTTTTTCAATTAAAAGTTAAAACTATTAATAAAACCAAATCCCACTTCAGATATCTCATCTCAGTCGTTAACATTAAAACATCCACGATAGATTGGGGGCCTTAAAAACTAATTAGGGGTCTCACCCATTTTATTTGCACCTCAAAATTTTCAGGGGCATATAAATAATATAGTGAAAATATTGTTTTACCCCCTCTTTTTTTATTTTTTAAATCAATAACGACTCTAAAGAGTCATTATTGTTTTCAATGACGACTCTAAGTGTCATCATTGTTTTCATGACGACTCTAAAGTGTCGTTAATGTTTTCAATGACGACTATGTTTTCATGACGACTTTAAAGTGTCATTAATGTTTTCAGTGACGACTCTAAGTGTCGTTAACATTTTCAGTGACGACTCTAAAGTGTCGTTACTGTAGAGTCGTCATTGAAACAATAATGAAACTTTAGAGTCGTCATTGAAAGTAGTAACGACACTTAGAGTCGTCATTGAAAACATTAACGACACTTTAGAGTCGTCATTGTTTAAAAAAAAAATACCATGATGACTTTTCATACAAATCTGAGAAAAAAAAATTCAAACGAAAAATTTGGAAAAAAAAAAAGTTTATATCTAATTAAGTAAGATTAACACTAATTAAGTGAGATTATCACTAATTAGATAAGGGGTAGATTAGCCATTACTAAAATACTTGGATAAGGGGTGACTCAAATTAGGTTTGGGTGACTTTTTTGTCCTTTAGTTTGAGGCCCCTAATTAGTTTTTAGGGCCCCCAATCAAACGAGGTAAAACATCCAAATAGTTGTAAAAATTAAGTTGCATTACTGTTTACCGTATGCTACTCAGTTGCTTAATAAAATTTAAACCACCACAACAATTAAGAAACTGCAGTAAAACTCAAATATTTTCTATCTTTCTTAAGTTTGATGACGCGGGATGAAATGGATGAAGATGCAAATCAAGATAGAAGAAGGCGAAATTTTATGTTGCAATTACAACCCGGGATCATACCAAAGCCTTTAGAGCCATATGAAGTTGCGACTAGAAGATGGACGTGGCGAGATCGACATTTTTACCGCGAAAAGATGATACATGATTATTTTAATCATGATTGTGTCTATTCCGATGAGGATTTTCAGCGACGATTTTGCATGGGCCGCAACTTGACGCAAAGGATTATTGCCGAGCTTTGTCAGGTACAACCTTTATTTAATTATCAATATGATGCACGACATGTACGAGGCTTTAGTCCCGAACAAAAGGTCACTGCGGCCCTCCGTATACTATGTTACGGGGTACCAGCGGATTCCACGGATGATTTCATCCGTATTTCCAAAACAACCGCCTTTACGTATCTCAAATTGTTTTCCGAAACAATAGTCGAGCATTTTGGTCCAACCTTTTTAAGAAAGCCAACTCAGGAAGATGTTCAAAGAATAACTGAAGAAAACACCGCGAGGGGTTTTTCAGGAATGCTAGGTAGTCTAGACTGCATGCACTGGACGTGGCATGCGTGTCCGGTTGAATGGGCAGGCCAATATAAGGGTCATTATCCAAAACCAACTGTAATTTTGGAAGCTTCGGCTAGCTATGATTGTTGGTTTTGGCATGCCTTTTTTGGACTCCCGGGTTCAAATAACGATCTCAACGTTTTGTATAAGTCACCAGTGTTTGAAGATCTCAAGAATGGGATCGCACTGCACTGAAATTTCACCATCAATGGTCATCACTACACTCAGGGTTATTATATGGTAGACGGAATCTATCCAGAATGGCCAACTATGGTTCAAGCTTATAAACAAATAGGTTTTGGACCGACGACTTCGAAGGATATGAAGTACTTTAACACCCAACAAATGAAATGCAGAAAGGATGTTGAACGTGCTGTTGGCATACTGAAAAGGAAATTTGCCATCATAGCTGGGCCGGCACGCTTTTTTGATCTTCAAGAAATGAATAAATTATGCTGACTTGTATCATTCTGCATAACATGGTCATTGAAGAAACCAGACGTGACCCAACCTGGACTAGTTTTCCAGATGAAGATTTGGCGCCGAATCTTGTGGTGGAGCATGGGTGTCCGGAAAGAGAATATAGACTTGCCACTGACAGACTCCAAAACCGGGGAATCTATGGACAACAAAGACAAGATCTAACTAAGCACATTTGGGCTTTAAAAGGAGCAAGAGACAATGCGCGGGGGCGAAGCAGAGGCAGAAGGAGAGGCAGATAGATGTTATTTTAAATTTAGTGTTGTTTATTTTAATTCATATGTTTTTTTACATTAAAGTTGTTTGTTTAAACGACTACACTTTAAAATTAAAATTGAGGCAATTATATTAAAAGTAATTTTAAAATTGAGGCAATTAAATTAAACTTTACTAAACAAGAATTAAAATCAGTTATAAGGACTGTATTCATCTTCGTTTTCTTTTGATGCATCATCTTCGTCTTCTTCCACATGCACATACTGGCCAGTTTGTTGAGGGGGGGATTTGTTGTTGTTCGGCCGCGACTTGTTGTTGTTCGGTCGTGGATTGTTGTTGTTCGGCCGCATCCATTTCCTTAGTCCATGCAGCAAGTTGTCGTTCATTCATTATTGAAGTGTTCAAGGAGAGTAACTTGTTTAGCTTACAATCCCTGTAGTATTGTTCTCGCGAAAGACGACTTTTTTGTTGATTATTTATAGCAATGCCATGGTCCCTGACTCTATCTGCTTCTATCTGCATCTCGAATTCCTTGTGATCAGCATAGTTGAACTCGCTTGAACCTCCTTCTAATGCTCGTTGGGATGCGTCTCTCGCTGCTTTTGCAGCTTTCTGACCCCCTCCTCTTCTTTTCTTGACGTTGGTGTTAACGTCTAGATTAGTGTTGTGTTGTTCCTGACTACTTGGAGATCCAGTTCCATCAGGTGAGGAAGCAGGCCCTCCATTCTGAAAATCCTGCGAGATTGGACCATGTGGTGATCTTGCAGGAACTTGATTACCTTCCAGCAAGTATGGATTAAACTTTTTAAGCACCCTCAAAATGGCGAAACAAGTTTCATGTTGGAAGCCCGTTTTGTGGGATCTTTGCCACTCTTCCCGACATCTTCGTTCCACATCCGGTTCGCCTTCACCACTTCTTCTGTTGTGCCACATTTGAGTGATCAAAGCTACAAATTCATTAACGGCTGCTGAAATTCCGTGAAAACGATGAGACAACCCATCAGCATCACGTCTATTGAGGTTACCTGTTTCTTCACAATTTTTTTGTAAAATCTTATCATAAAAAGTTTTTTTTTCCTTGATAAATACCATTGATTTCATCTAATGTATATAATACATAATTTATGCAAAATGACTCGTCTTCATCCATCGTATACTTGACACCACGAATTCTTGTGTTTCTTGGTTGTGATTGTGGTGTTTCTTGTTGTGTTTCTTGTTGTGATTGTTGTTGTGGTGTTTGTTGGTGTGATCGTTGTTGTGAGGATGCCATATTTGTTAGAAATGAAATTTATAATGATGAAATTTTTTCTGGAATATTGAGTTGATATGAATAGTTTTGTTTGAATTTTTTTTTAGAGATGGTATGAAATTGTGTAATTTTGAGGTAGTGATGAAGAAGGTGTGAGTTTTAAGTCTGAAGATGAAATGAATTTATAGGGAAACAAAAAGGAGCAACAGCCGTAGGATGGAAGGAGCCGTTGGCGCTTTTGTGTCAAACACGGCGCATTAAGAAAAAATGTTGGCGTTTGACGTAACAAAGGGGTTTGAAAATACAAGCGCCAACGTTTTTGGGACAAACGCCAGCGTTGGTGCCAAACTCGCCCGCTCTTACATCACGCGCGCGCTACATGTTCCATCTCACTCAACAAACCAACGAATTTATTGGTTTATACATCCATTTTTCATGTTTATTGAGTCCATAGTGGAAGCAAAATCAACTAACTTAAAAGTTTGTTGAGTCCATAGGAAATACTCTTAAGACTTATTCTTCTCGAACTCAACGAATCTGAACACTTCTTATTCTCCAACTCTACTTTATCTAATACAGCACCACAATTAAGCCTGTAATTGATATTGTTTTATTTTTGATATTAAAAATAATCACCAATCTCTTGTAGAAGAAAACCTCAATTTGAGTTCGCGACAAATTTGAACCCTGAACCCATTATTCAATCTGGTAAATTTGTCCAATTCGCTCATTTTTTACTGTATATTGAGAGATAGAGATAGGAAAGGGAACCATCAGCTTATTAATAGAAAGTGAGATTATTGATCTGGTTCAGGTGAATTAGGGTCTGAAGATGGGGGAAATTTAGGGAAAAGACATGTTTGGATTTTGATTTCTTCCTCCTACCAGTCAATCAACCAATTTCTATGTTGTTGTGGTTCCGAATTTGATCGATTGATTAAGATAAAATTGGGGTCATCAAACAATTTTTGTGCTTCATATCACTGACGGATTTGATTGAGGTAGAATTTAGTCGATGGATCTGGTGGTAATGGCGGAAGGTGCTGTGATGGGGGTGGAGAAAAATATGTTAGGGTTGATGGGGATTTTTAAGAGGTAGAACTGTCAGTTGGGGTCGACGGAAGCAGTAGTTGACACCGCTTACCAAAGTCATAATCCTCATCCGTGGCTACTGCTGATGGTTTGGGGAAGAAAATTATTTTTATTTTTTCTGTTCAAATAGAAAGAAGACGGGAGAAGATGGGGCTATTTTTGGTATCTAAAGACCACGTGTTTTTTTTATCCACCTGTACTTAGCTGGTGACTCAGCTAACTGATTTTGGACAGAATTCTTAACCATAGGAGGTTTTGCTAATTTTATTTATGTACGAGAGGTAATGAAAATTACCAGTCTTTTCAGGGGAGGTAACGCAAATTACCTCTTATTTAAATAAATAAGTTACTATTATACCCCTGGATAGGAAATACTAAAGGAAAAAAATTAGAACAAAACTTTGTTCACGGGGAAATAACACAAGCGCCAGTTGAAATGAATTTCAAATCTGAACCAAGTGCGTAAATTGAATTTTATGGTTCAAATTTGGAATGTATTTAATAGCAATCACTGTCTTTGATTCAAAATGATAAGTTTGACTTCTAGTTTAGCTATTATAGATTTTGATTTTATTTTTAAGTTCAATTTACTCTTTGATTCAGTATAATTATAAGATTCATTACCATATTCTTCAATTTACTTTTTGAAGAATCTTGGTATACTTTTTCGGCATCGTGTTTTAGTTTGGGATACGTAAATCTTAAGTTTAGAGCATCTAATGTCATTTTTTTAAACTTGTAGAGCATTGCTCGGTTGAACCCAGCAAGCGTTTGTATGTCAAGTTTGGTTGTCATATTTTAGTTCTAAAACTTGAGTTGCTTGATTAAATTACTAAAGTCAACTTCGTTAGGTTAGCCTAGGAAGTCTAGAAATGTTGAGACAAACTCGTGTTACTCTTAAGAATCTGAAGACGTATTGATATCAACGAATACAACATCCTTTTGTACGGGTTTAGTAATGCATACTTGACTTGTATGTCAAGTTTGGTTGTCATATTTTAGTTCTAAAACTTGAGTTGCGTGATTAAATTACTAAAGTCAACTTCGTTAGGTTAGCCTAGGAAGTCTAGAAATGTTGAGACAAACTCGTGTTACTCTGAAGAATCTAAAGACGTATTGATATCAACGAATACAACATCCTTTTGTACGGGTTTAGTAATGCAGACTTGACTTGTTTCCATTTATATCTGAGTTGCTTTCAAGTCATTTATATTGAAAATATAACATACAAAGTTATATATATATGCATCTCTGGTAGTGATGACTTGATCAATATAGTAAAACGCAGGGGGGGTACCAAGTACACCACCAAATATTTCGTTCGACAACCTATATGGACAAAACCTAATACAATTGCAAGCAGAACAACTTAATGATCCTTGACAAGATGTATATAGAGTTTATATCTCAATCTCTTCTCAATCACTATGTATAAGACGATGAGTCTGCGAACCTAATTGTTAAGAAGAGTATTTGGACGATCTCAAAAATCAATATCCAAGATCAATCAATCGGAATTCTTTCAAGTAATCAAAATTGTTATCTATCTTTCAAAACACGAATTCTGGAAGAGAAAGTCTCGTAATCTGTAATAGCCGCGTTCTTTTTCTTAAAATATTAGGGCGCGAGCCCAATCCGTTTGGATTGAAAGACTAGAAGTAGCGCAATGTGGAGCGCGATATCTACTTGTGTTTTGGGTTACGAAACACTTGTTTATTTTCCCGAGAAATAATATTTCTCTTTGTGTGAGCCTGCCTGTAGCGTGTGCGGACGATAATAGAGTTTTTATACTCGAATTTCCGTAAAGCTTGCACCTGCCTTGTGTATGTGTCGAGTTAAAATTGCAAGAGGGGCATTTCAGATATTTTATCTTCTTTAAAAATCATTTTCTACAGAATTTCATTATAGAAACATCTTTTTTTTTTCTTACTCTAGATCCTGATCTTTTTCATACAACAAAAAAGAAATTTAAGCACAAAGGAAAATGATATTTGAAGTTTGTTTACATCATTTGGTTGTTTAATTGGATTTGGTTTCTTTGGAAGCTTCAACTACACATAAGGTAGGGGGAAAACTCTTCTTTAAAACTGATTTGAATTGAATTTCATTACTTTGATTCTCTGATTTCATATTTAATTGAATTCAAGCTTATTCATACTCTTATGAAACTCTATGTGATGAATTTGTGATGTTTAAAATGAATTCATGCTTGTTCCTCTTGATTTTGATTCTAGGTTTCATGAAACAAGTTAGGTTTCCCTCTAATTTGATGTTGAAACTGTATTACTTCTAAAAATTAGCCATGGGTACTCTCAATTTATTGGAATTGACCTCTACTTTCCCTTGAAACTCAATTTAAAAGCAATTCAAGGTTTTCTGAAATAATTTTCTGTCCTATTTTTGGGATGAATTATCACCCAGTTCTTGTGACTCTTATTTTGAGTTATATTTTTTGTGTAAAAAAGGGCCTTTTCTTCTTTAAAACTAGCCAATAATCACTGGATTCCGATAAGTAATGAAGTCTGGGTGAATTTTTGATTGTGAACTATCAAAACTGTAGGTTTCTATAAACAGTTTTTCGGCCTGACGTTTCCAAGGAGATTCAACCTTATTACTGAACTTATTATTTTTCTGTCAAGTTTGGTCTGAAAAAATACAACATTGAACAATTTGGCAATATTGATAATAAAGTGAGAGAGATTGAAACTGAACTTCATACTCTCAACTGTCAACCTTTGAGCACTCATATTGCTGAATCTATTAAGAATTTTGAACACTCCCTTGAACATTGGCAATAAATTCAAGAGGACTTCTATGCCCAAAAGTCTAGACAGGATTATATTAAGAGCCATGATAGAAATACCAACTATTACCATACTTATGCTAATAGAAGGAAACACTTCAACCATATTTCTGCTCTTAAACTTAGTAATGGGCAATGGTCTAGTGACAGGAACAACCTTGAAGACCTCTTAATATCTCATTTCAGTGGTATTAGTACTTCTACAAATCCACTGCCTAATAGAGATTTCTTAAATTGTATTGAACCTTGTATTAGTGATTTTGACAATGATATTTTGTTGAGTCTTATCACTATTGATGAGGTGAAAAGCACTATAAATCAAATGAATTCATGGAGTGCTCCAGGGCCTGATGGATTTCCACCGGGCTTCTATAAGCAGAATATGGATCTCTTGATTAATGATGTGTGGCACATGGTTAGGAATTTCTTTGAGTCTAAACATATTCTCAAAGAAATGAACCATACCTTCCTTAGTTTAATACCTAAGATAAATAATCCCTCTACCCCTGCTGATTTTAGACCCATTTCTCTTTGTAACACAAGTTACAAAATTATATCTAAAATCATTGTGAATAGGATGAAACCATTGTTAGGCAAAATCATTTCACCATTTTCAGGCAGCATATGTTCCCAATAGACATACTCATGACAATGTGGTGATTTCCCATGAGCTGGTTCATACCATGAAAAGGAAAAAGGGTAGAAATGGATATATGGGTCTTAAATTAGACATGTCGAAAGCATTTGACCGTGTTGAATGGTCTTTTTTACTGAATATCCTTAAGAAATTTGGTTTTTCTAATAACTGGTGTGATATTATCTATCAGTGCATTAGTACAACCAATATCTCCATCATGCTTAATGGTACTCCTTGTTCTTCCTTTAAACCTTCTAGAGGCTTAAGGCAAGGAGACCCTTTGTCCCCCTACCTTTTCATCATTTTTATGGAGTCACTTTCTCGTTATCTCTTACATGCTGAATCTATTGGCTTTATTCATGGGATTAAAGTTACTAAGGATGCTCCTAGCATTTCTCATCTGTTTTTTGCAGATGACTGTCTTATATTTAGTAATGCATCCCATGATGAAGCTGATAACTTAATGTCCCTTATCAATGAGTTTAGTGCTTGTTCTGGTCAGGTCATTAACCTGCAAAAATCTGGATACTTCTTTAGTAAGAACTGCAATCCATATTTTTGTGTTTTCTCATTAATCAGCTCAAAATTAGGAAAATTGATCTAAATGAAAAATACCTTGGTATTCCCGTTTTCATTGGTAGATCAAAGAATGAAGCTTTTGGTCATCTTCCTGATCATTTTGATAAAAGAGCTGCTAAATGGAAAGGGAAAAATATGACACAATCTGGCAGATCAATTATGGTTAATCATGTCTAAAAGTCTTCGCCTATTTATCAAATGAATACTTTTCTCCTTCCAGATAAGGTTCTCTATAAAATGGAAAAGTCTCAAAGAGACTTTTGGTGGGGAAAAAATCAGTCAGGTGGGAATTATCCTATAGCTTGGGATAACATATGTTGTCACAAACTTCAAGGAGGTCTTGGTTTTAAAAACCTAAGCCATTTCAACTTAGCCATGTTAGCCAAAACTGCCTGGAAGTTAATCCATAACTTTACTGATTTGTGGGTTGTTATTCTTAAGTGTAAGTACTTCAGACACGTGCATGCTCTTCATCACCCAAAAACCAAAGATTCGTCTTGGGTTTGGAATTGTATTAGAAAAGTCTTAGAAGTGATTAAGGATCAGTGTATCTGGGAAGTTAAGAAAGGAGACAATATATTGGCTTTTAGTGATAATTAGATTGATAAAGCTAGTAAACCTTTATGTATTGCTTATCCAAACCCCAACCTCAAAGTCTCTGATTTTTATCATAGGTGACACTAAACAGTGGAACACTGAATTGATTCAGTGTTTTTTCAATTAGGAAAACTGTCAAAAAATCAGTGATATTAGGATACCACTGACAGGATATGATAGGTTAATCTTTCCTCATACTAAGTCTAGAGTATTTTCTGTGAAAACGGCTTATAGAGTCATTTCTAGTCAAAATAGGGCTCAACCTAGTCCTCAACAAACTAAAGTGTATAAGGACTTATGGAATATACCTGTTTTACCTAAAGTGCATTTGTTTCTTTGGAAATGCATAAGAAATATTCTCTCTACCAAGTCTAGAGTTTTTAGATTCACTAGCGAACAAGATAATCTTTGCATTCTATGTAATGATAATATGATGAATCTGCTGAACATCTGTTACTTCACTGTACTTTCTCTCAAGCTATTTGGGCTCTAATTCCAAATGGTAAATTAGTACTACAAGATGTTAATACTGGCATGGATATCATCTCTTGGATTGGTAAGTGGATTTCGTCTTGTAAAGACGGGACAATGATGTGACAAATTCTTACTACTGCTTGGACCATTTGGAGAGACAGGTGCTTTAATACTTTTCAAGGAAAGTCTTTAAGTCCCACTGCCACAGCTACTTTTGCAATAAAACTGGTAGAAGAAACTCTTCAGGCAGTTCCCAGTAATTCTATTTCTGTATTTACACCAGCAATTACTCGTCAAAATTCATCTGTAAACTTGCCCTCTAATTTCATAATGATGTACTGTGATGCTTCCTACATTAATATCTCTAATAAGATTGGCATTGACATCTACTTTGTTGACGAAACAGGGAGCTATGGAGGATGCAAAACGATCACAGGGATAGCTAGAGATTCCAAAGAAGCTGAGAGCCTAGCAATCCTTGCTGCTGCTGAATGGGGAAGGAACTTGAACTTTGAATTAATTTTCATCTACAGTGATGCGAAAAATCCAGTTTCTTACATTAAAAATAAAAATAGCCATACTAGCTGGTTCAGTAAATCTATCTTAGAAGATTGCATTTTTGTTCTGAACAACTTTAGTTTTCATGAAGTAAGGCATGTTAGCCGTAATTCAGACTTTTTACCTTTTGTTGATACTGCTGCAAAACACTGCAGACAGCATAACACTTCAGGTGAATGGTTAGGTATCATGCCCCCATTCCTTAGTCATCTGTAACACTCTCTTTTTTGGGTTTAATATATTTCTTTTTACTAGCAAAAAAAGAACTTATTATTTTTGTTTATATTTTTTTATACAATAACACATATCCTCTTCTTTAAAATGAGCTAAGAGCCAATGGATTTGGATGAGTAATGAAGTCTGTGTGAATTTCTAAGTAAAAACTACTAAATCTGATGGTTTTCTGAAATATTTTTACTGTCAAGTTTTACTGGAATGATTTAGACTTGTTCCTGAATTTATTGTTTTTTCTGGCTTGATTGGGGTATACCCAGATTAATTGGGGTATACCTAATGAGACAAAAGCTAGGTCATTTTGAAGTAAAAGAAGCCACCCCTTAACCTTGTATTTTCAAAATGGCTAATATACCCTTGTTTAATTAACACTAAAAAATTGATTAGCTTAATTAATTGAGTTTAGATTAAAACTTATGAAATTATGAATTCAGTGGATTAAACCTTTTGTCTTATGAGTTCGATCAAAAAATTTGATTCTGAAAATGTTATAAAGTCGGCAAGGTCTACGATTGAATATGATGCCGACTAACTTTGGCCGTCAAGGTCTACGGATGAAGAAAACGCCGACTATATTGGGCCGGCAAGGTCTATGAATGAAGAAGATGCCGACTATCCTGGGCCAACTATCTTATAGTCAGCATATAAATATTTTTTATACTGTCGGCTATCATATAGTCGGCATATAAATATTTCTTACCCTGCCGGCTGACTAATAGTCGGCACACAAATAATTTCGAACATTGTCGGCTGTCTAATAGTCGGCAATGTAACCTTGCCGACCTTTAGTTATACCCCATAGAAAACAGAGCATGGGAAGATGTAATTCAATTTATTCATGCAATTTTGATTCTTACAGGGCAATTCTCTTCAGTTTCATATCTAGGATCTTCTAAAGAAGGATAAATCCTCTCAATAAATTCTAATAGCTCTTCTGCATTGTTAACAAGACAAGGGATATTTTCTCTGGGAACCTAAACAATACACAAATAAAAGATATGAAAATTCTACACATTGAAACATGGTTCTGGTCACCAAGTCGGAAAGGTCGAGAATCTAAACATTACCGACTAATACTTAGTCGGTAGGGTCTTATTCAAGAAAGATGCCGACTGTTAACTCAGGAAATTAAGGTTTCTGTGACATAAAGTCGGAAAGGTACAAGTCTAAGAATATGCCGACTAGAAAAAAGTCGGCAGGGTTGGTTATTGAATACCATGCCGGCCCTGGTTAATGTTTCACAGTCGCCATGGATGTTATGAAAAGCCGGCATGATCTTCATGTTACGACCCTGCCGACTAATACTTACATCCTAAGGCCGGCATCCTATTTTTAAAAGAACCATGCCGACCAAAAACCCTGAAAATCATCATTTTTGATTTCTAATCTAATATAACAATCAAAAACACAAAAAAAATAAGGGATTTGAGTTTAGAAATCACTTACAGTCTTCTTTTCACCGGTGGAGGGTTCTTTTCAACATTCTCAGGGATTGGATTTTCGGGTTTACTAGTTCCAACTTTTCCCTTACCTTTTTTCTCTGATTTGGATCTTTTGATATGTCCTGTTGAATCTGTGCTGCTACTTGATCGTTTGGAATCAACCATTTTTTAGGAAAATCAAATTGGATGATTTGCAGAGATTTGTTTCTATGATTTTGATGGAAGATGTAGATGAAGAAGAAGAAGAGAAGATTAACAGTTTTTGTAGGGTTTTTATTTTACCTGGCTTGATTGGGGTATGCCCAGATTAATTGGGGTATACCTAATGAGACAAAACCTGGGTCATTTAGAAGTAAAACATGCCACCCCTTAACCACGTATTTTCTAAATGGCTAATTTACCCTTGTTTAATTAACACTAAAAATTCTGATTAGCTTAACTAATTGAGTTTAGATTAAAATTTTGAAAATAAGAATTCAGTAGATTAAACCTTTTGTCTGTCTTATGAGTTCGATTTCGATCAAAAATTTCGGTTCTTAAAATGTGAAAAGTCGGCAAGGTCGAAGATTGAATAAGGTGCCAACTAACTTTGGCCGGCAAGGTTGACGTTTGAATAAGGTGTCGACTAAGTATAGCCGGCATGGTCTTCGGATAAAGAAAACGCCGACTATTTCTGGCCGGAATAGTCTATGAATGAAGAATATGCCGACTATCTTGGGCCATCTATCTTATGGTCGGTATATAAATATTTCCTACAATGCCGGCTATCATATAGTCGGCATGTAAATAATTTCTAACATTGTCGACTGACTTATAGTCGGCATGCAAATAATTTCTAACATTACCGGCTGTTGAAAAGTCGGCAATGTTACCTTGCCGACCTTTAGTTATACCCAATAGAAATTATAATAGGGGTTCACTCCAGAAAAGTCAAATACCTTGAAAAAAGTTCTTGGATCAACCTCCTCTTCTTCCTCCTCTGATGATGTGCATTCTTCATAGTTGAGGGGATTGCTAAGACTCTCCATAAACCTTAGAAATTCTTCAGGATCTTTCTTACCCATCAGAAGTAACTTTCTTACAGGGCAATTCTCTTCAGTTTCATCTTTAGGATCTTCTAAAGAAGGATAAATCTTGTCAATAAATTCCAATAGCTCTGCTGCATTACTAACAAGGCAAGGGATATCTTTTATTTTTCCCTATGGGAACCTAAACAATACACAAATAAAATATGTGAAAATTCTACACATTGAAACATGGTTTTTGTAAGACAGTCGGCATGGTCGATAATCTGAACATTGTCGACTAATACATAGTCGGAGGGGTTGTAATCATCTACCACGCCGACTAACACACAGTCAGTATGGTCCTATTCAAGAAAGATGCCGACCATTAACTCAGGAAAATCAAGTTTCTGTGACCTAAAGTCGGAACGGTACAAGTCTAAGAAAATGTCGACTAGAGATAAGTTGGCAAGGTTGGTTATTGAATACCTTACCGGCCCTGGTTATTGTTTAACAGTCGCCATGTATGTTATGAAAGGTCGGCATGGTCTTCACGTTACGACCTTGCCGACTACCATTAAAAACTTAAGGCCGACATCTAAAATTTCAAAAAACCCTGCCGACTAAAAACCCTGAAAATCATAGTTTTCGATTTCTAACCTAATATAATAATCAAAAAACACAAAACAATAATGGGTTTGAGTTTAGAAATCACTTACAGTCTTTTTTTCACCGGTGGAGGGTTCTTCTCAACATTCTCAGGGATTGCATTCTCTGGTTTACTCATTCCAACTTTTCCCTTACCTTTTTCCCCTGATTTGGATCTTTTGATGTTACCTGTTGAACCTCTATTGCTACTTGATCGTTTAGAATCAACCATTTTTTGTAGAAAAATCAAAATCAAAATTTTAGGTTGATGGAATAAGATGAAAACTATGTTATACTTTTATGAGATATTCTCTAGCCGACCCTGTACTTGCTACTGGAAAAGGCTTTGGATTTGGATTTACATTTGGAATAAGATGAAGGAAGGAGAAGAGGAGAGGGATTACAGAAGATAGATTAGAAGAAGATTAAACGGTTTTTAATTTTTAAGTTTAGGATTTAGTTTTTAGGTTAATTAGTGCAGGGGTACTAAAGTAACTTCACCCAGTTTTGGCCTCCCCTTAGTAAGGGCACTATGTCCATTTAAATCTGGGTATACCCCAATTAATATGGGTATACCCCAATCAAGTCAGGTTATTTTAGGGTTATCTGATTAAGTAATAAAGTTAATTAGTGCAGGGGTACTAAAGTAACTTCACCCATTTTTGACCTCCCCTTAGTAAGGGCACTATGTCCATATAAATCTGGGTATACCCCAATCAAGCCAGGTTGTTTTTGATAATATTTTTTAAATGATATCTTATTCTTTCTCCTTTAAAATGAGATAAGAATCACCCATATTCATTGTGTAATGAGACCTACACAAATTATTGAACACAGGCTTTCCAAACTGAAATGTTTTGAACTTGGTGCAGCTGTCCTGTTTTATTGAGGTTTTTAAACACAACTATGTTCCTCATTACTGTTGGTTATCATTTTTATGTCAAATTGGGGTTTCTTATATTTCTAATGGTACCAAAACTTCTGAATTTCATTGTGTAATGATTTTTATACGGATTTTTGAATGTAGACTGTCGAAATTGCAATTTCTGAGAAACGTGATTTCTGTCCTGTTTTACTAAAACACTTTGACACAGATATAAAACTCACGGATTTTCCATATAATTTTTATCTGAAAGATTATGTTTTGTTCTTTAAAATGAGCCAAGAAACACTCATTTTCGTTATGTAATGAATTCTACACAATTCTTTGAAAATAGGTTCTGTAATCTGAAATTTCTGAAAAATAGTATTGTTATTTTATATTTACGTCTTTAGTTCTTTGATCTATTGAATGTATTCTTTTGCTGGTGGATTTACATGAATACATGCCTTTTATATTTTCTAAAATGATAAGATTGGTTGGGTTTGTCTTGCATCAAACCCCATGGATATTTATAAGTTTAAATGGTTTAAAACGCATTTGGTTTAAGAAAAACACAATTATCCTTTCTTGTTGTTTTGGTATGTAATTAGGTGTGTTTGGAAACTTGTTAAATCAATGTATAGTTATACATAGTCCTTTTGTCATTACTTGTGAGTAACAAAGCTAATGTAAATGAAACCTTTTCTTGGTATTGTATAATAATATAATATCAGCTTTATTTTCTTATGAGTGTGTGACATATTAAAAAGTTTGAAATCGGTCAACTCTTTAAGTTTACAGTATGATTGTTATTGTTCATTTCTTGTTAACTTGTCAATGTAAATAAGTATCTTTCGGTTATGATTCATAAAACATTAGCCAAACTTTTGTTTCAAACTGTTTTCACCCCACATGGCAGTTCGGGAGTTTTGGAACTTGCCGATTGACTGAATTCCACGGTCAAACGGAAGCGGAAAAAATTATGGACTGTCACATAATCGATCACAATTAGATGGACGTATCTACTAAGATTGAATACGTACAACTTGCGTAAATCTAAATATAAAGATAAACGATATAATGCGGAGGAAAAACGAAAGATTCCAGAAGTTTTGTTCACGAGGAAACCACAACTGTAGAAAAATCTCGGGACCTCGATCACAATTAAATGGACGTATCTAATAAGATTGAATATGTACAACTTGCGTAAATCCAAATATAAAGATAAACGATATAATGCAGAAAAGGAAAAACACAACACACCATAAGTTTTGTTAACGAGGAAACCGCAACTATAGAAAAATCCCGCGACCTCGTCCTGATTTGAACACCGAGTTGTATTAGCCAACTACAGAAACTAGCCTACAGTTATTCAAATAACCGTAATATCAGCTTCTTGTTGCATATGATGAAGTTATTCAAATAACCTGACATTGTATATCTTTGCTTTTTCTGAACTCGACGAAGTTTAGCACATTGCCATATTGTTTCAGATTTTTATGAATTATGTTTTTGTGGAAATTTGTTCTCAGTTATCATGCAGTTAATACCAACGGCCATCCTATGTTAATAGGATTTACAACTACAGATCATTATTCGACATCCCCTTGGAATGTTTTAGCTCTGCTTCGTTTATTAACTTTTAAACATCCATTTTAGTGAGGAAGATTTCGATATTCGTCCATCAGATTGCTTATTACACAAGTGACTAATGTGGACCTACCTGTAAAATAATAGATTGCATTATGTTTGAGATCTTATGGAGGCTATGGTAAAAGTATAAAAGGATTAGTATAACTGAAACTCTGGCATCCAAATGAGGAAGCATGTTGTGCTTCATGATACATGCAATGGGACAAACGTTTTCGTGCTTCAACTTAGGATACCTTTGTTAAAGCCCGTAAACACTATTCAATATGGTAACCCTAACTTACTGTTGGAGCGGAAGAAAGGAATCTTGTAAGTTCTTTGGGGTTTTCTTTGGATGCAATAATGGCTAAGGACTCTTTCTTCATTGGGGGACCCTTTCTCCATAAGATAATCATGTAAGTTCTTTGGGATTTTGTAATATTCTTCCTTTTTATCTTGGGTCTGTATTTTTGAGTTTGCTTTTGATTCTCTTTAGGGTCTGTAAGCTCTTGGAGCTTTTGCTTGTCTGCTGATATAAGCTTTTACAATATATATCATTTGTCCTGGCAAGCTAAATCCTTACAGGAAGACTACAAACCCTCTGCTTCTCTAGCTCATTTAAAATTCAGGCTTTTCACCTTTTACTTCTGTAATTTGGAAGGCAAATATGGCAGTGTTAATTGCAGTTAGCTTCCAAAAATAATGCAAATGCACCTCCAAACCTTTATCTTCCTAGTAGCATCTTTAATGTCTTGACCAATGGTAGAATTAACGCCTCTCGGCTTAATCCAAGCTCTGTAGCTAACTACTTCCACACTATTCTTTTGAATCGAAAAAAAAGAAAAAGTCTCTCTGATATTCCTGCTCAGAAGGAGAAAGAATAGAGCCTCTTGTGAAGTCCCTTATATCAAGTGTTATTTTAGGACTTCAGGTCTATTCTTTTTTTTTAAAAAGAAATCAGGAAGACCCCGAAGATTACATAATTGAGTATTGACTACTGAGTGCCAGTGGTAGGTGATTCATACGATACAAAAAAGAATCATCATTCCAACAGTTTGTTAAACCTTCCCTAGTACTGACTGCCGCTAGACTTCTTGGAATTAAGTTTAGTGTTTTAATTCCTTTCATACATAAGTTCAAGCTGCTACCATCCTGCCATCTTTTGGAGCTTTTTGCTATCTTTTTCACTGCTTTCCTAGCTACTTCAAGGACTTTCAAGTTATTTCCTTCTATGTGCACCATCTGAAGATTTAAGTCACGAATTCACTTGATTGTCAATGAAGTTGCTCTTTCCTCTTAATCTTCTTTACTGATTCCTACGATATGGATGCACTTGGCTCCTGAGTAAGCACCTGTATGGTCAGAACAAGTTAGTGTTATGCCTGAAATATTTGTACTAGTATCCCTTATAACAATAACATTTATTTTCATAGACCGAATGGTTTGGTTTAACGTATAGTCCGACTTAAAGATGCCTATCTCTTCCACTTTTTCTGAATGCCACCTACTTCTAGCATTATCCTTCACTAGGGTAGTTATACTATATTTTGTGATATCTACGTTTGGCCTGATTTTTCTAAACACAAGATCACATCTAGTTTTCCAAATAGCCCACATGATTGTTGCCATAGTCTCTGGCCAGTTTAGAATTCCTTTGTCCCTAATATCGGTTCTTGTAAACCAGTTGCTAAACCATCCAAGAAAATGTACCTGATTATTCAAAACAAAAGCAGGATTAAAGCCAATACTAGAAAATAATCTTAAAGTGAAATCACATTTCATAAAGATATGGTTAAGAGATTTTCCTGTTGTCCACACATAGGACACCACTTGTTTATGTATGATAGGATTCTCCCAATCCTCTCATTAAGTGGTAGTATAGAATGAACACAATTCCAAAGGAAAGTTTTAATCCTCGGTATTGTGTTGAGATTCCACACCTTTCCCAAAAGATTTATGTCATTATGCTGCTCCAGATGATTATTTGTTGCAATCTGAGTATAGAGGGATTAAGTGCTAGACTTCCCATTTGCTTCTAGATTCCACACTAGTTTATCCTCCTCTCCCTCTGAAATTTTGATGAATTTTGATGTTACTGATTATTTCCACCACCTCCCTTCGAAAATATACTCTAAGCACGTTTGTTTTCCATTTCCATCTGTCCCCAGTGCGCTGCATTAACTCAGCAACATATGTAAGACTCTTGCTTTGTTCATTCAAAGGCTGAAGACTGCTATTTCAATGCACCACCAATCCTCCCAGATCCTGATTTTCTTCCCATTTCCCACCACCCTAGTAGAGTTGTACCTGATTTTAGGCATTTACCTGTTGATGTTTTTCCAACCACAAGATGCAGTTGCAGGGCACACTATCTCGTTGTTAAGGAGACCATGGTCCGGATAATACTTATGTTTCATTACCTGAGCAAACATAGCATCTGGATCTTGTACAAGTCTTCAAGTGATCTTTGCTAGCATTGCACTGTTGAAACTCCGAAGATTAAGGAAGCCCATTCCCCCTAACTCCTTTGGGATGCAAACTTTATCCCATGCTTTTGGATATATTCCTTAAGTAACAGAAACATCTTTTCCCCAAAAAAAATCTCGCCATATGTTGTCGATCTTGTTAGAAACTTCAGCTGGAATTTTAAAGAAATTCATTTGATACATTGGAATAGTTGTAGTAGATGTATGAATTAAAGTAGATTTAGCATCATATGAAAGATTCTTAGGTTTCCAAATTTGGAGCTTTCTCTCAAACTATCAATAACACTTTTGAAGGAAATTACTTTCGAAGTATGAGTGAAAAGAGGCGACCCTAAATACTTATCCTTTAAAGAAAATCTACTAACTCCCAAGATGTTCCTAACAGTATCTATGGTATTTTGGTGAGAGGTTGTACTAAAAAAGATCCCCGACTTCTCAAAATTTATCAACTGACCTGAAGCATTCCTAAAGTCAGCAAAATTTTTCAAAATGTTCTCACCTTCTGTACTAGAAGCTGAAGAAAACACCAAAAGGTCGTGAGCAAACAAAAAGATGGGATATTGGAGGGGCATTAACCCCCACCTTTATCCCATGAATGAGGTCAGACTCCTCACACTATTCAATTGATACCATTATGAGGACTTCAGATTTACCCTCATAATTAGGGGTGAGCAAAAAATCCGGAACCGCGGATTTCACCCGTATCCGTCCGTAAAATTACGGGTGAAATCCAATCCGTAAGATCTATGGGCCGGACACGGGTGATATTCTCAAATCCGCACTTTTAGCGTTTTGGTTATGGTTGGACTTTGAAATCCGCGGATTCACCCGCACCGTAGGATACTAAGAAAAAAACAAGCAACCACTGCGACAGTGATACCTAGAGATGAAACTACGACCAAGGACTAATACTAGAAGGGAGTTTGGTTTTTGTAGCGTCTTTTAATTCTTCCTGCTGTTTCCTTTATGTAAAATCTCAAATAATTCCACCTTTGGAAATTAGTAACCGATAAGTGATTGTATAAACAAAATGGTCCGTGTATGTCATTCCGAATTTCCAATATTTCATTATTAAGGATGAAGTACTTGATATGCAAACTGATCAAGCAGTGAATCAGAAGAAATCCAACTTTTTCCTACTAAGTTTTGGTTGCGTTTACTGAAACATGCTTCCATCCAGGCATGAGATCTAGGTTAGCTTGCAATAAATACATAATATACATCACATTGGCATGGATTTACTAGTGTTACTCAAGCCTTCAGTTTTCTTTCTGTATGAGATCCATGGTTACATAATACATTACCAGCAACTATAGTACCTGCATTTATCAAATTTTGGTCGCCTCAATGTCTTCAATCTCCTTGGGCATTTCACAAAAGGATTTTTTTTTTACTTTTTTTTTTTTTGACTAAATCCGCGGTTAATCCGCATCCGGCCCGTATCACCCGTTGATCCGCGGATGTCAAATCCGTGGGTGATTGGGCCGAACACGGTTGGATTTTTCAAATCCGCAACTTTGACGGATTGGACACGGGTGACCCCTAATCCGCATCCGTCCGTTCGTTGCACACCCCTACTCATAATGTTAAACGTTTGGGTTCTTCTCTTGGATTCACTTTGAAAGAGCGTCCTTAGGTTTTGACCCTTGAAAAAACGTCAAAATTGCACTAAGTCGTGTACATCATGCGGCTTACTGGACTTTAAACCAAGTTTGAAATTTGGATATGAAATTGGCTCATTTTTGGGGCATTCTTAATAATCCGCATTTCACCTCACTTGATTTGGGTATCAAACTGGCTTAAAGGAGATGCAAACTTGGTCCTATTCTATTAGTTGATCTTGGAATTCTCGTCTTGTTTATCCTGGAAAAAAAAAAACAATTTTGATTTTCATCCTAGTCATATGCCGTGATTTTTAAGGACAGGAAGTTAGCCTAGCTTACCGGATTAGAGGACTTTGTTCGTTGTTATTTCCTCCGAGTGAGTCGTGAGAGGATACAAACAGTTGGCTCAGGCAAGTGTATGCTGTTAAATAGATAACAAAACAAAATACTCCCTCTGTTTTTAAAAAAGAGATCATTTCACTTTTTTATTTTAGCCTAAAAATACGTTAAACTGAAAAGATAAAAATATATCTTTTCTAGAAACGGAATAAGTATTATTTAATCTTTAGCGTGAAGAGAAAATAAGCTTCGAATGGGCGTCATTTCTCTTGGCGCTCAGCAGTCAGCACCACATGATCTATTACCGCTTTTCTTGCCATAATGTGAACGTCATGGTTTCGTTTTGATTCCAAACTATCTTTCATGAAACTACAGAAAGAAGATTGGAAAAAGTGCAGAGTAATTACTTTCACTTGAAAGCCCTTTAACCTGATATTCCACACTTTGGTCGATTGAAATCAATCAAACGGTATATGAAACGATCGAACGACTAAAAAGCTGTTTGCTTCGTACTGCTCATACCCATTCAACGTTAACAAAAGCAAGCAAACGCGTGTCTGGCTGGTCTCTTCTCGTACGGGTAAATATTTTCTTTGTCAGAAACAGAGCTGTTCTTATCCATCCATCTCTCCCTTCTTCTCTCTTTCCAAAACACAAAATCAAAATACCATCAGATGACAGATTTACTTACTTCACCAAGTACAACGAAAATCTTTTATTTGTGTCTCTCTCTGTAATAATGTATTTGACTTGATTTAACGGTTAATTCTTATGAGGTCAAAATTTTGGGATTATAATATTGTTTAGAAACTAAGAAATGATGCGACAACGTAAACATATTTACATTATGCTTTTACAAGTCGGTAACAACACTAAATAAAATACTACTTTTATTTCGTTGTAGGATACTCGCATTATTAGCATTCCACAGTCACAGAAAACTTATGCTTGCATATGTCACGTGCCTAAACTTGTTGAATGATTCTAGGTTGACCAAAAAGTTGTAACGAAGATTACACCAAGAGGGGATCCCACCGTCTCAAATGTGCCTTCTCATCATTGGATAGGGAAAGGGAGGATTGGGCCCACCACCCCTTCTCACATACTACTCTACGAGATGATAAATAAAGAATGGCGTATCAACAAATTGTGAACTTCGCAAATCGGGCGAAAAATCAGGCGATAACCGAGTCGAACCGATCCAAAAATTCCAACCTCGTTTCTTCAATTTCAATCCCCTGCATGTCCATGATTTAGTTTTCCCTTGTTTTCTTCGCCTCTCTATGCTGTGTTTTTCGATTTGATTTATCTATCTTTGGTTTCTTCACCTCAATTTGGGCTGTTCTGCAAAGTCTATGAACCCTAGAGTTCTAGACCTTCAATTCTTTATTTCTCTCGAGATTTTTTTTTTTTAGCTTCTCTATGAGTATTTCAGTCTAATTTAATTTTATAACCTAATTATTCTTTATTCTCCTGCAGATTTTATCCCTTTACTCCAACCCAAACCAGATTGGGAGGACTAGGGTTTTTGCGGAAGCAGTTGAAGTTTTTGCGGTTGTGTTTCCTTGTGATTCTTGCTCGTAAAGATTTTTGGCAGTCCAAGAAGATTTGGGTTCTCAATTATAAGATTATTAATTCAATTCCTATATTGTTTATCAAGTCTCTTCGATTCCTCCATCCAATCGTGCAAGTAAACCCATCCCAACACTCTATTTACAATCATTACTATCTTTGCTGCTGTGTTGTTAAGTCGGTAATCACTAGCAGCTTTTCCTCCAAGTTTTTTGACTGGATTTTCTTTAGTGGCAAGTATTGAAGCATGATGAACACTTGGCATTCTGCTAAATTTATATCCCTTATGTCTTTCATATTTATACTTTTGTTGCATCAATTTTCCTCCTCTACAAAACTCACACACAGAGAAAAATTCAGTCTAAACAGAAATAGCCTTCACACAAAATTTCACCCAAAAAATCCAAACAAAATCCTTAGTCAGCCGTTGTTTTCTACTAGCTATATTTCAATGGAGGCTTCATTTTCTAGCATTGAAAATCTTTCTTCAAACCTTAAGAAGAACTGCAATATTTCACACAAAACTACAAAACATGTTAGTCTCCAAGGAAGAGGAAGATTTGTTGAGCCATATGCCCTTATAGGATATGTTTGCAGAGAAGCAATAGTTACCAGGAGTGCTGTTAGTTTTGCTATAAGACAAAGATGGGGTGCAGAGAGGGAAGTTGTTATCATAACGACCAGTCGAAGGAATGTTTTCATCTTTCGCATTCATTCCAGAGATGTTTTTCAAAGAGTCTTGAGAGGGAGACCTCATTCAGTTGGTGGACATTTGCTTGTTCTTTTACCATGGCAATTTCATATGAATGTGTAGAATGCCATTTTCCAATTTGAAGTTTTCTTTATCGAATTCAGATTGAGGGATGATTTAGATAGAGACAATATATCTCAATTGATTGCTTCTCAACCTGGTGAGCCGATTACTATTTATAACAGAGATGCTACTGGTGTTGTTAAAGCCAAAGTTAGAGTGGATGTTAATTTGCCTCTAGTCAGGAAAGTTCAGATAACTCTTGAAGATGGTGAGAAGATCCAAGTGGTTATTTTCTACTTGGGATTCCCTTCAGCAACCTGCAGAAATTGTTATGTTTTCAACCACAATGAAAACTATTGTAGCCTAATAGCAAACATTGCATGGCTTGTTGTTCCTGCATTAAACCTTCAAGGTGTAGACCCTTTTGGAGATCAAGCTGAGAATAATGATTTGGAGGATAATATGGAAGGACATATGCAGCAAGATATTGTTCAAGCTAACAATGAAGGTGAAAATGAAGTCATTGGAGTGATTAATGTTTCTGATAATGCTGTTAATGAAGGAAATGATGGAAATGAAAATATTGAAAAGGAAGTAGTAAAAGATAGGAACCCTCCTAACTCTCATGTTACAGTCCAAGCTATCTATTCTTCTGAACTTAATGTAAATGATCAAAGAGCAAATAAGAGAAGAAGAGGTGAGGATGTAATTTCTGATTCAATGGATATGGAAAATTATGCTAAAGAAATTACTATGGCTCTGAACAAGTTTGCTGATGAAGTTTATAAAGATGAGACAAGGATAGTGATGGAAAAGGGTGAATCTTCTAATGGATCAGTGTCTGTTAATACTTCAATGGACTTTGAGCAAGGAAATACTTTTTCTGCTAATGCTTCTCCTGTGGATGCCAGAACCCAAGTCCATCATACTAATCAGGTGCATTACACAACTAGTAATCTAAAATTTATATCCCTATTTATCGATTGCTTTTCTAATTTTTGCTATTTTAGTTTTACTTCATGTCCCTGCTGTCTGTTTTACTTCTTGCTCTCTACTTTTACCTTATACTCTTACTTAAGATTTCATTTAAGTTATAGTTTTCTTAACATGAAGCTTCTCTCATAGAATGTACATGGGATTGGAAAACCCCTTACAAAAAACCACCTTAAATATTTACTCAAAAAGCATGACCCCGATTTCATCTTCTTAGCAGAAACAAAAGCACTTTAGGATAACATGAATATTCTTGCTAGAAATTTAAAGTTCCGTGATTAGCTTGCGGTGTCTAGGTTAGGTCTTTTTAGTGGTTTCCTTTTTGCCTGGCATAACAACATTAAAGTGAAATGCATAGCTGAATTTTTTGATATCCGTTTCTTTAAAATCAATGATTGCTTTAATAATATTTGGAATGTTGTCTGCATGCATGGGTCTTTAAATGCGCAAGGGAAAAAATCCCAATGGGAAAAAATTAACTATTTCTGCAAATTAAATTCTAGTTTTCCTTAGATCATTATTGGTGATTTAAATTTCATATTGCATGCTAATGATAAATTAGGTGGGAACAATAGCTCTAATGTTAATAAATTTATTCATGATAATATACAGTCACTAGGTTTAATGTACCTTAGATACCATGGCATCCCTTTCACTTGGTCTAATAATAGAGAAGGCGAGGAGAATATTAAAGAACGTATAGACAGAGTTCTAACTTCTTCTTGCTGGTCTAACCTTTACCCTAATGCTATTGTTTGCCATCTGCCAAGAGTAGGTTCTGATCATACTCCCATTATGTTAACCTGCAAGCCTATAAAACATACTGTGCGTAAACCTTTTAAAATTATCAGATCTTGGTTAAGCCATGAAAACTTTAGAGACATTATTTCTAAAAACTGGAACTGTGATACTAATGGTTCTTATGCTTTTAAAATTCAAAGAAACCTTAAAAACCTTTGCTATACCTTTTCTAAATGAAATAAGTCTGTCTTTGGAAATATTTTTCAAAACATAGATAATCTTAATAAAAAAAAATGGAATATCTTCATTCCATGAATCCTTTACCTATGCTAGAAATCAAGGATACTCAGAATGAGCTTGATATCTGGTATAGTCGAGAAACTGATTATTGGAATCATCTCTCGAAGGATAAATTCATTAAGGAGTTTGATAGAATCACTGCTTTCTTTCACCAAATAGCAAACAACAGGAGAAGAATAAATCACATACACACTCTTAGGGATGATACTGGTCTTTGGACTGATGATAACTCTGAGCTTCATAAAATTCTAATAAAACACTTCAAAAATATAAGCTTCAAATAATGCTAGAAACCTTGAAATGCTCAATAGCCTTATAGAGCCCTGTATTAATGATAATGAAAATGATATGCTCATAAAGATTCCTGATGAGGCTGAAATCAAAAATACGTTGTTTGATATGAACCAGTGGGGCTCCCCAGGACCAGGACCATACGGTTACCCGCCTGGTTTCTTTAAAGCCTACTGGGATATTGTTAAAAAGGACATTATCAACTTGGTTCAAGATTTTTTCAAAAAGAAGTATATGCTAAAAGAGATGAACTATACTTATATCACTTTAATACCTAAAGTCCAAAACCCGTCTAATCCTAGTGATTTTCGTCCTATTAGTCTTAGTAATACTACTTATAAACTTATCTCCAAAATTTTAACAAACAGATTAAAGCCTTTGCTTTTTAAAATTATCTCTCAAAATCAATCTGCCTTCATCCCTGGTCGTCAAATCACTGACAATATCATTGTTGCACATGAAATTTTGCATTCTATGAAGATTTTTAAAAATAAAAATGGCAATATGGCTTTAAATATTGATCTTTCAAAAGCTTTTTACAGAATTGAATGGGATTTTTTAAAGAAAACTCTTCTTGATTTTGGCTTTTGTAATGATTGGTGTCATCTTATCATGCAATGTATAACCACCACCTCTTTCTCAGTTCTCCTAAATGGAGTGCCAGGTGAAAAATTCTTGGTTTTTAGGGGTCTCCGGCAAGGAGACCCGCTATCTTCATACCTCTTTATTATCTGCATGGAAGTGCTTTCCAAACTTCTGTTTAAAGCAGAAAAATAAAAACAGATTTCCGGGATTAAAGTTACAAAAACCGCTCCTTCAGTCTCTCATCTTTTTTTTGCAGATGATTGCTTTCTCTTCTCTAAAGCTAGCTTAATTGAAGCTAAAAATATTGTAAACATTCTTCAGCTTTTTGGAGAAATGACTGGTCAGGTCATTAATTTTCAAAAGTCTGGAATTTACTTTACGCCCAAGATTCATAATAAACACTGTAAAATCATCTCTAAAATTCAAAAAGTTAGGAAAATTTCTAAGAATGATAAATATTTAGGAACTCCTCTTTTTTTTTGATAGAAATAAAATTAATAACTTAGAACCTTTATTAAATAAATAATACGCCTCTCTTCAAGGTTGGATTGGTAAAATGTTTAATCATGCTAGTCGCACTGTTTTAATAAAGACTGTTCTCAGTGCCTATCCTAATCACCAAATGCAATGTCTTTCCTTTCCTAAACAAACTCTTGATAATTTGGACAAAATCCAGAGAGACTTTTGGTGGCAAAATAAAAATAAAAATAAATGCTACTACCCTAAAGCTTGGCCTAGTATTACAAAGGACATTCGGCAAGGTGGTTTAGGAATTAGAATCCCTCATAAACATAATCTAGCTTTAATCTCCAAACTGGCTTGGAGGCTTATTCATAATCAAGAACAGCTTTGGGCCAAAATTCTAAAGCATAAATACTTTAGAAATAATAACCTTTTAAGGAAAAACAGAAAGTATAAATCTTCCTGGATCTGGTCTAGTATTAGAAAAGGTTTAGAGATTATTAAGTCTAACTGTGTTTGGCAGGTTAATAATGGAATGGACATTAATATTTGGGTTGACTTATGGATCCCAAGTCAATCTATACCTCTTACTCCTGTTATTATTGATGATAATTTGCCTAAAACGGCTAATGAATTAATTAGCATAAATGGGGAATGGGATATGAGTGTTATTTCTAAACATATCCATAACTCTTTTCATAATGCAATAAACTATGTTGCTATTAACCTTAATAACTATGATAGAATAAGATGAAATTATACTAGGTCAGGTGAGCTTACCACTAAATCTGCTGACAACTTCCTCACTAAGCTCAAGATAGATAAGAATGAGGCTTCTTTTTGGAAACAAATCTGGAACCTAAATATCTTTCCTAAAGTCAATATGTTATGCTGGAAAATTGTGTCTGGTGCACTTTCTTTAGGACATAGAATGTCCAAATATGTTAAAGATGCTAACCCTTTCTGTCTCCTTTGTAATGCTCATGTTCTTGAAGATGAAATGCATTTGTTTGTGAACTTTCCTTTTACTAGAAAAGTCTGGGAGTCTTTTGGCTTTAATGATATCTACATGTATAAAGGTCAAAATGACATCTTGCATTGGTTTAAATTTTGGATGAACAACAAAAATTTCAAAAATAGTCATGATAAAATCTCATTTATTATTTGGTCTACTTGGAAATTCAGGAATAGTGTTAACTTTGATAATGTATTGCCAGTGCCTCAAAAGTTAATTGAGATTATTAAAGGTTCCCACCAGAATCTTGATTTATCTAAGAACAATGCTGTTAGACTCAATCTTAGCTCTGACAGAAATATGTCCAATACTGGCCATATGGAAAACAGTAGAGTCTTCGACTGGTTTATCTATTTTGACGCATCTTTCTTTGAAGATGATTATTCTATGGGTTATGCAATTTCTATTCTGGATAAAATAGGAATCAGGCGACACTGTCGAGCAGGCAGAAACTGGGCATCTTGCCCCTAGAAGCTGAAGCAAAAGCTGCAATAGAGGCTCTTAGATGGTTGAAGGAGTTAAATTTCAATAACTGTTTCTGCATAAACGACTGTCAAACTCTAGTGAAGATCATGAATGGAGAAATTAATTATGAAGACCAGCCTTGGAGAGCTCAAGCTAGCATAACAGATGCAAATTTTCCCTTTTTACTTGTAATTCCGTTTCCTTTATTTTTAAAACTAGAAAGTTTGTAGACTTTGAAGATAGACTAGCAAAGGAAGTGAGAACTAGGAGAATTACTTATTTCTCTACGGAGAATATGAACATCAGTGAAAAATCTAGTTTCCTAGAAAGGGATAATCTCATATTAGATTCCATCATATGTAACAAACTCTTCCTTTTATAAATAAATAAATAATAGTCTCCTTATCAAAAAAAAAGAAAGAAGAAGAACATAAATAACGATAAATGGTTGTCTAAAGTCCATGAAGCATTCCATAAGCCTTTGGAATGGACGATTTGTTAATCTCCTATGAATGTTTTAGTTTACTAGTATATTAATTATCCAATCATGTCATGCGAACTACATTTCACACGGCGAAAAACACATGATAGTACCTAGTCTGGCTAGTCTTTGACCCTCTCTCCTTGCTTCAAAGTTTATCCCCTCTCTTTGATTCATTTCATCTTCTCCCCTCTCTCCTCTTATCTTCCCCTATAACGGCTAGTTTTCTTCATCTTCTTCCTTAATTTTCTGATGTTCATACAACAATGCGCTCTGAGTAGCCCTTCCTGCTTGTGTTGATTCATAAGCTAGGAGGGACTTGTGATGGGAGGAAATGATAGGTGCTTAAATAATCTTTTGACCTGACTTATGAATTATCGGATTTCATAGTTCCGGAGATTGTGAGGGGATTATAACAAACAATTTCTATTTCATTCAAAACGGATTTTCGCTGTGTTACTTTTATTTTTGCTTTTAAAAAAAAAATCATATGTATTTTCACGTTTAATTTATAATCATATGTCTTTTTTGTAGCATGAATATAACTCTGGAATTGAATTTCAAGAAAAACTTGATATCTCCATTAAGGTTTAACGATTAACATTGGATGATAAAACAAACTAGAACTAGTATTCTTAATGATAAAACAAACTAGAAATACGATAAAACATTGAACATAAACGAAACGATTTGCTTTTAACAGATAGATAGTACTCTTAATCTTTTCCTAGAACTCGATCCCTTCCTCTGCATCCTTCCTTTCCATTTCCTCATAATGATTCTTACCTCACTTCTTTAGATACCGTATCTCTCTCTTCTGAACATAGTAATAGTCTGATCCGAATGGCATTTCTTCAAGATAAATCTGAGCATCTAAAGATATCCCCTTCTCTATCTTGAATTGAATAACCTTCTTAGTGCAGGGACAGATCTTCTCTTTCTCTTCTTTGTTAAGATTGCAATAAGCTAGGTACTGAGCCTGATTAAGATGAAGAAAAAATTCTCTGAAACAGTTTGAACATTCATAGTAGTGGATACGATGGAGATGATTTTCCCTGCAACGCATGATTCTAGTAGAGGAAACTAGTGCATCTTTAGGAATTTGTTTATGATCGCAAGTCATTCTGATTTTCTGATTAAATCTCTCTAGCTTCTTAGTTTCTCCTCTCTTGTTTTTCTAATTCTCTGTGGATTGCTCTCTACTTGCTTTCGGATGAGTATTTAACCTTTTCTAATGATGACTTATTAAAAGTACATTAATGGCATTCTTATCTTCCCCTCCTAATTTCTTCGTATGTGTCGCTTCTTCTGGTTTGCTCAATTATTAGATTCTTTGCATCTAGAGTAATTTGGTACTGTTTATACGTTATTGATATCCAGGAAATTCATTTATGACTTAACCATTTAGTCTCTTGGTTTCCTCTTAATTTCAAATTGAAGAATTAGAATGAGAAAAGCTTTGCCACAATAGAAACTAATAGAATTTAGGGACCCATTATAGCCAAATTGTTTGTGAGGTTTAATTAGTTAGATGTAGTGAAAACAAGAATATAACTTAGCCATGAAACTGACTTAGATAACAATACGCTACATAAAAAGATAAAACACTTCATTTAGGCAAAACTTAATTCATAGTTTGGCTTTTAACTTATTTAGAATTCCCAGCGGCCTTTTCTTAGTACATAAAACGGCATGACAAATAGAACAACTAAAAACACATGAAAATACTAAATATAGAGAAAGTTTACTGAATAACCATATTCTTAAGCCTAATATGCAATTTCCCCCCTTGCATCCGCCTCTTCTGCAACCTCGTATTTCCCTTTGCCTTTGTGCCAATTATACCTTGCCTCTATCTTGAGTACGTATCCATATTCAAAGCCCGGAGGCATCTCATTATATAGTATAGTGGCATCAATTGGTAGCCCATGCTCGATTTGATGCTCAATTACAACCCTCACTTGTTCACCCAAATTATCCTTTACTTATGGCCTCAGATTGCAATATGCTAAATACTTAGCCTGTTCTTCATGCATAAATAAATCAGTTCCACACAAATAGCAAAAATAATAATGCACCCTATGAAGATGATCTTCCCTGCACCGCATAACCCTTGTAATGGAAATTGGAGCTCCTTCAGGAATAGTATCATGATTACAAGCCATTTTGTGGATCTTAGTCTTTTTCTGTTGCTTTGTTTTATAGTTAGATGCAAGACTATACTCTCTTTTATACTAGCTTTAGGATAACCACCTATTAATGTTACTTATAAATTTTCTTCTTCTCTCATTTTTCAATGCCTTATCTCTGGTCTTCTCATTTCTTCTCTGCTAATCTTTGTATTAAATCTTTTAGTTGCTGCTGTACGCCTTCTCTCATAATGAGATTTGAAAATCTCTTTAATCTATCTTCACTCTGAAATGTGATGAGTATCACCTATAGAACGTAGGTACCTATTTTGCATGGATACATGCAAAACTTTATTTCAGTTTTTATCTGATAGTCCATAGCTTTTAAGGGTTAGGTGCATTAAATGCATTGCTATAGAACTAGTTTTTGTAATGGTCTGTTTAATTTTTTGCTGTGACTTGGTTTAGAAAAAAGGAGTTGTACACATTGCTTTTAATCTTCTAAGTTTTATCAACTTCCTGATATGATGTCTCAATCTTCCTTTTCTTGGTATTGCCTCTTGTTTCTTGTGCTGTATCCTATTATTGTTGTCTTACACCAATTTGAAAGTTAAAATTTTACTTTAAAAGATAATCCTAATAAGATTTTTACTTTAGGATATAGCAGGGGGTCATGTAGTGTCTACATAGTCCTCCTCCTGGGTCATGTAGTGTCTACATAGTCCTCCTCCTTAGTCCATCTTTGCGACTAGTTGTCCTGAGTACGGTACATCCATCCCGATTCTTGTTAAGACAATATCAGAAATACATAGGTTTTGGTACTTCCCAAATTTTGTTGGTAAAAAAGTTCTCCTTTCTTTTGTTGGTAAAAAAGTTCTCCTTTCTTCCTCGTACCTTGGTTTTAGTTAAATTTAAAATTTTCCGTTGTCAACTTTCCATTGGTTAAGTTTTAGGTTTATCCTTTTTCGATTTCAGTACCATTCACGGGTGCTGATTTCATCGGCTTTTGAGCTCTAATGTTTTTTGTTCATCCTTCTCTATTTAGTCTTCTATTCTTTCCCTGAATTCCTTACCATTGCTATCTTCTTCTATTTTCCTTTCATTTTCTTGCAATGGGAGAACCCTTCAATCTCTACAAGCACCTTAGTGGTCTTTCATTAGCTCAACGCCAAGAAAATCACAGTAATATTGGCCTTCTACTTACACCTCCTTCTTTTATTAGAGACTTTGGTATCAAACAATATAGTATTCTTGCTAGGGTTTTCTTTACTGAGATCCTTCACCAATGGGAAGTTAGAGGTGCACTAAATAATTTTGGGGGGATCCAACTAGTGTTACAAATTAGGGAAGTAGATCCAAATTTATTTATTATCACTTTTAGAAATAAAGAGGACTTTCACTGGATATCATTCAATGGACCTTGGTATCCTTTCGGCAATGTGCTTGCAGCTACAACAACTTTTCAAGGAATGAAAATCTCTACTGACTTGGTAAAAAAAAATCCGATATGGGCTTCTATCTCAAATGCAAAATGTGAGCATCGTAGTGAGGAAATGCTAGGTTTGATAGCAAACAAAGTAGGACAAGTTTGTAGAGTCTGTAAAGGATCTGAGACGCCTGATTGTAATCCAAGAGTTCTTCTTTGGGTAAACATTGAGAAACCCCTTATCCATCATCCGCTGGTTAAAGTAGGAAGGTACCCTATTACTTCTATTTACTTCAACTACCTTAACCTACCATCGAAATTATGTTCTCATTGTCTGCGGTTAGGACATAAAGTAGGTAACTGTGCAGTACTTCATGGAAGACCTCTTGAAGATATTTATGATATCACAGTTAATTCACCTTATCAAGGTGACGATATGAATTGGTTAAATAATGTCTTAGTTCAAGTTTGTAATCCTAAAGATAACTACGATCACACTGGTGTGCCTGTTCCTGTGCAATAGTACTTAAATTGGCCTGGAGTAAGAGAAACATTCCATGATATTTTCATAACCTATGTTGCTGAGGAACCTGCACTGCAAAGTGACAGGCATGAAAACCAAACTAGAGCTCAACCATCACCATTTAATTCCTATGATGTTTTAGGACCCTTTGTCATTACTGAATCTGTGTCTTCTGATGAAGACATGCCACTGGCATCATCTTCTGTTCTAGGTAAACGAACATTCCCGTTTAACTTGCCAGAAAACTTTATTCTGTTACCTTCTGATGATGATGAATCGTTCCGATCTGCTAACTCGGAAACTTTCCGAGTTTTGGCTGCGTCGGACCCGGATTCTATTGCCATTCTTGAAGCTGGTTCTGAACAGGATATTTCTATTCCGGTTCAAGCTCCTAGTTCTCCTATTAGGTCAATCAGTGGCAACTTAATTGGGGTAAATAGAAGACTCTCTTTTTCTTCCCCTGATTTGGGAAGGGATTCTTTGGAATCCCTAATTTCCCCTTCTTTGCCTGCGAGCTCTTCAATTAGCTCTGCTATTTTTAATGATCATAACATTTGCATTGCATCCTCTTTTCAAACACCTTTTACTCAGCTAAAATCCGCATTCAAAATTTAAGTCTCTGATTTCCTTTCTTCCTCATCTTCTGAGCATCTTTGTTCCATTTCCTCACAAGATGGAAAAGTTTTTAAAATTAATCAATACGGGTCAAACATTGCTGATCATATGGCAAGCTCAAGCACTTATCAGCCAATTCCTTTCCCTGAATTAGTCCCTCCAACGCAACAGGAAGAGACACATGTACTTTTCTTTTAAAATTCCTTTAATTTCACTATATCATTGATTCTATTAGTTTTAAAGTCAATTAATTCTGCTAGTTTTCCCCTTAGTTGCAATTGTGTGTGAACTATCCTGAATCATTTGTATTGAATTTTACTTGGTTGCTTCTTGATTAACTTGGCTTTCTTATATTCCTAGCATTATGAAAAAATTTGGCTGGAATGTACAAGGATGTAGAAACCCCTTA
Source organism: Papaver atlanticum (assembly GCA_023531105.1). Classification (NCBI taxonomy): domain Eukaryota; kingdom Viridiplantae; phylum Streptophyta; class Magnoliopsida; order Ranunculales; family Papaveraceae; genus Papaver; species Papaver atlanticum. The sequence continues at coordinate 5,172,079 of JAJJMB010008071.1, read as the reverse complement.
ACTCAAAATCACTTAATTAATCTTCTTAATAAAGAAAAACCAGAAATTCTCTTTTTATCTGAAACCAAAAATCAAAGACCCCTTGTCAAAAAATTAGTATCTTCTTTTCCAAATTACCATATAGTTGAACCTATAGGATCTGCAGGAGGATTAGTTGTAGCTTGGATAGATGGATTCCATTTTGAAATTGTTTAATGGAACATTAACATGATAAATATCATTGTCAAATCCTCTTTTGACACCAAAAAGTGGGTTTTAACATGTTTCTATGGAAGTCCCTACCCAACTAATAGAAACATAGCTTGGGATTTCTTAGAAGAAATTAGTAAACAGGTTTCCCAAAGACTGATGCCTTGGATAAGAATAAGAGACTTCAACATGATTTTCAACCAATTTGAAAAATTAGGAGGACTACCTTTCAACAAAACTAACTGTGAATATAATGCAAACATCCTAGAAAGATAAAGTCTTTATGACTTAAGCTATATAGGTAATGACTACACTTGGGACAACCATAGGGAAGGGAAGAAAAATATCCAGGAAAGATTAGATAAAGCTGTGATTAATGCAGAATGGCACACTCAATTCCCAAATGCTTCTCTTTCTCACTTGGTAGCAGTAGGCTCTGATCATTGCCCCATTTTGCTCACTTTAGATTCTCAAATATCTAAACCTGATTGGGTCTTTAAATTTTACGATACTTGGTTGAAAGATCTATCTTTCCTACAAGTAATTAAAGGTTCTTGGAATGACTCTACTGAGTTAGAAGCATCAACTAGTCTTCTACATAATATTAAATAGGTTGGGATAAATCTTGCTGAGTGGAAAAAGAACATTTTTGGTCTTCCCTTTTAAAAAAAATCAATAAATTGCTTAAGGAGATAGAAAGATTACAATCTCAGAGAGTTACTTTACATCAATAGAATAAAATTAAAGGTAAATTACAGGAACTAGAAATCCTTTATGACACTCAAGAGGCCATAGCTAAACAACAATCAAGAGACAACATAATCAATTTAGGAGAAAGGAATACTAAATATTTTCACACCATTACTTTGAGAAGAAGAAAATGGAACACAATTCAAAGTATAACTAATGAACAAAACCAAGTAACTAAAGATAGAAAAGAAATTCATAATTCTTTAACTTCTTACTTTAAAACTCTTTTTTGTGAGATTTCCTCAGAAGTGGAATTATCAAATCCAATTTTTAGAGATATCCCAGCCACAATTTCTACTTCTGATAATGATAGAATTCTAGCTATCCCCTCTAAAGAGGAAATCTTTTTGGTCCTAAAGAACATGAAACCTAATAAATCTCCAGGACCAGATGGATTCCCAGTTAGTTTCTTTATTCATAACTGGAATTTGGTAGGTACACAAGTCACTGATACAATCCAAAACTTCTTTAAAGAAAAAATCATGAACCCAGACCTAAACATAACTCATCTTTTTCTTATTCCTAAACTAAAACACTCTAAAAAGCCCAGTCACTTCCGACCCATTGGACTGTGTAATACCATTTACAAAGTCATTGCTAAGTTATTAGCAAACAGAATCAAACCAACTTTAGAAAAACTAATATCTCCATTCCAATCTGCTTACCTATCCTCTAGGCAAATCTCTGATAATATCATAGTAGCTCATGAGATCATACATTCTTTCAAAAAGAAAAAAGTTAAAACAAGAGGCCTAGGAATCAAAATAGATATGTCCAAATCCTTTGATAGGGTTAGTTGGAGTTTTCTTTTAAATGCATTAAAAACCTTTGGATTCAATGATGATGTGTGCAAACTAATAGAACAATGCATTTCAACTACTTCTATTGATGTGTTGTTGAATGGAAGCCCTGGAGAAATCTTCAAACCTACTAGAGGATTACGGCAGGGTGACCCTCTCTCACCTTATCTGTTTATCATTTGTATGGAAATCTTTTCTAGACTCCTGCTTATGCAGGAACAGAAAAAAAATCCTTCATGGAGTTAAAATAACTCCTAAAAGTGAGCCTATCTCCCACCTTTTTTTTGCTGATGATTGCCTGCTTTTTGTGACAGCTGACTTAGTAGAATGTAGAAATATATTAGACACAATAGCAACCTTTAGTAAGGTCTCAGGACAAGTAATAAACTTTGAGAAATCATGAGTTTTCTTTAGCAAGAAAGTGGAACCTAAACACCAAAGGATGATGTCCAAATTAATAAAAATAAAACATATCAACCTTAAAGACCCATATTTAGGAGCTCCTCTGTTTATGGAGAAATCAAAAATAAAAACCTTCACTCCTATTTTGGAAAGTATGGAATCTAAATCCAAAGGGTGGAAAAGTCTAGTTCTTGCTCAACCTTGTAGATTTGTCCTCAATAAAGCTGTCCTTTCTAGTATTCCATCATATTTAATGGGATGTTTCTTGTTACCAAAAACTATAAGTAGTAAAATAAATGCCATACAGAGAGACTTTTGGTGGGGGAAAGAGGCTGGAGGGAGGGGCTTTTATGCTAAAGCATGGCCAAACCTTTGTAAACCTATTCTTAAAGGAGGTCTAGGCTTTAGAGATGCTCGTAAATTTAACCTTGCTATGATAGCTAAAGTAGCTTGGAGATTGTTAAAGGAGCCTAATGCTTTATGGGTCAAAACATTGGGTCCAAAATATTTCAGAAATAAATCCCCTCTTAGGACTTAGGTTACTGCTAGAAGCTCTTGGACTTGGAAATGCATAAAACAAGGACTAGATTTAGTATACAGTATATGGGAAGTAGGAAATGGCCAAGATATCAATATTTGGGAAGATAATTGGATCCTTGGATTAACCCAAAATATGCTAAGCCTAAAAAATTCTAGTAACAACAATCTTGTTAGGGTATCTGATTTGATTGATTCTGAAACTGCATCTTGGAGCTCCACCCTTATCTGTTCTACATTCCCTAGTAACATTGCTAGAAAAATTAAGCAAATATACCTTTTCAGGGATACTAATCATAATCTTAGGAAAGACCAGTTAAGATGGACACTAACCAAATCAGGAGAATTTACTGGTAAATCTATGTATGAAAAGATGAATGAAAATGGTTTGGATATAATCAGTCTATCCCTACCTGAATCCTTCTGGAAATCCCTCTGGAGACTTAATATTTCTGAAAGAATTAAACTTTTTTTATGGAAATGCTTACAAGATGCCCTGCCTACTAATGCTAAATTTTATGGTAAAGTTAAAGATGTTTCTCCTATTTGTATTATGCGTAAGAATGAAATTGAAACAACAGAACATCTTCTTTTTCATTGCCCTTATGCTACTTCTATTTGGAGCTCTGCTCCTAATCCTGTCCCTTTGAACATAGATCATTCTAGCACAATATTAGACCTCTGTAAAACTTGGATGAAAAACCCTAGGAAGGATATTTCTTTAGAACTTTTACTCACAAAAATGTGGTTCATTTGGAAGGAAAGATGTGACAGAATTTTTGAAAACAAAATTAAGGATAGTACTGCTTTAAACCTGGAAATCCTAAGACATATTGAGTTTTGGTCTACAAAAAAAGGAAACACTTCTAAAATAAGCAGAAAAGGAAAAATTACATGGAAAGCTCCAAGTTTTGGAAACTTGAAATTTAATGTAGATGCTACTTGGATTTCTGAGTCTTTACCATCTACTTATGCGTTAATATTGAGAAATGAAACAGGAGATTGTGAAGGAGGAAAGGAAGGACATGCGGCATGCCTTGACCCACAAGAAGCAGAAGCTATAGGAGTCTGGCAAACAGCTGTTTGGGCTCAAGAGAAGCAGATTAAGAACTTCAGTATTGAGGGAGATTGCGAAAGTCTTTTTAACTATATCAATGGTCAAAATGCAGATATATCTTGGAGAGCTAAAGCTTACATGCAAGAAGCTCACATATTAGCTCATCTTTGCAACAACTTTTTGGGTTTTGTCTTTGTTCCTAGACTAGGAAATCAAGTGGCAGATAACTAAGCCAAATTTGCTAAAAATATGAACAATTCTATTGAATGGGATATGATCCCACCTGCTTGTAGTAGAAAACAACTCTTAGTAGATAAATCTAATATCGGGAGTATCTCAAATCCCATATTAAATGGCTCTACTTCTTTTGTAACCTTGGCTCACTCTGAGTCCTAGTTTTTATGCAATATCTTATTTACAAAAAAAAAAAAAAAAAAATTCATTTCAAAACAGAACACACCATTTGATCAAATCAAAACTGTCAGTGATACTCTGCAAAAAAGAAAAAAAAGATTCACAAGTTTTAAAGCCTTCCATTACGAGCAAGACCTCTTACTTATGTAGAGGTTAAAAATTACACAAGGACAAAACACGTAAAAAACTCGTTAAAGGTTTTTGACATGATTACATCCTATAAAAAAACGGAATTGGTAGCCCTCAGTTCTCTTCATCCCTGTTTACATTCTTCACTGCACAAAAACATTCACCATGAGTTCCAGTGAGAATAGCAATTCACAAACCACTCCAGTTCCACCCCAAAAAAAGGATTTTTTTTCAGCTGAGAAACAAAAGCTTGAAAAGGAAGTGCTTGAAGTTAGAGTGAGATAATATGAAAGTAAAGTGTCCTCTTTGTGCTAGGGAAATTACAACTCAGCCTTATTTAGGACTTACCAAAGAAGAGATTGAAAATGAAGAACATGCATTTCATACGGAGTGTGAATCTAGGGGTTGTAAGGTGGTTTGGGAGAAGCCATACTTTGTTGATGATAATGCAGATGAAGATTAGAACATTTTAAAGGTGGTGAAAATGAAGATGGTACTGATCACTGATGAAGGATGTTTTAGTTTCAAGTTGTTATCATGTAGTTTGTCTTTCTGTCTTTTCTATCTTTATGTTTTCCTAATTGATCATTGTAGTTTCAGTTGTTAATGATCAAGACTTGTTTCTTAGATTAAATCAGTTTTGTTTTTATTTTACTTTCTTTCTAATCTGGGGTTTTAACATGATGATCAGAAAAAATGGTTGCCCTTGTTAGACCAAAACAATGGTGAAGTGTTTTTGCAAAGCAGTACTTTGCTTTTTAGGAAAGGGAAGAAGAAGTCTAACTTCCTTCAACAAATCCGTTAAAGCCCTTGTCAGTTTCTGATTCACAATATTACCATTTGATGAATCTAAATCACAATTAACTCGTTTTTCATTCTTAAACGACTAAAAGTCTAATTGCGGAAATGTTACCTCCGATAACAATTCCAATTGAATCATATAAGGTTTCTCCCTTTTCAGTACATCAATCCAGAAATCTTACTGAACAGGAATTAAAAATGGGTTGATTCAAGAATTGTGAGAGGTTTGAGTTTTCACAAAGTTGCCATCGATGCACAGAACAAGACCACACTTGCCAGTATTAGTGTCCATGACCAGCAAAAGAAGTGCTGCGAGTAAACGCCTGCCTATGAAAGACTTCTTTTGTTTCTTTTATTGTTAACTACTGAAGTTCGTTCAAATTCTCTAGGATCAAAATGTAGATCTTTGAGATGGTCAAGGCAACCTAGAAAAGTTTTTCCATCGAGATATCTGCATCTTCTGCTAAAGGGAAATCAACCACTTCTGTCAACTCTGCATTTTGATTGGCAGTCTTTTTCATTAGCAACACTAACTTGTTCTTTGACAGGTTTATTATGATCATCAGACATCCTCCTTGTTACTTCTTGTTGGGAAGTTCTTTTACCTGGTTCTTCCTTCTTCTGATTCTGGGTTATGGCCTCCGATTTGTTGTCGTCATCATTTGCAACTTCGACGTCATTACCGTTACTTTTGCTCTCGGCTGCTGCTCTTTTAACACCGTCTCTGCTCTTGAAAGCTGGCGGAAGGCCTTCTTCTTTGACACTTTATTATCGGTAATGCAATTCGAGGTACATGAACGGGCTCTGCTTCACGTTCAAACAAGGTATCCTCATGTCTCAAGCTTGCCGAATTCTTCTCAGTTGCAAAGCTACCAGTACTAGTCACATCATCCCCTGCATCAGTTTGTTCTTCGTCTGGATGGCTCATTTTCTCAGCACTACTGACTGGACAAGCGACTACAGGCTCCTTCGTATTTGAATTGCGGCCAAGAGTTCCATTGTATTTGAATTACCCATTACACCTCTGATGTGCTTGAGTTAGCCAGTGGCTCTTCTTCACTGATTATCTGAAGCCCTACAATGTCCCAGTCTGGGAAAACAACAATCGTTTTATTAGTTTCCCATGTTTGGACCAGGTTGCCATATAACCTCTCCTGTTGGATTTTTGAGTATGAAGATTGTTCACTAAAGAATGAGAATGATAGGTTAATTTTTTTAAGCCCGCAAGATAGATTGAATTCACAGTATGGCGAAGAACAAGGCTGTGTTTGGGTTTTGGGGCTGTAGCAGGCGGTCGCTGGACTGTGGAGCCCACGTGTGTCGGACCTGTATTAAATAGTTTCAATAGCAGTCTGGAATAAAAACGAAGATATACACTAAGCTAGATAGCATTGTTATCATCCTGTTTCATCACTTGGTAGAGGATATGTTTTATCCCTTGATTTTGTATCTGATCAACATGTAGAATGCACTGTACATATAAATACAACCCTAATCAATAAAATGAAAGAGCAATGCTGCGGATTAGCTGTTCAATAGGTGGCCTGACAAAGGTTCTACATAATCATAATAGTATTTATTACTACCTCTGTTCCTGCAAAAGTGTTACTATCACTTCTGCAGAAACAGAGGGAGTATTTTCTAACATGAACAGCATGAGATACAGATACTTGTGCATGATAGTGATCCCGTTCAGCTAGCTAAGTTCTGAAGAGTCTCAGGTTGAAAGTAGGCATCTGGAAAGAGGTGGCAGTGCATGTCATTTGGAATACTATTAGAAAAACCGAGGGTAGGCATACCACGTTACTAACTAAGTATAAACTAGTCAGCCGTAAGTGAACCCAATCTAAGCCAGACCACGAATAAATACATAGAGGCTCGTGCCAGTTTAAGACTTGGTCCTTGGTCGAGTCTAAAAGGAACTGTTAAGGTCTGAATAGTTGGCACATAATGCAGTACTGCACTGCCAAAAACTGAGAAAGGAATCATCTTCGTTATGTTTTATATGGCTAATGGCCAGGTTTACTGTTACACTGATATTAAGAAATGTTTCAGCCCAGAGAAAGTTACCTTTTCTCCTTTCTTTGATGATACGAGTTGGACTCTTCAAATTTTCGTACTCGAAATATCTGAACCACAAGATGGTGGACATGAGAAACCGCACAATCAGAACTGTATTGGATGTGGGAATAATTAAACACAATAATCTACATTTCGAGGATTCAATATATATTATTATTGTGCAGATCATCAAATGACTCTGTATCCATACTACAGGCAATAAGGAAAAGAAGTGCTTGCAGAATATACAACTATTAGCATACCAACGTAGGAGCTTCTTCATTTACGAACGACCACTTAAGTATACCTATACTACTGCATCAGTGACCGAATGCTCTTTTATCACTCTAGAAAACAAGAAGTGCTTGCAGAATATACAACTATTAGCATACCAACGTAGGAGCTTCTTCATTTACGAACGACCACTTAAGTATACCTATACTACTGCATCAGTGACCGAATGCTCTTTTATCACTCTAGAAAACAAGAAAATTTGCCAATTATCCTATGTTTTGATGACGTTCCTGGTAAGAACCAAGTATATAATCGATTTATAAGGAAAAGTGACCGACATAGGCTAGGCAAGTTAGTCACCACAAGTTCATGTGTATACATAATTTTAATTTCCTGAAGGACAAAAGTGAACAAGCATTTAGTCATGTAAAAAACAAAAGAGATAGCATGACACCAACTTAAGTATGAGTATGAACAGCAAAATGAAAAAACTGACCATCTTTAAAAGAGGTTAGAGAATAGGATGAAAGGGAATTATAGATTTGTTTACCATGTACACATGTGCACCAACTCTTTTCATCGTTCTTCAATCTCGGTCAGAGTCTATGGAACTCGACGCCCATCTTGTGGGAAAAGTAAATAGCATAGCACTCAAAATTCTTTCACTTCATCTGCGAAAAAAATACTCAGTCTATATTGAGAATAACAGATGTAAACCCATCATCACTCTGAAATAGCTCTTTGAACTCTGTAGTTCCTCATCCATGAGAAACTCCCCAACATAGCTTACCTTCCTTCTATTGAAAACCAGTACACTAATTACAGATTTACATCCACTTCGGACTTTTTCTCGGAGGGGTGAAATCCCCCAAAAAAGTCACTTAAAGTTTAGAAGTGTCAGTTTAGTGTCTCCCAGTAAACCTCAATGGTGTGATGGTTTTCAGTTTAGTGTCAAGAGGTACAAAAGTAAATCAGTTTAGTTGGTTCGATTCTCTGCAAACTACATAAGATGAGCACACACATTTTAAGTGAAATTTGCATTCAAAGCACTACATGAAGCTCAAAGCTTTTCCACGAACACGAGAGAAATCAGATTATGTTTTTCAACACTAAATATCAACGACCTTTGAAGCTATTCAACAAGTATACCTCTCGCCAGTCTCCCATGTCATATGATTATATGTCACTCCAGAGATTACTATAAACTGTGAACTACGAAGTGCTTAGCTATAATTTGCGTACTCATCTTCTCGCTTTTCTTCTAAAGAAGTTATTTGCTCTCCTTTGTAATATCAAAACTTTTAACTATTGGACAACATATTAACTAGAATGTTTGTTGCGTTCAAATGGGAACATTTCGATGGCCAATATTTATTAGAAGTATAGAAGTAACTAAATTTTTTTTGACAACCGACATTACTTTGCAGAACTTAAGTAAAATATCATGCTTATGTTACAAGGATCATAATTTATTTAACTACATCACATATCCCATAGCTTCATATTTCATGTAATCACAAATACAAAATTACGATAAAGCTAAATGCGTTGAAATGGTAAATCAATGAAAGAAACGGACGGATAAAGTGAAAGGGTCTTTCACCAACAGTCTGATGTAGCATTTATCACATTTTACAGCCAAAATTTAAACACAAATTAGATGCTGAAACCCATGCTAAAGAAATTTCAAACTAACCGGATTATAATGCATAACCGAAGTTGATATAGTCACACAATCATACATCAAGGCAGCGCCAATGAACTTCAAATGCCCAATTTACTGAATCAATTGTATAACCCAGGTCAGCCATCAACGATAAATTGAGATGCCATAATTGAATTCTGGTTGCATCTGATCCATTGCAATCCTGAGAGATTTGAGATCCCATCCATTCTCTTTTTCCAATCCAATCTCCTTCGCTGCATCCTCTTCTCCCTTCATTACCAACTTTTCCTCTCTACTTCTCAACACTCTCAATCTCCATCGCTTCCCATTCACAGATCCTGTCTCCTCTCATCTTCTCTCTACTCGTCTGTCTGTCTCCCTCCCGTCTCCTTCAACTTCCTTTCTCGCTCCTGCTCATGCTCTAACCTAATTTGTTCCCTCATATGTCTCTCTCGGCTTCTTCACGATTTTCATATCCGGCTTCTCTTTATTTCATTCATTGCGCTTCTCTTTCTTTCAATTGCCCAAATTGATTTATTCAAATAATAACCATACGAAACCGTAGAAACTCTATAAATTAATATTGTTGGACCATAGAATTTATTAATTAAATAGGATATTAATTAACTAATAAATTAAGTTATAGATAAATTTAACTTTGATCAACAAATAATATAGGTTTAGACAATTCGGATGAACAATTAGACGGTGATATTAGTCAAGACTTGTAAAATTTGATCAAATAGTTGGGTTATCGCAATCCAGTAAATGTCAATATGTCGTGAATATCTGGAAAAAAATGAAGTTACGCAATTATTGACCGATGAAGAAATAATTGAGAGCGTTATGGGAACTGATAAAGATGGGAAAAAAAGATGATGAAAGTTCTACAATAGACCCCCTTCATAAAACATTATTATACTGAATATATATATAGTGGATTATTAATTTATATTTCATATGGGGTCTACATAAGTAATCAAAAATGTATTAATTTATAATTTTAGCGAATTATTAATTTGGCACGTTGTCCCCAACTCGGGATCGGCTAAAAATATTATCTAAGAGAGTTTATTAAATAATCGAATATTAATTAATGGAGTTTCTACTGTATTTTCGCTTCCAGAAACAAAAGTCTAGGCCTCATTTTTGCACGCACAATCCCAATGTTGAGCACGCGGATAGGGACTATCAGTTTCGGGAGCTTTTTCGGTGAAAGACACACTGCATCTAGCACCAATGTTATTCAAAACAACTCTGTTACACCCACCGAGAAAGGGATGGGTCCGGTGGGTTATATCGCAAGATTCAGCCCGGGACCTACCACCCGACTATTAATAAGGGAGAGGTTTATGGTGGTGGGTCCCTCCATAAGATGTTTCAGACTTTTAATCTATGTGCCAATCGATCTCAATCTGTGAGTCAATAACTCACAACGATCAATAAATTTATTTAATGTTTTGTGCGAAGTCGTTTCCTGCTTTTATTTCCTATCAACTACGAAGCTTCTTGGTATGGTATGGTTTTCTACTGAATTTGGTAAAGAATGTGCTTAACGGTACGGTTTTCTACTGGTTTTCCTGTTTTATCCTCCCTAAATATGTTATAAAGTGCTTGATTTCGATATTTAAGAATTTTTTATGGGTTGGTGCTAGTTTGGATAAGAAGTCTAGTTGCCCTATTAGTTGGCATCAAATTTATTTGTCTTACATGGAAGGGGACTTGATGTAAGTGATCTTGAGACCACAAATCTGGCTGCTGAGATGAGACACTTGTGGAACTTGGTTTCTAAAAAAAATCAGTGTGGACTGAGTGGGTCAAGTATAACCTTATCAAGGAAAAGGATTTCTGGAGCATGCATTGTCCCCATGATGCTTCTTGGAGTTGGAGGCATATATTGGGTCAGAGAGAGGAAGTTGCTAGAATCCCAAGGACTTCTATTGGAAATGGAGAAGTTACTTCTTTCCATATAGGTAATTAGCCCCCTTATGGCAAGTTTATTGACTGGATACTTAAAGAGATTATCAATTCTGTTTTTACGGGTAGGGATTGTAAAGTCTACGATTATGTTGATGAAGATGGATGGAGACTACCCCAATCTGAGGACACTTCATCTACTGCACTCATTGAGCAAATTGGGTCCATCTGTGTTGACTCTAGATTTGGTCCCCTAGTGTTTTTTGGTAAATATACTGTCAAAGACACCTATAAGGCTCTTATAAACCATTTTGAGGTCCCATTATGGAATAAGCTGATATGGTTTAAGCTTCACATTCCAAACCACTCATTCATTACTTGGATTGCCTTAAATTTTAGGCTCAAATCTAAGAGTAGACTTCTTAAGTGGGGTATGGATGTGCCTCATCTGTGTATGTTTTGTAATCAGGTGGTTGAGGATGAAAGATCATCCTTTTCTTAAATGTAATTTTTCTTCCAAGATCTGGCAAGGCTTGCTCAAAAAGATGGGCTATGTAACTGGGCAAAAAAAATTATGGGAAGAGGAAATCCAGTGGTGCAGTTTAAACTTTGTGCATGGGTTCTTCCATTATTGCTACTATGAGGAAGCTTACTTTTAAGAGCTTCATCTATCACGTCTGGAAGGAACGCAATGCCAGAACTTTTCGACAAAAAAATCAGTTAATTGATCAGGTTAGTTGGCTGATTGTTGAGGATGTTCGTTTGAAGCTTGCAGCTCATAACATTATTGTTGAAGATTCTCCTTGTTCTAGACAGTTTTTTTAACCATTAGAATGTTTCTTGTTTTTTCAATTTTAAATTTTAGTTGAGATGCTGGTGAAAGGGTACCGAGGGAGATGTTGTGATGATCAACTCTGATGGCTCTTTGGGTGATAGTTTGGGGGTGGAGCTATTCTTAGGAATGGTCAAGGAAGTTGCTTAGCGTTTGTTACTGGCTCATGTATTGCTATATATGTTCTTGTCCACGAGATGCAAGGTTTTGAGATTGATCTTATGGCTACTTTATCTATTGGTGCCAGGAAAGTTCAGTTGGGGTTGGTATCTATGGCAGTTGTAGGTTTATTTAATACTGTAAACCCAGATCCTCCTTGGAATGTTATCTACATATGGACACATTATGCGTATGAAGAAGCATTTTGATTGATTAAGGTGGAACATACCTATCGTGAAACCAACATGGCAGCAGATTGGTTGGCTAGTATTTATCCCCCGCTTATTATGAGGCCATTGACTGGACATAGCTTGGAGATGAGTTTGCAGGCATTTTTGAGGATGATAAGAACCATAAGGTGTATATTAGAATACAGTTAGGCTCCTCAACTTTAAGGCTTTTTTTTTTTTTTTTTTGTGGGCTAGAGAGGCCCTTAAAATAGGCCATCTTAAAAAAACATAAGACTTAACCTCAACTTTAGGAAATTGATTTTATATTTATTTATTTTTGATGAAAAGCAAAATTTATAAATTAAAGAAAAATTACAAGATATAATAGAAACAGGTGGTGCCCCGACATAATTCTTTGTAGTACAAGGAGGCGTTGGGCTTGAGTGAGTAATACAAAAGTATAGTAGTAGATGGAGTGATTTACGGGCTGTTTTGGCTAGAGTGAGTAACAACTTCGGTATTCACATTTTGTGTGATCGTCTATGGATACGACATCGAGATAATACGACAACAAGATAACTTGTGTGATGGACTATGGATACAATATCGAGACGATATGACAATCAAAGTGTGCTATTTGATAATAGGTTCGGTAATAACCAAACTCTATAGGATCACTATCAAGTATAACAGAGTTAACGTATGTGCATTTACTTTATTATAATAACAATTATAATGCAGAAATCAAAGTACAAGACACAACAAGATTTTGTTAACGAGGACGCAAATGCAGAAAAACCCCGGGACCTAGTCAAGTTTTGAATAATCTCATAATTAAGCCGCTATACAAAATCTAAACCAATTTCGTATAGTTGAGACCAAGCAGACTACCCCTAGCTACTTAGTTCCCTCAGTATCCCTGCACCTTCGACTTCTAGAGTCACGTACGTGAATAGCAAGTCCTTTGGATCGTATGCCAAACATCAAAGGAAGAATCTTTTTGGTAACCACTCTAATCAATCTTTGCTAAAGATATAGATGAGTCGTTGACAAAGGCTCTTATGTTTAATCTAATAAACTCCTTTGTCTGGTTAGATCAATCTAACTTTAACTACCGAAATAGTCAAGTATAGATTCGCACTCAATCAAAATAAATCTCAAAGATATATATTGAGAATTCCGATCTCGCACAACTAATCAATCGAATAAATCCGATTCTAGTTGGATCCCAGCCGATCAAGGTTTGTGCACACAATTCACAAGATATGAAAACCAATAAGAAATCTTTTTCGTCTTCAAATCTTCTTTAATCTTCAATAACCTGCACAACACGACTTGAATCTCTTGTGATCAATCACGCACAAAACGGAGTCTGTTAACAATAGATTATCACAAGATGTCTTTAGATCTAACAACAGTTCTAAAGATCTCGTCGAAACTTCGATCTAGTTTGAGTGAATCTTATATCAGAAGAGAAGATTCTCAAGAATAAACAAACTAGGTGCAATCAAAGTTTCAACAACCGTTAGTCAATCGAATCAATCGAAAACTAATAACACTGTAATTATCTAGTTTCCCACCAACGGTACTCGTAGAGCTTCTTGATCCCACAAAAGTTTTTAAACGAACGGTCGTAAGATATTTTACCTAATTATGATACTTTACTCTCCAAATAGACGGCTCCACCAGAAACAACAAAAAATGAAGTTTGCCTAGCTCTTAGTATAATTTTCTAGAAATGCAAACTTAGGTATTTATAGACCAAGGATGTTTGGACACCAAGGAATTTCCAAAACCGAAAGTATTTCTCAAGATATGCAATGAATGGCAAATTCGGTTTTCATAATTCCAATAAATGCTTGTCCTATATTTCTGAAATCTCTCAATAGAAAATCTCCAATTAGTAAATGCACATTACTAATTTTTATTCTCTAGAGACATGCATTTAATTGCTGGTAATTAAAGCATATAAAACCAAAAACCTTGATTAAAAGATTCTCTATTTATTTCGGCACAAGATCACCTTGAAGAGTTACTGTACGTGTTCAAAGTATGCTGACATCTTTTCACTGCGAATCCTTATTTCATATTTACATGGATTTGCATTCTTGGAATCGGTAATACCATACTTCCAAACAAGTTTAGAATTGGTTCACCTGTATTCCAAGACTACTATGTGATTGATCAAATACCAAATCACATACGTGGGTTCAATCTGTTCTACCAATCACTAGGATCGGTTATACCTAATTATGGAAATGCTTGTGATTGGCCACACCAGTCACTAGGATCGATTACACCAATTACAAGGATCGGTTCCATATACACATGGAATTATTTGTGATCGGTCACACCAGTTACCAGGACTGGTTACACCAATTACAAGGATCGATTACATATACTCATGATCGGTCACACCAATTACTAGGATCGGTCACACTAATTACTAGGATCGTTCACACAATTTAATAAAAACCAGTCATACCAAATCATAAGTCAGGCATTGTGATTAGTTATACCAAGATACATAACATAAGTTAAGATCGGTTCTACCATCTCACACATATTGGTCATCCAAAGATTTGCAATGAATAGCCGGACCAATAAGCCTAATGATTTCCCTTTCGATTCATAAAACAAGTTCATGAATGTACTTCTTTTAAACAAATGTAAAACACTGTTTCCTAGGATGAAATCCGAAAAAGCGGGGTTCTAACAACCTCACCCAATATTTCGCTTAGCAATCTGTATGGACTAACTCCAATATACTTTTAAGAGAATCAACTAGACAGTCAGACTCAAGTATATCAAAGAGTTATATCTCAATTTCTCGATTCAATCCTTACTCAAGCAAATAGAAATCTGCGAGTCTTATTGAATACAAGAGAAATTAACTTGAACGGTACCAAAGACCAATGTTCAAGGATCAATCAATTTTAATCAACAACCAAAGGTTGGATTTACCAATTGATCGATTCAACGCACAACCTATGATATTTCAATTATATAACAAAATATAATGCGGAAAAGAAATAACACAGACACCAGAAGTTTTGTTAACGAGGAAACCGCAAATGTAGAAAGACCCTGGGACCTAGTCCAGATTGAACACTACACTGTATTAAGCCGCTACAGACACTAGCCTACTACAAACTAACTTCGGTCTGGACTATAGTTGAACCCCAATCAATCTCACACTGATTCAATGTATAGTTGCGCTCCTTACGTCTCTGATCCCAGTAGGATACTACGCACTTGATTCCCTTAGTTGATCTCACCCACAACTAAGATTTGCTACGACCCAAAGTCGAAGACTTTAATAAACAAATCTGTCTCACACAGAAAAGTCTACAGGAATAGATAAATCTGTCTCCCACAGAAATACCTACGAGTTTTGTTCCGTCTTTTGATAAATCAAGGTGAACAAGAACCAATTGATATACCGGACTTATATTCCCGAAGAATAGCATACAAATATCAATCACCTCACAATAATCTTAATCGACTAGCGAAACAAGATATTTTGGAATCACAAACGATGAGACGAAGATGTTTGTGACTACTTTTCTATCTTGCCTATCAGAGATATTAATCTCAAGCCAATCTTACGATTGCACTCAATCACGATAGAAACAACATGTTCATATCACGCAACTAAAAAGTGAATAGTTGGGTCTTGCTTCACAATCCAAATGAAGTCTTTAAGTCGTTAACTTACAGGGTATCGATAGAAACCTAAGGTTAAAGGAGAATCGACTCAAGATAACACAACTAGTATCACACAGGAGGTGTGGAGATTAGTTTTCCCAGTTGCTAGAGTTCTCCTTTATATAGTCTCCAAATCAGGGTTTGCAATCTAAGTTACCTTGGTAACAAAGCATTCAATATTCACCGTTATATGAAAACCTGATTAGATTCAAGCTAATATCTTTCAACCATTAGATCGAATCTTAACTTGTTATACACAAATGAAATATACGTCATTTAGGTTTGAGTAACCGTACCTAAACGTGTACACTTAGTTGGTTCAACAATAGTTAACCAATGGTTATCCATAAGAGCACTTTCATATCAACCTTATTCATCTTCACCATAACTAGTCCAAATGACTCAAATGATCTAGTTCGAGAGTTGCTCAATTGCTTAGATCTTATAGAAGTATACAAAAAAAAATCGAAGCAAAATCGGTTTTGATTCACTCGAATCGATTCATGAACATTATAACCACGGTTTGCAAATCACATTCCTTATTATATAAATGTTTTAGTTCATGAACAAACCAATTTTAGAAAGTAGCACACTTAAGTATGCGTACTTAAGTAACCGGATTTGAGTTTGTTTTGGTTTTCAAACTCAGCAGAAATTCTCGGACGTGAACTTTCCGCCAGTATGCGTACGGGTACGCATACTTAGGTAACCGGATTGAGTTGGTTTTGATCTCCAAACCCAGGAGAAATTCACGGTCGTGAACTTCCGCCAGTATGCATACGGGTACGCATACTTACCTAGTCTCCATCAACCATTTAGTATACACACAAGTATGCATACATTTGGTTCCCGGTTTTGGACTTATACACTAATGTGCGAACATACTATATGGTTATTCACACTCTACTTTTCATCAAAGCAATTTTCAAGATATTGAAATAATCAACATGACTTTCTTCGCGAGTAAAGATGAACTTGGCCAAAGCGAAAGCTTACCAACACATATTTCGAGAAATAGATAAGCGAGATAAACTCAGCTCGAAATAGAAAATGTGTATAATCGAAGTCTATATAGCAATACGACTTTTGTCTCAAGATAGGAGATAGAGTAGATAGACTTTTGAGTGATAGATAAGTTCAAGTCTCTACATACCTTTTTGTCGATGAAGATCCACCAGTTCCTTAAGTAGTTCTTCGTCTTGTATGATGAACGACGTAGAGTCTAGAGCTCAATTACACTTTCTATCCTAGTCCGAGACTTAGCTATAAGTAGACTAGAAATCAAGACTTATATTTTTGATCACTAACATTGACAAACATGCTTGAGATAGCAACGCATGCGAGTTCGACTGAGCAGTGCTCTAACAAAATCTTCATCATAACCCATTCACATAATCATAACAATATACGCAAGATTATGTCGATGTCATATCTACGAAGTTCAAAAGATAAGCGTTATACTTCATAGTCTAATTCCTTAATACTATGATCATACAATTATGATCATGTCACATCACTAGAGTATTATACAATATGTACTGTATATACAGCTTCGCAGTTATGTTTTCAATATAGCACAACTTGAAAGATATGTTAGGAATGAAACAGTTCAAGTCAATATTACTAACCTCAAGTGGAAGGATTATGTCATCATTGTAGTTCGTTGCTTCTTCACATTCCTCAGGTCTTCTGATAAGTGCATAATTAATATGATTTTAGTGTCCATTCCATACTTGTTTTAGCTATTATTCTTGCATATTTTCGTATTATTACTCTTGTTTTCTTTTATTTATTTCTATTAAGTGAATTATCCAAAAAGGATCTACAAAGTTCTAAAAATATCTAAGAATAGAAGTATTCCAAGTATCCAAGTCCAAGAGAAGTGGAAGAAGTGCGACGAAAAGGAGTAAAACGCTCAAAATCAAGAGACAGGCCAAATACCAAGCTTAACTCATTCAAATTCAGGATTTATCATCACCATCTTGAAGATAATTGAAAGAGGAAAAGAATGCAAAAAGAATGAGGTCATTCCGAGTTCGTACGAAGAAGTTGGGGGCAAAACAAGCTTTTTATCGAATACCGAAGACAAGCAAGTATGCAAACGGGTATGCGAACGGATTTTCAGTATGCAAACGGGTATGCATACTTATTCCCCTGGATTTTAATTGAAATTTAAGTATGCAAAAGGGTATACATACTGGTGAAGGCCAAAACTCACGGTTAGGGTCTTTATTTCATATTTTCGGGTCGTGTTCTTGAACCGAACTAGATACTTGAAGGCCAAGCAATGTAAACCTATATAAATAGGTACTAGGTCATGAATGAAATATCATCAAGGAGTCACGAAATTGTAAGTCTTGGAGAGGATAAACAACACACGGAGCAAAAGCTAGGGTTTTGGAGCGATTCATCAATCGTAACGATATCTCTTAACTTTTCTTATATGTAAATCATTGATGTTTCCACATCCATGAGTAGCTAAGCACCTATTGATTGCGGATGAATTATAAGTTGTAAACAAGATTTGAGTTATTATATTAATCTACTTTGAAGTTCTTCATATGATTATCGTTTGTTTATACTATATTGAATATTTATGATTGATTGATAGATTGTTTAGGTGGACAACTAAATTGATTTGTTGATTTAATCTATTGCTAGTATTGAGTTAGGAGATAAGTAATCGTCGAATAACTTGTACACAAGTAGAGAACACGAAACCTTACAGAGGGATTCTGTGGAGCGATTGTGTGTATAAACAACACTAAAAAGTAGACCTTGATCTAAGAGTCTAACTAGTAGGATCAACCTATAAATTCACAAAAGATAAAGCATTCGACCAAATTACACCTTGAGTGATCTACTACTAGGTGGTTTAGACGAATAGAATCTGGTAGGGGAGAACTTCTGTATCCAATGATATAAGGAATTTAGGGGATAACACTGATCTAGCTGTTATTCTACGGTTGGTGATAATCTATGATTAACGACGAGTAGGGAACTACAATAACTCATTGACGGTTTATTAATGAAGAATGATTCCTCGATCATATCTCTCTCTATTTATTACGATTCAACTTTATTTGCTTTGATTATTTATTTTGTTTAAAATCTAAAAAAAAACACCCCTTTGTGACACTTTGACAACTAAAACTTATTGCTCTTCGTGGGAATGATCCTTACTTCCATTATATTACCAGTTAATTGTGTGGAAATAAGATTATTAATTTGATTGCACTTACGACATCCATCAAATTTTGGCGCCGCTGCCGGGGAGCAGTCGGTAGCTTTAGTTGTTATTTTTATTAATTTTATTTTTGTTTTTAGATTTTTTCTTGTTAGTTTTTAATTTTCGTTTTCTAGATTTTAGTTTCAGGTACTTTTAATCTCTGGCACCAAAAGACTGGGAATACCAGAGGTACGGAATTCAAACTCGTGGGGGAACAGTACTACAAGCACGTCAGCAAACACAACAAGAACCTTCTACAGAAGAGATGGTTAATACATACGACGAGAGAGATCCTCCACCTCCGGAGAGGAAATTAAGAGAGTTGACATCTCCATGCTTAGATTCGCAACCACTGTGCATTACAATCACTTACCCAGTGGAGCTGAAGTCGAATCTACTTCATCATCTACCAAAGTTCAAGGGACATCCAGGTGAAAATCCAAATCGACACCTTCAACAGTTCCAGAACACGATGACAAGTCTGAGGCATGCAACCACAGACAGAGATATAGCTATGCTACAAGCTTTTCCATTCTCATTGACAGACTTAGCAGAAGAATGGTTGTATTACCTTCCTCCAGGGAGTGTTACAACATGGACTAAGATGAAAAAGCTATTTCTAGAAAAGTATTTCCCTGCTTCTAAGGCATCCTCTGTTCGTAAAGAGATTAGTGGTATTCTTCAGATTACTGGGGAGTCTCTCTATGAATATTGGGATAGGTACAAAAAATTAGTGGCGAGTTGCCCCCATCACAACATATCCCCAACACTCATCATTCAATACTTTTATAAAGGGTTACTTCCAGAGAAACAGAACTTGATTGACGCAACCGCTGGTGGTTCACTTACTGAAAAGACAGTCTCGCAAGCAACTAGTTTGATTGAGAGTATGGCAGCGAATGTTCAACAGTTTTACACAAGAAACGACTCAAGTATCAAAAGAGTTAACAAGAAGGGATATTTCTCGCATATAGAGCAACGGATGGGTAAAATGGGAAAAGATGGTTCAACGAATAGCTTCAGTGGTTGTTCCTACATACAAAGAAGAGGCTGAGGTAAATGCAATTTTCCCAAATCAGAGGCAAAGGTATGATCCATATTCTAATACTTATAACCCGGCTTGGAAAGATCACCCTAATTTCAGTTATGCCAACAAGTAAGCCGCGACTCCTGTGCCAGCTTATGGGAGACAGAATGCTTTTCAACCTCTTCAACAGAACCAGAGCTCTAATCTAGAAGAGATAAAGAAGGCTATGATGATAAAGAAAGATCAAGCTTTCCAAGAACAAAAGGCGATATTGTTAGAGCACTGCTTGGTCAAACTCGCAAGTGTTGCTATCTCAAGCTTGTTTGTCAAGTTTAGTTGCCAAAACTATAAGTCTTGATTTCTAGTCTACTTATAGCTAAGTCTCGGATTAGGATAGAAGTGTAGTTGAGCCTTAGACTCCACGGCGTTCATCGAATGAAGACGAAGAACTACTCAATGGAACTTGTGGAACTTCATCAAAAAAATGTATGTGGAGACTTGAACTTGTCTATCACTCAAAAGTATATATATTCTATCTCCTATTTGAGACAAAAGTCGTATTGCTATATAAACTTCAATTATACACATTTGCTATTTCGAGCCGAGTCTATCTCGCTTACCTATTTCTCGAAATATGTGTTGGTAAGCTTTCGCTTTAGCCAAGTTCATCTTTACTCATGACGAAAGTCATGTTGATTATTTCAATAACTTGAAAATCGCTTTGATGAAAATAGTTTGTGAATAAAAACTATTTTAACATCCTCTAAGAAAGTTTCAATGATTGAAATGAAAGTTTAGAACAAGTAACCATGTTAGGATATAAACATAGTGCGTTCTCACATTTGTATAAAATTCCAAAACCGATAACCCAAAGTATGAGTACCCGTACGCGTACTGGCAGTTGTTGGAAATCCGGGTAAGTATGCGTACTCGTACGCATACTGGCGGAAGTTTCACGTCCGTGAATTTCTGCTTGAGTTTGGAAGTGAAAAACAAGCTCAATCCGGTTACTTAAGTACGCGTACCCGTTTGCATACTTAAGTAGGTTACTTTCTAAAATCGGTTTGAACTAAAACATTTATATAATAAGGAATGCAATCTTTGCAAACCGTGACTATAATGTTCATGAATTGATTCGAGTGCATCAAAATTGATTTTCCTTCGATTGTGTCTTGTATACTTCTATGAGATCTAAGCAATTGAACAACTCTCTAACTAGTTCATTTGAGTCATTTGAACTAGTTATGGTAAAGATGAATAAGGTTGATTTGAAAGGTCTCATATGGCTAACCATTTGTTAACTAGTGTTGAACCGACTAATTGTACACGTTTAGGTACGGTTACTCAAACCTAAATGAAGTTACATTTCATTTGTGTATAACAAGATAAGTTCGATCTAACGGTTGAAAGATATTAGTTTGAATCTAATTAGGTTTTCATCTAACGGTGAATATTGAATTCTTTGTTACCAAGGTAACTTAGATTGCAAACCCTGATTTGAAATCTATATAAAGGATAACTCTAGCAACTGGGAAACCTAATCCTCACACCTCATATGTGATACTAGTTGTATAAGCTAGAGTTGATTCTCCTTTAACTTTAGGTTTTTCACGAAACCCTGTAGGTTAACGACTTAAAGACTTCATTGGGATTGTGAAGCCAGACCCAACTATTTTCTCTGTAGTTGCGTGATCTGATCTTGCGGTTTCTATCATGATTGAGTGCAATCGTAAGATTGGCTTGAGATTTATATCTCCGATAGGCAAGATAGAAAGGTAGTCACAAACACGTTCGTCTCATCGTTTTGTGATTCCATAATATATTGTTTCGTTAATCGATTAAGATTATTGTGAGGTGATTGATAATTCTAGGCTATTCTTCGGGAATATAAGTTCGGGTTATCAATTGGTTCCTGTTCACCTTGTTTTATCAAAAGACGGAACAAAAACTCGTAGGTATATCTGTGGGAGACGGATTTATATATTCAATAGACTTTTCTGTGTGATACAGATTTGTTTATCAAGTCTTCGACTTTGGGTCGTAGCAACTCTTGGTTGTTGGTAAGATGAGCTAAGGGAATCAAGTGCGTAGTATCCTGTTGGGATCAGAAACGTAAGGAGCACGACTGTAACTTTAATCAGTGTGAGATTGATTAGGGTTCAACTACATTCCAGACCGAAGTTATCTTTGTTGGAGGCTAGTGTCTGTAGCGGCTTAATACAGTATGTGTTCAAATCTGGACTAGGTCTCGGGGGTTTTCTGCATTTGCGGTTTCCTCGTTAACAAAACTTATGGTGTCTGTGTTATTTCTTTTCCGCATTATATTTTGTTATATAATTGAAATATCACAGATTGTGCGTTGAATCGATCAATTGGTAAATCCAACCTTTGGTTGTTGATTGAAATTGATTGATCCTTGAACATTGGTTTTTGGTACCGTTCAAGTTATTCTCTTGTATTCAATCAGACTCGCAAATTCTTGTTTGTTTGATTGCGGATTGAATTGAGAAATTGAGATATAACTCTTTGATATGCTTTTCTTAAGATTGAGTCTAACTGTCTAGTTGATTCTCTTGAAAGTATATTGGAGTTAGTCCATACAGATTGCTAAGCGAAATTTTGGGTGAGGTTGTTAGACCCCCGCTTTTTCAATTGGTATCAGAGCAGGCAAACACATTTAATACCTCAAAAATTTGTGTTTGTCGCGATCTGACTCTATGGACGGTAGTACTATCTTTGATAAACGCGTCACCAGAAACAAAAGTTCTATTTCTATAATGTCTATTAAATAGAAAGAATTGTCAATCTCAAATATCGACGAACCTAGTGTTCTAATGAAACAGACTGACAATGACATGTGTTACCCCGATTACCCTTCAAATGAGTCTGACTCCATTGATGAAAGGGAAGCAGCTGAAGAGAGTAAACTGATTCTAAATCTTGTTAGAATTCAGGCGGATAGAATCAATCGGTTGAAAAACAATGTCAATGTTCTTCTCGGTATAGTGAGAGATTGTTACTCTAAAGGTAAAGCTCCTTGCAAGGAATACGCTGAAGTTCGGTCATCACGTATCTTACTCAAGGCGAATCTCAAAAAGGATGCTTTGGAAATTGAACATCTCTTGAGTAAACTCTTCATTCAAGGATGTTCCAAAAAGTCTACTATACCATCTACTTCTGTCACAACTGAAAAAGTTCCAGTTCCAGAAGTAAAATCAGAATCCCTTCATATTGGAAAAGATGTGCTTATAGCCTCCTATAATCAAGGAAGTTCCACATCACATGGAAGGAAGAAATCTCCCAACGATGGTGTTAAGACTGTTCTGTCTAATCACTCAGGTGATCAGAAAATGCATTTCTTTTGTGATTCAAAAGGACATGTTAAACAAAAGAGGAAATCGAGGTTGAATGACAATTCTATTGTTCGTCTTCAACACACCTTAGATTTAATTCTCAAAGGTGTAATTGACATTCGTATGTCTAGACCAATTGGTTTCAGTACTCACCCTGTGTATCCTACTAGGAAAGTCATTTCGATATGTTCCTCAAATGTTCAAATACGAAACAGTCTTCTTAAACCAATTCGTTCAAGAAGAACTCATGGGTCTTCTTAAATCAAAAAGGGAGATAATGTTGTTCATGATGTGAAAAAGGTACCATAAGAAGGAAGAAAAAATGGAGAGATGGAAGACAACCTAAAAATGATAATCGAAGGATATAAAGAGATTATTAACAGGCTATCAATTCCCTCTAGTCAAAACTCTTCAGGTAAGAATACATACTATGCTTCGTACTTTGATGATAGTAAATTTTATGATAACTTTTTGCATCATAACGGTTTTCCTCCAAAGACCAGGAGAAACAGGATTGACCGAAAACAACGTTCATTTGATGAGCTCAAGGCTCATACTTGTGCTAATTAATCACAAGGTTGAAATCTCACTCACAAAAATCCGTGTTGGGTGAGATATGGTCATACTTGATGGCAAAGTGTTTCCTGATTCTCTGGCTATTTTCTTATTGTTCATAGCCGGATTATCTTTACAAGCATGTTTGCATAAGTATTTGTATTTTGTTTTGACGAAGGTTTTGATTTTCAATTTCTTCTTGAAATTTTGTTTTGTCAAATTGCTACTCTTGTGCTCTAAATTGTTTCTCTGTGGGGATATAAAATTTATTGAGTCACAAATTTGTGAAAGTTTTCACGTAGCAAAAAATTCTGCCGTGTCGTTAAAGTACGACCTTTTGTGAGTGTTTTTGTGTTGGGTCAAGTTGTGTTCGTACGGGTACCCGTGTTACTGTTACGAATCAATTTTGGAAATCCTAAAAGTTACCTTCCCTAAGAAACCATTTAAATACCAAACCCATTGAGTCACGTACGCATACTCTGGGTTATTCTGTGTTTTGTCAAGAATGTCTTCATCTTCTCGCTCTGGTGATTTTGTAAGAGGTTTTCTTGATAAAGGTATTGGTTTCAAGTCTAAATGGAGGAAGAAAAGAACCCTAGTAGAAGATGATTGTCCTAATGCCTCATGTTACTATGCCTATTTATATCAGGATTTGAGAATGAGGATATGGTTTCTGCTGAAGTGGTTCATGATTTTCATAAATACTTTGAGGAAGTAAAACTGCAACTCGTTGATACTTTGAAGAGTCTTGATGTGTTAAGAACTGAGTTGAAAAAGGTTAATTCTGACCTTGTTCTCATGAAGACACATGTTAAAGAACTTCTCAATGAGGATATCTTCTCTGAAGAAGCAGTAGATGCTGTCAATCACAAGCTCAAAGATCTCAAGGCGCGTGAGGATTCCGAAAAGGGTATTTGATTTCAGTGCATGTCCGTTTTTTTGGTGGTTTAGGAGTCTTTCTTTGCTTCTTAGCTTGTCGATTTCTTTTTGTCCAGGAAAACTTCTTATGAGAATTTATTCTTGGGTTTTTAAGAAGGATAACTAAGGTTTGGAATAGCCATTATTGTGAGTACACATAGCTATTTCCAACGATTTTCATCTTGCAATGTTTTTAGATTTATTTATTTAAATTCTAAAGTTTATTTGGAAGATGATTTTGCAGTATTAATCTTTATGGTTTTACATATTGCAACTTGTTACGGGATATTTGTGTTTGCGTCCATGAACTTTGATTGTCCCATACGTAGTCAAAAGTTAAGTTTTTCATATGTCAGTATGCAAGTATTGATAAAAGATTGAATGAACTTTTGCCAAACAAAAGTTAAGCCTATTATGTCATTATGCAAATATTGATGGAAGATAGGATGAACTTTTGTTTACAAAGATTAAGTCTATTATATGGCATTGTGAAAATAGTGATGAAAAATAGAATGAATCTTTGTTTATTCCGCAGTATTGATCTTCCCCGATCCATATCTTTATGAAAATACTGTGCGGCTCCGTAAGTTATCTTATGTGAGCATTTACGATTAAATTAATCATGGGTTCTCTTGTGGTTAACTTAATTGAGATTTTTGGATACAAATTCATGTTTCATGTGATTTGTTAATGTCCAAAGAAATCCTTCTTTTCTAGTGAAAGTAAGGTCGCTCTTGTTGTTCTTTCGGGAATGACATTTTATGGGGGAGAGTTCTTAATTGAACTTGTGCTTAGTTACCAAATCTTTGTGGGGAGTACGGCTGTGGAATATTATAGGGGTTATGTTGTATCTTTATAAACTCCTTGATGGATGCATTTAGTTTCGGCAATATGATTGCATCTAAAAAAGTTGATATGTGCTTTTCTTTTGGTCATGAAGTATCTCTATGGAAATTTCATGAGGATCCCACTAATTTTCGTACCTTTGCCAATTTTATTGACAAAAAGGGGGAGAATTAATGTGTAGTTCACACTACAAATACATATGGTTTTCGGATCATTATGTAAGGGAGAGTGGTTTTCATGTGAGATGAAGTATTGACTAAGGGGGAGTGATACATATCACCATAGTATTGTTGTCGAAGTTGTGATACAATTGAACTTTGATGCTGTGTAATAATACTATGACACTGTATAACAATGATTGAGAGCTATTGTTTTCTCATTGTTATGGCTACGTATCTTTAACAACGATGATGCTGAATTGTATACCTTTAGAATCATTGGAGTACTTGGAAGTGACGAAGATTTCGAGTAATGTTGAAGAACCAAGGAGATCAAGCATTTGGATGAGAAGCTACAAAGTTTATTTATTTTGTATTCCATATGTATTGATAGTATTGTCACTAAAATTGACAAAGGGGGAGATTGTTAGAGCACTGCTTGGTCGAACTCGCAAGTGTTGCTATCTCAAGCTTGTTTGTCAAGTTTAGTTGCCAAAACTATAAGTCTTGATTCCTAGTCTACTTATAGCTAAGTCTCGGATTAGGATAGTAAGTGTAGTTTAGCCTTAGACTCCACGACGTTCATCGAATGAAGACGAAGAACTACTCAAGGGAACTTGTGGAACTTCATCAACAAAATGTATGTGGAGACTTGAACTTATCTATCACTCAAAAGTCTATATATTCTATCTCTTATTTGAGACAAAAGTCGTATTGCTATATAGACTTCAATTATACACATTTGCTGTTTCGAGCCGAGTCTATCTCGCTTGTCTATTTCTCGAAATATGTGTTGGTAAGCTTTCGCTTAAGCCAAGTTCATCTTTACTCGTGATGAAAGTCATGTTAATTATTTCAATAACTTGAAAATCGCTTTGATGAAAATAGTTTGTGAATAACAACTATTTTAACATCCTCTAAGAAAGTTTCAATGATTGAAATGAAAGTTTAGACCAAGTAACCATGTTTGGATATAAACATAGTGTGTTCTCACATTTGTGTAAAAGTCCAAAACCGGGAACCCAAACTATGCGTACCCGTACGCGTACTGGCGGTTGTTGGAAATCCGGGTAAGTACGCATACTGGTGGAAGTTTCACGTCCGTGAATTTCTGCTAGAGTTTGGAAGTGAAAAACAAACTCAATCTGGTTACTTAAGTACGCGTACCCGTTTGCATACTTAAGTAGGTTACTTTCTAAAATCGGTTTGTTCATTAACTAAAACATTTATATAATAAGGAATGCAATCTTTGCAAACCGTGGCAATTATGTTCATGAATTGATTCAAGTGAATCAAAATCGATTTTGCTTCGATTGTGTCTTGTATACTTCTATGAGATCTAAACAATTGAACAACTCTCTAACTAGTTCATTTGAGTCATTTGAACTAGTTATGGTAAAGATGAATAAGGTTGATATGAAAGTGCTCATATGGCTCACCATTGGTTAACTATTGTTGAACCGATTAAGTGTACACATTTAGGTACGGTTACTCAAACCTAAATGAAGTTACATTTCATTTGTGTATAACAAGCTAAGTTCGATCTAACGGTTGAAAGATATAGCTTGAATCTAATCAAGTTTTCATCTAACGGTGAATATTTAATGCTTTGTTACCAAGGTAACTTAGATTGTAAACCCTGATTTGAAATCTAATTAAAGGATAACTCTAGCAACTGGGAAACCTAATCCCCACACCTCTTGTGTGATACCAGTTGTATAAGCTAGAGTCGATTCTCCTTTAACCTTAGGTTTTTCACGGAACCCTGTAGGTTAACGACTGAAAGACTTCATTGGGATTGTGAAGCCAGACCTTACTGTTTTCTCTGTAGTTGTGTGATTTGATCTTGTTGTTTCTATCGTGATTGAGTGCAATCGTAAGATTGGCTTTAGATTTGTATCTCCGATAGGCAAGATAGAAAAGTAGTCACAAACACCTTCGTCTCACAGTTTGTGATTCCATAATATCTTGTTTCGTTAATCGATTAAGATTATTGTGAGGTGATTGATAATTCTAGGCTGTTCTTCGAGAATATAAGTACGGGTTATCAATTGGTTCCTGTTCACCTTGATTTATCAAAAGACGGAACAAAAACTCGTAGGTATATATGTGGGAGACACATTTTTATATTCCTATAGTCTTTTCTGTGTGATACAGATTTGTTTATCAAGTCTTCTACTTTGGATCATAGCAACTCTTAGTTATGGGTGAGATCATCTAAGGGAATCAAGTGCGTAGTATCCTGCTGGGATCAGAGACGTAAGGAGCACGACTGTACCTTGAATCACTATGAGATTGATTAGGGTTTAACTACATTCCAGACCGAAGTTAGCTTTGTAGTAGGTTAGGGTTCAACTACATTCCAAAAATGGGCTTGGACACAAACGTAAATTCCTATTTATTTGATAGCAATCCTATTGTGTTTGGTTAAGTCCGAACCTATTAACAAGTAATCATACTTCGTTGTTGTATTGTCTCGATCTTGTATCCATAGTCAATCACACAAGTTATCTTATTGTCGTATTGTCTCGATCTTGTATCCATAGATGATCACACGAAGTGTGAACCGATTAGTTGTATTGTCTCGACTCAGTCTATAGACAATCACTTTTGGAGAAAGGACTTATAGGTTGAAAAGTTTTAGATTGAGGTATATTTGGGTACCCTCGTCTTTTCAATTGGTATCAGAGCAGGCAAACACGAAAAGATCTAACAATCTGTGTTTCTGCAATCCAACCTATAAGAATTGAATCTATGTCTGATTCAGTCAACGTTATGCAAGAGTATGAATACTCAAAAGTTGAAGATGTTACCAATTCATTGACCCATGATCCAGGAGTTACAAAAATTAAATGTACATCTAAGTCGTTCTCTGATGGAAAAGAAAATGCTGATAAAGAGTTGGTAAAACTCCTAAAGCCTATAAAATCTTTGTCTTCAAAAGTTCTAATATTAAAGACAGAGTCAAATCTTCTTAAGATTGAGATCAGAGATAAAGACAATCAACTAAATATTCTAGCCAAAGAGAATGTGGATCTCACTGTCAAATTAGAAGCTCTTTGTAAATCTCTTGCTCAAGATAAAGAGACACATCCTATGACTCTGACTAATGATTCTGTTGTAATTTCTTCTGATGAAGAAACCAAAGGTCCTTGCTCGACATTGAGATATTGTGATAACAAAGCTTATTTGATCACATCTGAAACGGATCATGATGATGGTAGTTTTCCTAACTACATCAAGTCAGAAGAGGATGAAAAATCAACTTCTACATCTACTGATGATCAAACGAAATCCTGTCCAAAGAAAACTTTGAACCGATTCCATAAACATGATCTTAAAGAATACAACTTTCAGTCACTTGACAGGAAACTTATACTTCTTCAAAATACAGTGGTAAAAATATTGAAAGAAGTTTTTTGTCTTAAAAAACTGAAAGATCATTCCTCAGTAGAAAGACAGAATATACCACAACCCCACAAGGTCAACTCAAAAGAATCAGAAGAAAGAGTTGATAATCCCTTCTGGAAAAAGGTTCCTCCTCACCCATATCGAAACAATTCTTGTTTTGATGAAGAACGATTCCAGAAGAAAGGGAAAGAGAGAATCTCTGCCAAAAGAAACAATCAGGAATTTTCGATAATTGTTTTAGATAATCATGCTGATGTGCATCATAAGGAAATCCTTAGAATAAGAAAATCATATGAAAATCTCATCAACAGAATTAAAAGAGATTTATCCATCTCTGAAAATTCTCACGTCAGTACAGTGTCTCATAATGATCATGTTTTTGGATCAAGGAAGGATCGTCTTCTTGGGAGAAAATATTTTGGGGAGAAATTCCCAAAGAGAAACATGAACTATGTTTCTGATACTCGATGTAAGCCAGAAAAAACTTACTCCGATACAACTTAGTTGTATCGAAATTGTGCAGTCTCATCCTCTCTCGTGCTCATAATC
Organism: Papaver atlanticum; assembly: GCA_023531105.1. Lineage (NCBI taxonomy): Eukaryota > Viridiplantae > Streptophyta > Magnoliopsida > Ranunculales > Papaveraceae > Papaver > Papaver atlanticum. The sequence continues at coordinate 5,142,207 of JAJJMB010008071.1, read as the reverse complement.
TTGGATGGGAAAAGCACATAAAAATCAAGGGCACTTATTCATGGTAGCTTCTATTTTCAGTAATAAGAGATATTTAAAGAATATCTCCCTTTCAATAAAAAGAGAAGTTCAAAATAAATATTTTGTGTAGTTTCGGAAACCCTGTTTTTCTGAACTGAATATATTCTTATCAAAATAAGAAAAATCTTCTCTTGGGTATATTGTCTTCCCTTGGTAAAACGTTTTGTTAAGCATGTCTCCTATAACTTGCAGTGTTACAAGGAGTAATAAAAGGGAAGCACGAAAGGTGAGAAACTGTCAAGGATTCGTCTCAAAATGAAGAATCAAGAAGATTGTCTCAAGAATCATATCTGATCGTAACTATGATAGACCTCAAGAAGAGTCATGTCTTTTTTCTTTCAATAATTCAGATCTTACCAAGTGGTTTCCCACAGATGGTATGTGTGAAGTTATGCATGAGTTTGAAGAACTCATAGGAAATCTTTTTACTTTGGTTCAAGATTGAGATGAACTAAAAGTTAAAATAGAAGAGACTAAAGCTGATCTTGCAGACATGAAGCTTCAAGTTAAAAAACTTAAAAAACAGAAAGTGGTTGCGGACAAGTCTTTCGAGACATGCTTCAAAAGTTTGAATACTGATGAAACCTCAATAAACAATAAGAGCACCACTAGAGATTAAGTTATTTGCTGTAATACTTAATCCAGAAAAATAGACATTAGTTTTTGATTATTTCAATAAAGTCTATTTTGAATAAAACTATCTATTATTTATGAATAAAATTATTATCTTATAATTTTTCTTGTGATAGTTTTCGATTACTTAGCCTGTGCTTGAATGCTTTATATTATTGCTATGTATGTTATGGGATGTTTGTTTTCGATTTTCATAACCTTAATATTCGATCTCATATGGTGTGAACCCTTATGGTTTGGGTGACTTTTTGGTTTAGCAGGATTAAGTTCTAGCCCATGTTGGTAGTCTTTATCAAAGGATCATAAGGGGTTTTGATTGAAACTAATATGTGAAAAAGTCACAATATGTTGAATCGTTTTTGGTTTAGCATAAAATCATAAGTGTTTTGGGGGTGGTAATGGTTGGTCCTTGTTAATGTTCTTTTGTCTTGCGAGAGGATGACAACACAACGGGGGAGAGTTCTATGTGAACTTGCGCTTAATGATATATCTTTCTGGGGAGAAGAGGATGCGGAACTTGACGTAATGAATTTGTTAGTTAATCGTTTTCCTGTTTAAGAAAAGCCTGATTTTATTGTATATATTTATTGCTTTTGCTTAAATAAATTTCGGTACAATTGATGTTTATTCAATTATTTGTGTATGGATGTGTGTGTGATCAATTGTTTTCGGTTAAGAAAAACTATTGTTATCTTGCTTTATGGTTTGGTATCAATTGTTTAGGCTTACAAAATTTCGGTGCAATTGCGGTACTATAATGTCTATGTTTGTTTCAATTGCTTCCGGTTGAGGTAAATAATTATGCAAGTTGATTTATTTGGTTTGTATGAATTGTTTATGGCTTAACAAAAAGGTTTTCGGGATCAATTGTTTAGTCCAATTCGATTCCGGATAAGATAAACTAAGTTGATTCTGATCTTTGTTAGACTTATCAAAGTGGAGGTTTCAGTTATTCAAGTCTAATCGAATGCCTTAACAAGAAATGCTAGTTAACTAACCTAGTGCTTGTCTTGTTTAAAAGTGAAAGGTCTAAATTATTTATTGGAATAATTAGAACCTGATGAGAAAAATAGAGTTAATTCTGATCTTTATTTTGGTCTTATTGAACAAGCGTTTGTATTTGTACAATCGGTTTAGCAAAAGAACTAAGGTTCTTAGTATGAATACTCCAACCTATAAGAATTGAATCTATGTCTGATTCAGTCAACATTATGCAAGAGTATGAATACTCAAAAGTTGAAGATGTTACCAATTCGTTGACCCATGATCCAGGAGTTACGAAAATTAAGTGTACATCTGAGTCGTTCTCTGATGGAAAAGAAAATGCTGATAAAGAGTTGGTAAAACTCCTAAAGCCTATAAAATCTCTGTCTTCAAAAGTGTTAATATTAAAGACAGAGTCAAATCTTCTTAAGAATGAGATCAGAGAAAAAGAAATTCAACTAAATATTCTAGCCAAAGAGAATATGGATCTCACTATCAAATTAGAAGATCTTTGTAAATCTCTTACTCAAGATAAAGAGACACATCCTATGACTCTGACTGATGGAGAGTGTGCATAGACTATAGAAAACTTAATACATAAACATGAAAGGATCATTTTCTTTTCCCTTCATTGATCAGATGTTGGAGAGGTTAGCGGGAAATTCACATTATTGCTTTTTGGACGGTTATTCGGGATATAATCAGATTGTTATTGCACCGGAGGATCAGGAGAAGACTACTTTTACTTGTCCTTTTGGTACATTTTCCTATGGATGGATGCCGTTTGGTCTTTGCAATGCGCCTTCCACTTTTCAGAGGTGTATGGTCAGTATAGTTTTTAACTACGTGGAACGCATCATTGAGGTATTTATGGATGATTTTAGTGTTTATGGCAATTCAATTGATATTTGTTTACAAAATATTGAACTTGTGCTTAAAAGATGCATAAACACTAACCTTGTTCTTAATTTGGAGAAATGCCATTTTATGGTAGACCATGGAGTAGTGCTCGGTCACATTGTGTCCTCTCGAGGGCTTGAAGTTGACAAAGAAAAGATAGACTTAATAAATAACTTATAATATCCCACTTCAGTGAGGGAAATTCGCTCGTTTCTTGGTCATGTAGGTTTTTACATGCGGCTTATCAAGGATTTCTCCAAAATCTCAATGCCAATGTGCAAATTATTATAGAAGGAGGTTATTTTTAACTTCAACCAGGAGTGCAAGGATGCCTTTGATAAATTGAAAGAAATGTTGACAACTGCACCAATTATCAAGTCACCGAATTGGAGTCTGCCATTTGAATTAATGTGTGATGCAAGTGACTATGCAGTTGGAGCCGTTTTGGGTTGAAGAGTAGACAAGCTGTCTCATGTGATTTATTATGCATCTAGGACCCTAAACGATGCACAAATCAACTATTCTACCACCGAGAAATAATTTTTGGCTATAGTGTTTGCACTAGAAAAATTTAGATCATATTTGGTGGGTTCAAAAGTGGTTGTGTATTCTGATTACGCAGCACTTAGGTACCTATTAAAGAAGAAAGAAGCTAAGCCAAGACTTATATGGTGGATACTACTGTTGCAAGAATTTGATTACGAAATCAAGGATAAAAGAAGTGTTGAAAATACTGTTGCGAATCACCTTAGTAGAATTGTTGTTTCCGAAGAAGAACTTCCTTTACAAGATCGCTTTCCAGATGAACAACTTTTCTCAATTGAAGATTCAACACCTTGGTACGCGGATATAGTGAACTACTTGGTTACAAGGCAGGTACCTAGTACAATGTCTAATTTTCAAAAGCTTAAGCTTAAGAAAATAACCAAGCAGTATGTGTGAGATGAGCCCTACTTGTGGAAATACGGTTCTGATCAAATCATTCGCAGGTGCGTACCTAATTCTGAATTTCAATCTATTCTTACATTTTGTCATTCTTATGCATGTGGTGGTCACTTTGGTTCTAAACGTACCGCTTTCAAAGTACTTGAAAGTGGCTTTTATTGGCCTACTTTATTTGAGGATGCATATATTTTTTGCAAATCTTGTGATAGATGCCAAAGAACGGGCAATCTAGGAGCTCGAAATCAAATGCCACTCACACCAATTCTTGCTATTGAAATATTTGATGTGTGGGGAATTGATTTTATGGGTCCTTTTGTCAATTCTAATGGGAAATACTATATACTTCTTGCTGTGGATTATGTTTCAAAATGGGTGGAAGCTAAAGCCACCCCTACTAATGATTCTCAAGTTGTTTGTGAGTTTGTGAAGGAATATATTTTTTCTAGACATGGTACACGAAGAGTGGTTATCAGTGATGGAGGCTCACATTTTCAGAAATCCTTCCATGCTCTACTCAAGAAGTACAACATAACACACAAGGTTGGTATGCCATATCACCCACAAACTAGTGGGAAAGCCGAAATCTCGAACCATGAGATTAAATCCATACTTGAGAAAACCGTAAACACTACACGGAAAGATTGGAGTTATAGGCTTAACGATGCGCTTTGGGCGTATAGAACGGCGTACAAAACACCAATTGGTATGTATCCATATCGGTTGGTTTATGGAAAAGCTTGTCATCTTCCGGTCGAACTTGAACATAAGGCATATTGGGCGATAAAGATGTGCAACATGGATTATGACAATGCGGGGAAACAAAGGAAGTTACAACTTAACGAGCTAGAGGAGATACGTAATAATGCTTACGAGAGTTCTCGTATTTACAAGGAGGAGACGAAACTTTTTCATGACAAGATGATTTCTCGGAAGAATTTTGTTGTGGGGCAAAAAGTTCTTTTATTTTATTCTCATCTTAAACTTTTTCCTGGTAAGCTAAGGTCCAGATGAATTGGACCGTATGTTGTTACTAATGTTTATTCTCATGGCGCAGTTGAAATTTCTAGTCTTAGAGATGGAACAAATTTAAAGGTGAACGACCATAGATTGAAGCCATATTATGAAAGCATTGCTTATGTGGATATGGATGTGCACGAATTTCGTGATTATCTCCCTCTGGAGGAGTAATTGAAGGAATGCCAAGTCGGGCTGAGGACATTAAACTAAGCGTTACATGGGAGGCAACCCATCGGTTTTGTATCTCTATCCCTTTTGTTTTTAGTTTTCTTAGTTTTTCATATCATATCTTGCATTCCCATCTTAGATTTTACAAAGTCCTATTTCTATAATGAAAGTTTTGACGAATTTGTAAGAAAATTCTGACTGCGTGCTTGTCACGAAAACAGCTCTCGAGACTTCATACGGAGTTCGATTTGAGTAGTTGACCCCAACTTTTAAAGAGGACAGACTCACCTTTCTTTTCCAAAAATAAAATCTGAATTCAGAGTCTGTTAAGTTGGAGCTATAGGCCTGGACATTTGAGTTTTGGTATTTTTCCAGAACTTTATCAGATTGCATGTATGTCGGTCCGGAGGCCATAAAAGTCAGAACGTTTGTTGAAACACTGTTCCCTTTTGACACCTTATATAAAAGACATAGGCGAACAACTTTCGTTTAGGATGTTTTCGTAGTTCCCTACCCATTGGTACATTTTTTGAGTTTTCTAGGTTGTTATGTTAGAAATCAGAATTTTCGGTTTTGAACATTGAGGACAATGTTGAGTTTAAGTGTGGGGGAGTATTTAAGCATGTTTGGCTTGCATATATCTATCTTACAAAAACAAATGTGTTTTTGTCCATATACGGCTCTGAATGGGTGTTTCATTGTGATCGACGGCCATCATTTGCTCTCATTTGCTCTCAAAGTTAAGAGACAAATCGTGGTTCAGAATCAACCCATGTTTAACGCCCCCATCCAACCGCTCAGATTCACCCATCTATTATTATCCTCTTCGTACGTTACGAAATCATTATAATCCCAATAAAATCAGCACTAATTTAGGGCATCAATCACCTCACTTTTCTGTTTCAAAACCCTCCCTAATCTCCTCTTCTTACATCGCTTCTCTGATCTTCTTTAGGGAAACAAAAACGATTTTATTTATACGTTACATGCAACAACATCCCTACATAAACCCTAGAAGAGGTCATCATCTTATAGTGTTTCAGTTCGCATACTCTCTCAACAATAATAGGTAATGGCCAGTTATTTTTTTGGTTAATTCTTTCAATGATAGTTTGATTTTTCAATTTTAGTTCCTAATAATTTTATTGTTTTATTATAGGTTTCGATTATTGTATTCAGAAAATCATCAGAGTACTAAACATCTTAGGTAATTCAATTTTGTTTATGACTGTGATCGATTGATTTTTTTGATTGATTGATTTATTTTATTTTATTTTGGATTTCTAGACTTTGTTGATTCCTATCTAGATTTGTAAATCTGTAAATGAGTTTTCAAATGAGTGATTGTTACAAATTTAAGTCCCTGATAATTTTATTGTTTTTTAGGTTCAGAGAATCATCATAGTTCTTAACATCTTAGGTAATTCAATTGTGTTTATGATTGTGTTTGATTTTTTTTTTTTAGGGTGTCTAGACTTTGTTGATTCCTGTCTAGAATTGTAAATCTGTGAATGATTGGTTCATGTCAAAAATTAAGTGACAAATAAACATCTCATTTCTTATGCATATTAGATTTTTCTCTACTGCATCTTGGGTTTTCTCAAGTAGGAAAAACCCAAAAGGGATGTACCCATAACTCTAATAATTCCCATTTAATTCTTTTTCTTCATATATCAACCAATTTAATTTTGCTGACTGAATTGGTTCAAAGCAGTTTATACCCCGTCAGTATTTTTAAATGCATTCCCAGATTGTCAACAGCCCGTACAAAAGTTCCGCAAACACCTACAAAAGTTTCTCCCATATTGGTGAGGCTGAAGAAGGCACAAAATGGATGACTCGCGTTCGAATCTCAAGAAAGTGGAATGAACTAGATTTCATGGGGACCAACGAGGTCACCAGCCTGGATGTCTTCATGCTTGATGACAATGTAAGTACACGAAGTAATTTATTGTCTGTCACCTATGTGTTGTGAATATTCACTCATTAGACATGATTGGCACCACAGAATTTAGCTGTATGCACTAAATTAGATTAGGTTTATTACTTATTTCACCTGTGTTTTGTTTTTGTTGATTTACAGTAGATTTGGAATTTTGGATTCTTTATGATTTTTAATGAAGGATTCGAGAGATAGAGCCTCTTAACTTGGATGTGGTTTATTTATTTATTTATGTATTTGCTATTTCTGTAGGATGATTACAAAGAGTTGTGACATCATGGATCACCCACAAGATTAAGCCACCACATAGGTTGGTGTTTATAACTACATTTAGTCATTTCTTAGTTTTTTTAAGGATTCTGAGCCAAGCAGATTAATTGGCTCAAGTTTTTCATCCAATGAAATGAAATGTTCTTAGGCATTTGAAAATTAGGTTTCTCTAATTGCAGAGCTGTACAAGATGGAATTATCGTTCTTTTTTCTGCTTCTTTGTGTTCCGAAATTGTAATGTTGTTCGCAGATCATTGGAGGGGGAATTTAGAGATTGGTCGTCAGTATAATCAATCATTTTGGTTTTATTATATTTGATTCTAAACCTTTTTGGTGGAAATACTTAGTAGAAGTCTTTGTTAATTTGAGTCAAATTTAGATCTCAATCTTGACATCAATATAACATTATACGTTGGAAATAGCAAGTTAACTATTTCGATTCAAAAATATAAATATAACACAAACTTGGCGATCATTGCAGATATGGTGGTTAATCAAGGTGTATGGCCTGAACACGACTTAGGCTTACAAAGTAAACACTGGGACTGGGATATGGAGACCTTACAGAGATTAAAGATAGGGGGCATTAGGCTTACAAAGTAAACATTGACTGCAGATATTATGAAGACTAAGGTCAATTTCTGTATGTGTTTTTCTTTTCTTTTTAAATGTTTCTTTAAACATAGTTACTATGATCAGCCGCTTACGTAGATAGGGTATGGATATGGGTAAGAATAACAGTGTAACCAATAAGAATCACACAACAACTGGCTAAATGCTCTTAAAGTTTTTCCATCTCAAAATTTTGTATGGCTTCATCTACAAGATGACAGTTCCAAAGCGTTTATGATTTGTCAATTTGCTTTTGGTAAATTAACCAAAACAATTAAGAATCAGACAACAGCTGGCTCAGAGCTATAGAACTTTAAATATTGGAATTTTCATATCAGTCATTGTCATCTACGAGATGGCAGTTCCAAAGAATTTTAGCATGATAGGGTGTGTACATTGGATGATTGGGTCAATCACATCACCCGTAGCGGTTAACAAAATGATGATTTGGTTTCTTAGGTCATTATTTGTAAAGATCCTTATTTTTCTCATTGTTCATCATTTTTTGTTTTTCAGTAAGTGGATCCTGTCAGCGGTTATCCAAAATCTAAAGACAAAAAGATTCAAATATAGTAGCAAGTGAGTACGCATGAGTTAATTACATTTGTGTATCATTCTTTATTTTTTGTGGCTTGCTTAACGTAACTATAAGTTTTCCATCCATAGGTCAGAATGACATCACTATGATTATTTTACTTTTTAATGTTATAGAATTGAGTGAACCCCTGGATGAATTGTCCTTTTTCGCATGAGATTACTTGAAATGAAATGAGGAATTGTATATATAGTTTTTCATATCAATTATAGTTTTGAGTTTGAAATTAAGTTCAGTTGCGCGTTCCAAGCATCTGACTTAAATCTAGAAATGGTATAATGCAGGCGACCAACTACTACGTTTGGATGTAAGTGTTACGAGCATCCAAACGAGCAAGTTAAAGATCGTGAAGTATGGGTTCAGACTTAGGTTACCTATATAGGAAACTCAAATGAGACATGAAGAAACAAAAATGTATGCTACTATATATATATACTGCAGTCGTCTTTAGGTACATTAGGAATAAGTTCGTAATCCATTCACATTTCAGTGTTTATGGTCACTTAGTTCCAAGAAGAGGAAGGAAAGGGGGAATTGAAGACGTAAAGGTTGAAAATGAAGTCATTCACATATCAGGCCTTGGATATGGATCTGAGATGATACTGGGAGGGAGGGGGAAGACCACAACCGGTATAAAGGGAAAATGAAAATATCTCCAAATAATATTTCCAAATTTCTTTTATTCAAAAACTTTGTTGTTTACCAGTCTTACAACAACAAAGAGATTGGTTTAGGAAAAATGAGATAACATCTATTGTGTCAATTATCACATCTTGACGAAGTAAAAAACATGGAAAGTAGAAAAATGAGTTGTTCACATTATTTTGGAATCTTAAAAAATTTGTGTCATCATTTGCTTTTTGGAGCTAAATTGATGATCCTCAAATTTCGTTATTCTTATGCAAGAAGAGCTTTGCTTTATAATCTTGGGTTGCTAATAGTCGTAACTCATATCCTTGCAGTTATTTCATATATCAGAAACCCAGGAGGAGACTTCCGATAATGTTATGGTGCAAGATCAAGTATTATAGAAAAATGACACCGATCCAGAAGCATGTCTTTTAATACAGACTGAGTTCGTGTTAGAAGAAGGTCTCTGGCCTTCAATGGCCTTGCTGCTACATTGAAAGCTTAAATGCCCCAAATTTCTCTACTCCACCATAACGGATATCAAAATCAAGCCACCTGAAGTCCTTTATCCTTGATTCAGTGAAACTGGACGCCACGAAGTCATTTGACCAATACCAGCAAGTGCTCCATATAAAATTAAGTTTGGATTTGGTTGATATGTATTTATTGTCTACACTTCTGAAATGTCTTTCTAATGTAATATATTTGGTTACAAAAACACTTACACTTCAAGCAAGGTAGACAAATATTGGTACAAGAACCCTCAACGCACTCATTTTATGGAATCTAGAAGCTGGGTGCATGTTTGTTGCACCACGTTTTGAACACTGTATTTCTAGTAGTTTGCTGTCTTTTTACAGTGAACTTCCTAGGCATCACAGACCAAATGTAATCACAGTTAATCGATTACTACCCCTGCAGCAAATTAGTAATGAAGCCCCTCAAATTTATCTTCAAAATGATCCACAAGACCTAAGATAATGAGATATTCAATTGAGTAAAAACATTATGTTGTAGCACTGCATTCATGGTCTGTTATATTTTGACTACACCGATGAGTAAATTGAGTGAGTCACATCAATGTTGTTGCTGAGATTTAGTATAAAGTAACTATCCAACTTACATCTAACTGGGATGACGTATGTTTATATTGAGAACTGCAAATTTTTAAATAATACACTATTATAATAATCAAACCCCGTGTCATTGGAAAGCTTCATACTGAGACCATTTAGGATCATGGAAACATAAATGAACTAACGCACATGTTCCATATTTCGTTACACAGATCACCTCTGATAATATCTTGGCATGCTTGATTATTCTGTTAAGTTTTTATGATGTGAAGTACATATCTTGACCTCTGAACCACCATTATTCAGTGAATTTGAAAAACTCGGAAGGCAGTATGTTTGAGGTTTCCTTATATGACTGACATGAATGGTTTAGGCAGTTAGGCCATAGAAGATTTATAACCATATATCGGGATTACTTACTGATAACATGATCATTAGTAATAAATCAACTTACGATCTCTCTCAATATGGAGCTCACTGCTCACGGTTTATAAGAAGAAAAAGCACATGAATTTTTGTTTGGACAACTAGCCAAAACCCGGGCCGTTACGGCACGGGTCATATACTAGTATACATATGTATAAAAGTACTCTTTGATTTCTTGCATTCTTGAGACTTCATCTTTTGGAGTTAATTATGAGCTATTTAGGATGACACACTAAACCTTTTTAGGTTGATACAGTTCTTACAGCTATAGATTGAGTTCCACTTTATCGTTCTAAAATCCTTAAATATATACGTTCATAATTGAATGCGTAACTCAGATGCTAGAAATGGCATGGTAGTCGTTTAAAAGATTCATCCTCACAATTAATCATTACTGAATCACTTTATTTTTATTTTTGCAGTTATATGTTTCTCTAAAGTGATTTAGTTGGATCCTGATACTGCCATGGATGTTGTAGCAAGGTAATCATTGGTTGAGTTTATATAAAAGCCCCATAGATAATCGTCTTACACTCATAAAGAGTGAGCCAAAAATCAAAAAAATATATAGTAGGCTCCTCTTCATTACCGATTTTATTAAAAATACAAAGTGAAGATTCTCCCTGTCTCCGTCGCCTAAAAAAGCGTGGAATGCAGGATCCATGGGAATTAATCATGTAGTCGATGAAATGAGTGAAACCTATCATCATTATATAGCAAGTCAAAAAGACTAATGATGAGGTTCTCGACACTTGGATAGTAGTATGTGTGAATCGTTGTCCCTGTCTCCGTCGCCTAAACAAGCGTGGACTTGCTGAAGGGAAACATGCGCTTAGTGTATCTAATCATGTGGTCGAGTTAAATGGGTGCTTCTCTAAACTATTGAGTTATAAATAAAAATCTTTTGACAACATTCATACAAGTATTGTGGGTAACATCTTTCGTTTTAGTCAACATTTGCACACTTCACTTTTCTATTTCCATTCTCTTATCTATCCATGTGATTTCAGTATGCGAGTGCTGTGGCAAACGTTGCAACAAGTACAATGACTATCTTAGTAGAGTTTTGCAATCAGGTTGAATGTCACACGTAAGTAATTGCTTATGTGGGATGTTTGCAGCTAAAGAACTTATGCGGGCTAATTATTTGGCTTTCTACTTTGTGTCTATCCTTAGTAATTCTTCCAAGGCGAGAAATTGGAGTAGGTTTTGTGGGTATGCCTATTGTAAACCCTCACGAGACTATAACTCGTCCACTAGGGACATCTATGGGTTTAAAGGCATATTGCATTAGCTAAGTGCAACCTTTTTCTCAACGACATGGAGTTGTTGTATTTAGGATTATTTTTATTTAGTTTGCTTGAGGACTAGAAAAAACTAAGTGTGGGGGAATTTGATAAGTGCATAATTCATATGATTTTAGTGTCCATTCCATACTTGTTTTAGTTATTATTCTTGCATATTTTTGTATTATTACTGTTGTTTTCTTTTATTTATCTCTATTAGGTGAATCATCCAAAAAGGAGCTACAAAGTGCTAAAAAGAGATAAGAAGATAAGTATTCTAACTATCCAAGTGCCCAAGTCCAAGAGAAGTGGAAGAAATGCGACGAAAAGGAGCAAAACGCTCAAAATCAAGAAACGGGCCAAATACCAAGCTTAACTCATTCAAATTCAAGATTTCTCATCACAATCTTGAATATAATTGAAAGAGGAAAAGAATGCAAAAAGAATGAGGTCATTCCGAGTTCGGACGAAGAAGTTGTAGGCAAAACAAGCTTTTTATCGAATACCGAAGACAAGCAAGTATGCAAACGGGTATGCATACTTATTCCCATGGATTTTAACTGAAATTTAAGTATGCAAACGGGTATGCATACTGGTGAAGGCAAAAACTCACGGTTAGGGTCTTTATTTCATATTTTCGGGTCGGGTTCTTGAACCGAACTAGACACTTGAAGGCCAAGCAATGTAAACCTATATAAAGAGGTATTAGGTCATGAATGAAAGATCATCTAGGAGTCACGAAATTGTAAGTCTTGGAAAGGATAAACAACACACGGAGCAAAAGCTAGGGTTTCGGAGCGATTCATCAATCGTAACGATATCTCTTAACTTTTCTTATATGTATATCATGGATGTTTCCACATCCATGAGTAGCTAAACACCTATTGATTGAGGATGAATTATAAGTTGTAAACAAGATTTGAGTTATTATATTAATCTACTTTGAAGTTCTTCATATGATTATCGTTTCTTTATACTATATTGAATATTTATGATTGATGGATGGATTGTTTAGGTGGCCAACTAAATTGATTTGTTGATTTAATCTATTGCTAGTATTGAGTTAGGAGATAAGTAATCGTCGAATAACTTGTATACAAGTAGAGAACACGAAACCTTACAGAGGGATTCTGTGGAGCGATTATGTGTATAAACAACACTAAAAAGTAGACCTTGATCTAAGAGTCTAACTAGTAGGATCAACCTATAAATTCACAAAAGATAAAGCACTCGACCAAATTACACCTTGAGTGATCTACTACTAGGTGGTTTAGACAAATAGAATCTGGTAGGCGAGAACTTCCGTATCCAGTGATATAAGGAATTTAGGGGATAGCACTGATCTAGCTGTAATTCTACGGTTGATAATCTATGATTAACGACGAGTAGGCAACTATAATAACTCATTAACGGTTTATTAACGAAGAAGGATTCCTCGATCATATCTCTCTCTATTGATTACAAAAATCAACTTTATTTGCTTTGATTATTTATTTTGTATAAAATCTAAAACAAAACCCCCTTTGTAACACTTAGCAACTAAAACTCACTGCTCTTCGGGGGAACGATCCTTACTTCCATTATATTACCAGTTAATTGTGTGGAAATAAGATTATTAATTTGATTACACTTACAACAACCATCATCTTCGGAGTAATACTTGTATGTCTCAACATTCCTAGACTTTCTAGTCTAACCTAAACGAAGTTGACTCTAGGATTTAATCAAGCAACTCCAGATGAGTTTTGATACTAAAATATGACAACCAAACTTGACATACCAACGCTTGGTGAGTTCAACCGAGCTATGCTCTAACATAATATACTGGAAATAACCCGTGCCGTAACGACACTGTTTTAATCTGACCTACGACTGATGTAAAATAAAATTCTTCCTTTTAATCGTCCAATTCTAAGAGAGTTCTCTATTTTGTTTTAAGCCAAAATAATGTCCTTACATGCATAATAAAATTAGCCATATAGATTACCAAAAATCCAATAACCAAATTATTTAAGTAATAGTGTATATATGTGTATCACTTCCCATAAGATTCACCTTGCTACCACCAAATCCAATTAATGTATATACGATTTCATTGTAATGCTTTATACTTTGAACACAGATTGAGTAAGTGTATGGTTAGGTATTCTAACCGCCAATTTCCTAAAGGATCTTATTATGTGTTTGTACCCGTAATAGATATGGCACACATTTTTTGGATGCTTTAGCAATTAATATATTTATTTATGTGTATTAGAGCACTGCACGGTCGAACTCACAAGTTTTGTTATCTCAAGCTTGTTGTCAATGTTAGATGCACAAAATAATATCTTGATTTCTAGTTTACAACAGTCAAGTCTTAGATTAGGTATAGTAGTTGAGTATCAGACATCACTGAACAACCTTCGAAGACTGAAGCTCGACGACGACGAAGACATTCGGAGACTTCGTCAACAAGAGAGGTATGTGAAGACTGAACCATTCTATTTACGTACTCACATGTATTCCCATTCTATCTTTATGAGACTATGTCGTACGACTTCTAGTATGTTTAAAATTGCAAAGAAGAAAATTCGAGTCAAGCTTGTTTTGTTACACATCTCGAAATATAATTTAAGCAATGGATGTTCATTGGTCCTTAGCAATCTTAGTTCGAAACAATTTATTGTTCAAAAACTATTTTTGTGTCATATGGATCATTTGAAAATTGTCCAAGAAATGATATTTATATCTATGGCAATTTGAAATATTTTAACATCAAAAGAGATTTTATCAGAACTACTAAAATAAACCTAGTCAATTATTGGTATAATAATTGGAAGTTATCGACTCCCTTCCAGTTTTATATATATATCATCAACATGCTTTTAAGGTGGTGGTTAATAAAGAGGCTAAAGAGGAAGACCCGGTAGTAGATGGAAGTGGGACAATTCAACTAAAAAGGAACCCAACTCAAGTACAGAGAGATGAGTTAACAAATTTATCGGCACAGCTAGGTGACCCTCCAGACCTGCAAGAGGAGGAAGATGATATTTTCATTAACTTCAATTTTGAAACTAGTCGAGGAGAGCTACAACTGCTTGTAAGTGGTGGCATTTCATTTCCTCACAAAGCTACGTGGATAAATTTCATTCCACCCAAAGTGCAGATGTTTGTTTGGTGGGCACACAACAATGCAATCCCCATAGTGGATAATCTAAAAAGAGGGGTTGAAATATATCAGAGGCTTTGTGATGTTTTTGCAATAACAATGAAGAAGATGTGGATCAATTGACAATCTCACTATAACTTGGTCTAATAAAGACAATTGGTCTTCTCAATTGAAGTTCGGCAGGAAAACAAACAGAAATAACTTTGGGAGAATTTATTCATTTGCAACCCATTGGACAATTCGGAACCAGAGAAATGTAAAAGTTACGGTTAAAAGAAAGTTAAGGATCCGGATACTCTAAATCTTCATCGTTACTTTTTGGGTAGGTAGCCCAAGCAATACGGTTTTCCCATTAACAGCCACGTAAATCTCAAAGTAAAATACAATATTCTCTTCCGAGGTAAAATTCATTAAACTAATGGGTGCTTCATATCCTATGCTTT
The DNA here is from genome assembly GCA_023531105.1 of Papaver atlanticum. Classification (NCBI taxonomy): domain Eukaryota; kingdom Viridiplantae; phylum Streptophyta; class Magnoliopsida; order Ranunculales; family Papaveraceae; genus Papaver; species Papaver atlanticum. The sequence goes on along the minus strand of JAJJMB010008071.1, from coordinate 5,127,069 downwards.
CACAGATTTGACTGTCAACCGGAAAGCTGTCTCGGAAAGTAAAGTAAAGAAAAAGCATTTGCTAACACAGAAGGGGGAAAAGCGAAAAGTTAGGGTTTTAAAGCAGGAAAAGCCAGTGATGCGTTGGATTACAGAAGATGTCACTCCACCAAATCTTCCGCCATCGCAACCACCATCTTTGCATCTAGATGCCAATCCTCCTTCAGATATCATGCCAGAAGCGTCATCAAGTATGAGTTCTCTAATCGGTAAGAAAATGGCCTTGATTTCCATCTCATCACCCTCAACCAATTCTACTCCCAAGCGCAGCTATCAACAGATTTCCGAAGACACTGAGATGGCTGTGGATCAATCTAGTTCTCCACCCCTAAAAATCATCAAACAAAGTACGGGGGGAATTATACAAGTAAGATTTTGTTCAGATCTGTTTTATTTTCATTTTCAGATTAAAGTAATTTATTTTTAAAATTTATGTTCTTGATTGCAGTGTTGGTGGCATATCGTCTGTGGTTGTAACGTGAGATACCGTATCGACAATACCAAGTCCATGATTTTCAGAATTTCAGCCGGAGAGACCATTATAGAGGTACCATTTAGTAAGGATTTCGTTCACTTCGACTGTCCCTGTGGGTATCGTGTTGAGTTGACTACCAATGTGAGGAGACCAGTAAAGAAAACTAAGAAAAAGGCAGTGAAGAGATATAAATCTAAACCTATTCGACATTTATGATTAATCTCTGTTTTAAATTTAACTGTGTAATTATTTAGTATTAGCATCTTCTTGGTAAGAATTATCCCTGTCTCCGTTAACGTATCTTATTATAAACTACTGCTACAGTAAAAACTCCATATATTAATAGCACTGGGACTTCACAAGATTATTAATATATGGAGTTTATTAATATAGGGAGGTATACCAATTTTTTTTTTTTTTTTTTTTTTTTTTTTTTTTTAGCCATCTCAAAGTAGGTAAATGATAAATGGATAGATGCCTTCCTTAATCATCCAAATGAGCAACAAGTCGTATATTCTTTAATCAAAGAACTATGGAATTAGACAAGAAAATGTGGGAGATAATCTTGATGATGATAATACAAAGATACCAAATATTTCATACTAAGAGGTTTTAAACATGCTCGACAAGTTGTAAATGTTTTGACTTAAACAAGAAGGTGTTCATAGTAATGAGGTCTTACGCATCCGTAAATCGAAAGATGCGATATGAATCTAAAAATTTACATCACTTTCTCAAACAACTATAGATAAGTATTTTGTTTCATCTTAAATTTTGATGTAACAAGATTTATAAGTTTCCAATAGTCACCATTATATTAATATATGGAGGTAAATTCCTTATGTCGGGATTAGAAAAAATAATTAATATTAAAATGTGGAGGTTATTACTATTTATAACTGGCCAAGTTGGGACTCTGAATTTTTATTAATATATAGAGTTTATATTAATATATGAAGTATCAATATATGGAGTTTTTACTGTATTAGCTTAACTCTTTGCAACATCTTTTATATTGTATATAAGGTAACTAGTTGTTCAAGTAACCCTGATATTCTTGCTCAGAAGCAAAAGAAAGGAATCTTCACAATCCTCAGAGCAGAATGAGGGAGTCTCTTATGAAGCCCCTTATAAATTATCAAGCGTTATTTTAGAACGATGTTTTGGGGACTACTCAAAATAGGTGGGGGACTACTCTTTCATTTTTGGTAGGACATTTGAAGTAATTTTGGGTCACCTCTTATCTAATTTTTTTAATACCAAATTTACCCTTGGTAATTAAATTAGTTAGTTTATTGATTAGTTAGTGTTAGTGTAATGATTAATTACTGATTAGTTAGTGATTAGTGAGTTATTAATAGGATAGTTTTGTTAGAATGAGAAGAAGAAGAAGAAGAAGAAGAAGAAGAAGAAGAAGAAGAAGAAGAAGAAGAAGAAGAAGAAGAAGAAGAAGAAGAAGAAGAAGAAAAAAAAGATGAAGAAAAAGAGGGAAGAACCCTCAAAATCTTATTTTGAGTTTAGTAAATATGATATGAGTGATTAATGTGATGATACCTCCTCCTCAGAATCAGAACCTCCTTCATCTCTTAATATATTTGTCAATATTTCTAATGATCCGGATATGAGTTATTTGTTAGATGATGAAAGCTATTTACCCCAAACTCAACCTAACGACCCAAATGATGAATTTTATCAGCCACAACCAGAAGATGAAGTTATGGGTACTCAGGTATGTCTCAAATTTAGTTAATGTAGCTTGAATTGTGCAAAAAATTGGCCAAATCGAAAATTTCAGGAAGAAATTTCGGCTAGGTCAAAGTAGTTTGGTTAGCAATTCTGCAGAACAGGTAGCCGAACTCTCCTGTATGTGCAGTTCGGTTACTCATTTCAGCATACGCAGGTAACCGAACTCTGTTTTAATGGAGGTTTTTGAGAGTTCGGTTATCTTTTTCCAGAAAACGTTGCCGAACTAATTTTATAGAGTATACAGTTAATAGTTCGGTTTAGTCGAGTTTAGTCCCTTTGTTACCGAAGTTTATGTTCGGCAAGCTCGCAAATCACGTTCATTGAATAGGTAACCGAACTGCAAAGTTCGGTTTAGTCGATAGTAGTAATTATGTTGCCGAACTATACCATAGAAAATTCCAAAGAACAAGTTCGGCAAGATCGCAAATTTTTTTTCATAACCGAACTTTTTGTTCTGCAGGATCGTTTTTATTTTTACATTGCCGAAAATTTAAGTATTTCATATTTTTAGTTGGTATTGACGTTGTGCTATTACTCGTAGGTTGCATCTGATCCAATAAAACCAATGGAAAATCAACCTACCCCTGTTGATATTTTGTACGATGACACGTCCCATCACTACATGAATGACTTGGTATTCAAAAGTCCTTTAGAGGCAAAGAGTTGGGCTAGACAACATGCACTAAAAGACATGTGCGTATTAGTATTGAATGGGAGAGAAAGCAAAACCTGCTTTGAAATGGTTTGTGAGAGAAGCGGTGATCCCGATAAAAGCCACAAGAGGAAGGGTTATGTTTATAAAGGAAAGACAAATAGGAAGAACAAAACTTTCTCAAAGAAGATTAAATGCCCATTCAATCTTGCATTTAATTACAACGAAGAATTAGGTGGATGGGTTTTCTACAAGGTTCTGGTCATAACCACCCTCGTCCGGAGCATCTTGAAGGAAATTTCATGGCGGCCAAGCTAACTCCTGAAGAGATGGACAAGGTAGCTAAAATGAGGAAAATGGGTGTTTCACCGATTCAAATGCTCCAAATACTAAAGGAGGATAACAAGGATAACCACTCATCTTTGTCCACCGTTTGTAATGCAATTGTGACAATTAGAAAGAAGGAATGGAGAGATAGACAAGTGATGCAACAATATTTTTTTTTTGCCAAAGAGAAAGACTACGCGGTTCAAAAGGATGTGGATTCGGACGGAGAGATAACACAACTCTTCATTGCGCATCCAACGAGTGTTCAATTGGCTCAATGCTTTCATGAAGTTCTCATAATGGATTGTACTTATAAGACGAACAAGTACGAGATGCCATTGTTGAATATTGTTGGGCGTACTTCGACGCAGTTTCCGTTAACCATGGCGTTTTGTTTCTTAAGGAACTAGCAAGAACCTAGTTACATTTGGGCACTACAACAAGTTAAGGCAATCTTCCGAGGTGATGATATTCCCGGGGTTATAGTCACCGACAATGAAGTCGCATTGATGAATGCAATAGAGGTAGTGTTTCCATTAGCACACAATATGCTTTGTACGTTCCATATATGGTGTAATTTGATAAATAGGTGCAAGCCAATAATTTGTCCATCCAAGAAAAAAGGATATGAAGAGATTAAGATGCTACCGGAACATGAACGAGCGGATGCAAAAGAGGAAGTTGAAAAACAATACGATCTAAATTATGCTAAATGGGTTGCTTTCAATGGTGAATGGGAATCATTGTGTTGGTCTCTTACCGAGGAAGAGTATCATCTAAATCTTGCGGAGTTTATCGCCCATTGGGATACTCCCGATTATCCCGGTGTTGTATCGTATGTTCTTCGCCAATGGTTGGAACCACACAAAGAGAGGTTTGTTAATGCCTATATCAACCAATATAAACACTTGGGAAATCAAGCGACAAGTTTAGTAGAGTCGGCTCACCATCGGTTGAAGAAGAATCTCTTTGGATGTGTTGATAATTTCGTAACCGTGTGGAATGTTATGGAAAATTACTTCAAGCGCAACATTGATAGAATTAAAGAGAAGTTCCAAAAAAGCCGTATATTCAAAACGACCGGAAAATATGCCGACCACCCATTGTTCAAGGGAATCCATTACAACGTATCTCGCCAATGTATGAAGTTGTTGATTATAGAAGTCGAGTTGATTGATAAATGGGAAACCAAGAGGGATGAGGTGTGTGTATGTAACATGAAGAAGTCTATGGGACTCCCTTGTCGCCATATGATAATCAACTACGAGCATGGCGTAATCCCTTTAAGCGACATTGATCCATATTGTAAGCATCTAAGTTTCATCCCTCCTCCAAAGGGAGAAGAAGCCGGAGAGGAGTTTGGTGATAACGAAATGGGTAGAACCGTACTAGAGATGTACCGTGGCATGAACAAGCTCCAAAAACAAATATTTTGGGATGACATAAGGAAAATCATATATCCACAAACTTCGGAGAATGTTTATGAACCGTCAAAAGGCAAACGCAAAGGTAGGCCAAGCAAAAAAGGAACAAAAAAACAACTAAGAGAATATGCAAAGGTGTTACGTAAGAAGAAAAGTGAGCAAACCCCATTTACTAGAGATCCTTCGGCCCATGAGTATACCGCGGCAATGTACTTGGAGCAAACCAAGAAACGGGGTAGGAGTATTGAGGAGAAAGGCGAAACAAGTGAGCGAGATTTGAAGAAAAAAGGTACGATGTGTCCTTCACAACCAAGCCAACCATGTTCCGGCGACGTGAAGCTTAAGTCTCCAATTTGCCATATCCAACCATCTTCTCTATACGTGAAGCTTGAGGCTCCAAATAAAGACTATTTGAATGAGTTACCTCTATACATTAGAGAATACATTATATCCACCGACGACGTTCCTATGGATGGTAATTGTGGTTTTCATGTTGTCAATCAACAACTTGGGCCTTTCATCGAAGGTGCCAAGCTAAATAATGGGTGTGCAATCACTCATATAAGGCAAAGGTTGTTGTCCAAACTAAAGGAGAATCCGGCATTTTATAAGACAATGTTGTGCGATGGGGTGGGTAGTCTCAATGAGCAATTTGTTAAGTATCAACGTCGTTTTCATGGGGGCCATCCGATCACAACGGATTATTGGACGAGCATACCGATATGTGGACACTTAATCGCCGACGCATTTAATTGTGTGGTTCATTATTTCTCAAAGTATGCTAGTTTCACCTTCACCCCGAAAACAACCGTATGTGTCGAGCAACTCAAACGAAGGAGATGTGTGATGGTATTGACTAACAACAACCACTTTATAGGCCTTCGTTTAAAACCCAATTGTCCACTGTCTCCAATATCCGGAAACTCTTATTGGCCTGCATATAACTCCGATATAATGTTGGGTTGGTGTATTATGTATGAGCATAACATGGAGATGTGGACAGCTTTGAAAAAATCAGACGAAATTGTACATGAAGGTCAAATTTCACTTGAGGATGATTAAATGACACATGTAATGGAACTAAGTATGCTTATCAATCTAATACTATGTTTTTTGAAGTGTGGTATTCATTATCGAGTTAATGTTAGTATTTTATTGAGTTGACAGATAATAGTTCGGTAAGCACATATGATTATTGAGATTGCCGAACTTAAGTTCGGCAACCTGCGCAAATATTTCAGGTTGCCGAACACCTGTTTTGTGTCAGATATAGAACATTGAAATTTTAAAATTCAAAGTTCGGTTAGAAAATAAATATTTGCGAGCCAACCGAAATACAAAATTCGGTTACATGGTAAATAATGAGGTAACCGAACTTTTATTTGAAGGCTCAGTCACAAACTGAATATATATATGATACACAAACCACTCTAAAAAAACCCTAAGAGTGTCGTTCTGTGATTTCTGCATCAAGAGAATGACTTTTCCAACTTGTGCGAAAGCCAAATTTTGAGTCTCTAGGTTCGGTAACCAGTGATATTATACTTTGCTAACCAAACTAGAAAGTTCGGTTACAAGGTAAAAATTTAGGTAACCGAACTTTTTACCTGAAGTCTCAGTCACAAACTGGTAGGATTTAGCTGGTAGGATTTAGCTTCAGAGAAGAGTTCGGCAACCAGTGAAATTGTTGCTAGGTAACCGAACTCTATCTTCGGCAACCTGGTAGGATTTAGCTGTTCGCCGAAAAAACAGTTCGGTGACCATTTATTAGTCACAGGTTACCGAACTTTAAGTTCGGTTATCTGTGTAAAAATTTCAGGTTGCCGAAAAACATCCTGTATTATAAATTTCATCCATATAAAATTGAAAACACAAACCCAATTAAAATTAAAAACACAAACAAGGTTCTAAAACAAATATAAAAGTTGTTATACATACATAACTACGAAATCCTTAACTAATTGTTTAAAACACACAAACATATGAAATGAAACCATACGAAATCCAAAACTAAGATGTTTTTTGAAACTAAAACCATATGAAATCACTAACGACCACCACGACGAACCCTTTTACCACTTCCTTGTTTACCATGAGTTTTAGGTTGAACTTCCTCATTACTTGGGGTTTCATCTACTCGAACGGTTTCCTCCAAGGCGCGACTTGAACATTCTCCTTGTTGTCGACCCCTCTTCAATTGTTTAGACCTACTTGGCTCCATCATTATTCTAGTTATAAGACCCTCCCACTCGCCTTAGTAGTAGGTTTGTTCCTTAGTTGACATCGTCTCTCCACTACGGATTTTAGCCATCCATTTCTTCAACAATTTCGTACCCTTCTTCACCTGATTCCAATTAAAAGAATAAGTAAATATATTTTCAATACTTTCAAACAACAAGGAAGTATAAGAGAAGACATTTTCTTACCACATTATCCCATAACATTTTTGCTTCTTCTCCACAAATAGGCATCTCCTTCTGAGCTCTCTTAGCCTCCCTTTCATTTCCCTTCGCCTTCGCCTTATCAGTAACAGCTTGTTGTTCTATATTTATCACAAAACGATGACTAATTTCTTGATAAAACTCCATATAATCTTCATCACATGCATTTACATCTCCACCACAAGGTACGCAATCACCTAAATGTAAGTAGTAGTTACGAAGTGCATTCCAGTGTCCTACCGTAGGAGTTGGTTCATGTTTTGGAACAAAATATTTCTCGGTGTTCTTTGTTCCTTGAACCACCAAATTAAAATTTTCATTCACCACGTCGGGATCCATTTGGACACAACAAAGTTGTCTTAGTATTCTCCTTGGATTATATATTGCGTAGCCATTAGGATACCAAATTGGTCCATAGTAAGCCGAGACGGTAGAGAAACCATTCAGATCTCCTTCATCTACAGGGACATCATCGGGTACAGCGTATGGGTGAAATACCACATTGTTCACCGTAAGTTTATCCAATTTCTCCCTCAACGAAGTCAACTGCTCTACTTTAGACTTCTTTTGTGCGTCCAAAAACAACCATTTTCCTGCGGTAGGTTCGTCATAGGGATAAGGTGTCTTTTCCCTAGCCAATCCCAATGAAGGGAAGTGGTCATAAATCCAAACCTATGCGAAAATACAAAAATATTAACCACATACATGAAAATTGATTTGGAAGTAGATAATTTAGGCGAAAATTTTGCTAACTAACAATGTAAAAGGTCACCTGAATAAGAGTTAAGTAACCTCCAATTTGAGTTGTCTTAATCCTCGACCCTTTGCTCATCTATCCTAGAACAAAAGCAAGCACCCCAGTGGCCCAAGAGTATTGGTTAATCTCATCGAGATTCTCCAAAAACTGTAGATAATGTGCATCGACCCTATTTCCAGAAGTGTCGGGGAAAATGACGGTTCCTAGCTGATATAACCAATAAGCGGTGACATGATGCCTAAGGGTCTCCTGGTCCATCACCAACTTTCCTTTCTCCACCTTCTTTCTTGTCCCTCCAAATGCTTCCTTCAACCTTACCAACTTGTATTTCTTCACCATCTTCTTCAATGCTCCATTTACCTCTCTTGGATTATACTCATCGCCACGTTTAGGGGACCTCACAGAACGTCTAAACTCACATTGAGCCTTTCTTGCATCCCATTCGAGACATTTTAGAGCCAATTGTTCAAGAGCTTCATAACGCATCGAGGGGTTGTAGCCTTCTCGAAGACATTTACCTTCCACTGGTAAGCCGGTGATTCTCGAGCAATCATCGGGAGTAATTCCCATCTCGCCAAATGGAAGATGCATTGTATATGTCTCGGGATAATACCTCTTGAGAAATGCGGATACAACAACAACGTCAAAATCCACATGTGCGTACTCAATAGCTCTCCATAACACACATTCTTTAACCTTCGCTTGAAACTCGTCACACTCCAAAGAAATATCCCATTTGGACGCCTTTTGACGACGAATAAGATGAACTGTATCATTATGATCCTACGAAAATAACATAACACTATTAATACTTGACGAAACATGTCCCCAAAAAAAATATTGTTTTGTTAGTTAAGAATGAACTTAAAGAATACCTTTGTCGCATAGATCTTTGCAGCCCATGAGTGTTTGTAGCCAAACAATGTGGCCCCTCCATCATTTGGAGTACCATAAGTTGGGTTCAATGGTGGCAAACACAAATTATCAGGGGGAATGTGTGAGTATCTATCACAAGGCGGCTTCGGCTTCTTTTTCTCTTTAACAGGAAAAATTTATTGCTCTTCCTCCTCTTCTTGCTCTTCCTCCTTTTCATCCTCTCCCTCCTCTTCTTCCTCATCCTTCTCTTCCTCTTGTCCTTCTCCTTCTTTTCCCTGTCCTTGTTCTTCTTCCTCTACATTTTCAACGTGTTCTATATGTGGTTCAACCTCTTCATTTCTTTTCTCTTCTTCATCATCATTCTCTTCTTCAATAACATTATCAATTGTATTCTCCATCACCTCTTGATTGACTTCCTGTAACGATCCCACTCCATGTTTAGCATTTTTAGTACCACGGTTTCGGAAATCCAAATGTATTCTACCTCGAGGGGTGGGAGTTCTCAAATCTTCGGCTAGGTGGGGATTAGATTTTTTTCCTTTGTTCCTAATGAATGAAAATCACATTATTAGCTAAACAGAATATTGTCTTATCAAATAAAATTGAACATGGGATTACTTCAAACACAAAATGTTAACAGACTAAAGTTCGGTTATCTGGTATAAGTTGTGAAGTCACCGAACTACAAGTTTGGTGTTGAAAGATCAAAGTTCGGTTACCACATAGAAACTGCGAAGTAACCGAATTATATTTTATCAAAGTTCGGTTACCACATAGAAACTGCGAAGTAACCGAACTATATTTTATCAAAGTTCGGTTACCTATATAAATTTATCGACTAAACCGAACTCAAAATTTTCATATAAAGAAGGAGTTCGGTTACGTTTTTTTTTTGCAAGCTTACCAAACTACATAGTTCGGTTACCTAAAAATTTCTAATTGGCCGAACTATTCTTCATATTGAAAGTTCGGTTGCCAAAATCTAGGGTTTTCAAAATTTCTCTTAGCCGAAATCTATACTGTAACAACCATTTTCAATGGTTTTTGATGATTTCTTCAACAAAAAACGATTCAAAGGAATGGGTATGAAGGAAATTACCTGCGGATTTTCATTTTAATCGAATCGGACTTCTTGGTTGATGTTGGATGCTTGACTTCGTCTCCCAACTTTGCTTGAAGTTGTTTATCAACTTCAAATTGATTTGGGAGATTCGCTATATTAGCCAGACCCGGACTCAATCCTGGAATTCTTGGTGTCTGCTTAGAACGCATTGTTTATAAAAATTGATTAATCGACGATGATTTTTTTTCGAATCGACGATGTATACGAAGAAGAGGAGAAGAAGAAGAAGATGAAGAAGAAGATTAAAAGAAAAAAAAAGGGTTTTGAAACTGATTTTAGGTTTTAATTTAGGGGTTAGATTAGTGGCTAGTGGTTAAATTAGTGGGTTATTAGGATTAGTTATAACCTTAATTAGGATAAGGGCAGATTAGTCTTCCCTAATCTTTTAGGACACCCCTTAAAATTTATGGTGGACATTCATATAACAAAGTAGTCCCCACCTTTTTGTGGTAGTCCCCAAAACATCATTCTTATTTTAGGACTTCAGCTCCACATAATGTTAAACGGAGTGGGTTTCTCTCTTGGGTTCACTTTGAAAGTGCATCTGTTTTGACCTCTTTAAAAATGTCGAAGTCGCACTAAGTCGTGTACATCATGCCATACTGAACTTTAAATCAAGTTTGGATTTGAAATTGGCTCATTTTCGAGAACCAAGGGCATTCTTAGGTGCAATTAGAATTCAAATGTCTTATTAATCCACGCATCTCATTTGCTTGACATCTCACTTGATCTGGGTATCAAATCGGATTAAAGGTGATGCAAACTTGGTCTCATTCTATTTGTTGATCTTAGACTTCAAGTCTTTGTTGATCTTAGACTTCAAGGTGATGCAAATTTTGATCTTCATCCTGGCTACTACTTGGATGATTCCGTGATTTTTTAGACAAGCCTACCGGATTAGAGGACTTGGATGTGTTAGGAGGAGTCTGGGCAGCTTGTTGAAACAGAAGCTTGCTGGGCCAGAGTCATGCTGGGTGGTGGACCTCACACCATTCGGAAGAATCGGGACGGGAGATTATTACTAGTTCGTTTTTATTTCCTCCGCGTGAGTTTAGTACAAACAGAAGGCTCAGGCAAGATGAACATGTAATTAAGCGTTTTGGACCAATTGTATTCCACAGGAGTCCACAAAGTTTTAGGCTGTGACAGTTTTTCTGCAAGAATTGGCGTTCCAAACTAAGTACATAATAACATGGCATTGCACGAATAAGTCTGTACATGAGTAAGTTACAAAAATAACATATACTACTAAGTATGCATATTTTGGATTGCACCTGATTAGTATAGAAATAGCATGCCATGAAAGAAAAACAACTTCTTTTTTTTGAAACTTAAGAAAAGATATATTGAAGATTAAGAGTTTACGTAAGATGATTCCTCTGCCAGTAAACTAGTAATGTTACCAGGAGGATTAGATAACCAAACTCTATCAAGTTTATCAGTCCTAGCTAGCTTAGACAAAACGTCTGCTATTTTATTTTATTTTATTTTATTTTGCACATAAGAACAGTGCCAAGATCTAAAAAGTTGAAAGAAATTCTTAATGTCTTTAATACGATTGTGCAATCTCCGGTCTATGTTGTATTCATCATTATTGATAGCGTCGACCACCAGCTTTGAGTCCAGTTCGAAATATACATCCTGCAAGTCCATCTCTTTCGCCCACTTTACTGCTTCCCATAATCCACTGCACTCAACATGCTCCGGCCCCCATGACTCAGCTAGGTAGATGCATTTGGTTCCTTTGTGACAACCTGCAAAATCACGAATAATTAGTCCAATACCACCAGAATGTCTATGATAAGAGCCATCTGAGTTAATAGTAAATGCTCCTAAAGGAGGGGGAGACCAATGCAGGTTATTCCTGGGTTGTCTGTTAATGTGTGTATGCTTTTTACGAGCCATCTCAGAGAATTCTTCTAAGTGTTTCCTGCACTTTTGTACGATGACATCCGGTGAGACATTAGACCTTTTAAAAACTATGTCACATCTCTGAGTCCAAATGCACCATGCAACTATTGAAATTTTGCATATTTCCTCCTCCTTAATATGTCCTACTTTGAGGTTATCAAAAAGACCGCAAATCCATTCTTCAAGATTAGTGTTATCTGGAGTATGAATACCAAGAGCACCAAACCAGACAAGCTTGACTAGAGAACAGTGGAGGATGCAGTGAGAAGTAGTTTCTATTTCTTGAGAGCAGAAAGGGAAACTATAATCTCCATCTTGAATAACATAGGTAAGCTTGTCTCTGGTGGAGAGAAAACTATTCACACATTTCCATAAGAATTGGTTAATTCTTGGAAGTTAGGGCGGCTTCCATATTTTTTGTAGATGCTCTTCATTCTGGGTGATATCATTGAGGTGTTTCTTTGTTCTTCATACATTTTCCTGTAAGCAGATTTCACAGTGAATTTCCCATTTTTCTCCAAGGTCCATACCATCTTATCTTCATGTTGTGGAAAGATTTGCATACTGAGAATAAGCTTTGATGTTTGCTCTTCAAAGAGATAGAGAATTAGAGTAATGTTCCAACTTATAGAATCAGTAGCAAAAATTTGATTAACATACTTGAAACTCTCAGCTGTAGTGATGCCAGGCTTAGGAGAAGGAGGATCATCAAGTCCCTAAATCCATTTATGGTTCCATATGAGAATATTTTGACCATTACCAATGCTCCAAACACTATATTTCTTGATAAAATTCAATTCAGAACTGATACTAGTCCAAGACCAAGTTGTTGAAGAGGTTTTCTTGATGTTGAATATATCACCATCTGGGAAGTACTTAGCTTGTAAAGACTTTGTACATATTGAAGTGTGATCAGTAAATAATCTCCAAGCAGACTTTGCTAAGAGAGCTCTGTTGAAAATTTTAAGATTCCTAAACCCTAAACCACATTCCTCTTTAGGAGCATTCACAGTTTTCCAGGTAATTAGCTTCCTTCCTCTGTTAGACTTCTTTTTCTCCAGAACTTTTGTTGAGTAGCATTCATCTTCTTGATAGTAGTGCCTGGAAGCTTAAAACTTGTCATGTGATGAATATGAATGGCATTTGTAACATTTCTAACCATAACAGATCTTCCATCTTCAGACATATTAATGCATCTCCATCTAGATAACCTGGAATCCATTTTGTCAGCAAGAATTGAGAAAGGAATTCTCTTATTTCTTCCAATAAAGAATGGAAGGCCTAGATATTTTTCATCATTTAGATTTAATTTTCAGACCTATAGAATACCACTAATTGTCTGGCAGTGTGAAGGACTTATATTTTTGCTGAAAAAAACTGCAGACTTGTGGAAGTTTATCAACTGCCCTGAGCAGGAACTGAAGTCTTCAATAACCTTTAACAGCTTTCTTGTTTGATCGAGATTTGCCTTACAGAATAACAGGCATTCATCAGCAAATAAAAGATGATTTATCTTTGGTGCTGATCTTGAAATTTTCATCCCTGTCAATTGCTTTGTAACTTCACAGTGATATAAGTATCTAGAGAAAGCTTCCATAGCCAAGATGAAGAGATAAGGGCTTAAGGGATCCCCTTGTCTAATGCCCCTAGTAGGCTTGAAGGGAGTTGAGGGAGTGCCATTGATCATAATCTCTATTTTGGTGGTGGAGATGCATTCAAAAATGAGCTGAAATTTTTTGTCACAGAAACCAAATTTCTTGAGAACTTCTGTAAGAAAAAGCCATTCTATCCTGTCAAAGGCTTTTGACATATCCATCTTGAGTGCAAGATGTCCAGACCTGCCTTTTTTCTTCTTCATAGCTTGAACTAATTCTTGCACCATACAAATATTTTCAGATATCAATCTTCCAGGCACATATGCTGACTGCATTGGAGATATGAGATTAACCATATGTTTCTTTAGTCTAAGAGCTATCACCTTAGATATGATCTTGTAGACTGTATTGCAGAGAGCAATTGGTCTAAAGTCTTCTGGATTTTGAGCTGAGTTTATCTTAGGAATCAAGCTAACTCTGGTATTGTTTATCTTCTTTAATAGATGACCTGAATGAAAGAAAGCTTGCACCATTTTACATACATCCTCTTTTACAACTAATCACTGAGTTTGATAAAAACCTGGTGGAAAACCATCAGGTCCTGGAGAGGTCCAAGGATCTATTGTCATTAAAGCATTATAGATCTCTTGTTCTGTTGGGATTGCTATTAAGTCACTGTTATCTTGCTGACTGATACTTGGTAGAATGTGCTAAAGAAAATGATAATTATCAGAAGGATTTGAAGTAGTGCTGATACTCTTGAAGTGAAAGACTAGAAGTAGTTCAATTGAAGACTTATCTTGGCACCAGGATCCATCTGAAGCTTGAAGTGAATCAATTTTATTTCTAGCTCTTCTATGATTGACTCTAATGTGAAAGTATCTAGAGCTTTTATCCATATCATTATAGAAAGAATCCCTTGACTTTTGCCTATTAGAGCTTGCAAGAGCATCATTAAGAGGTTCAATCTGATTTTCTAAAGATAAAACTTGAGAAGTATTATTTCCTTGGATATCATCTGCTTGGAGTTTAGATAAATCCATCTGAAGTTCAGAAATTATTGATTGGATATGCCCAAAGGTTGACTTGCTCCATTTAGACAAGAGATGTCTAGTATTAGCTTGTTTATCACACAAAATATAAGCAGATGAACCTGAAATGTTAGAACTCCAAGCATTCATAATTTCATTAGCACAAGAATCATTCTGCAGCCAGTGCTCAAAGAACTTCCAGTTTATACCTGAAATATTGGAAGAGCTATAGAGAGATAGCATAATAGGGGCATGATCAGATCCTAGTTGTGGTAAATGTTTGAGTGTTGCATCTGGATACTTAAAGTCACTATTGATTAGAGGTCTATCTAATCTAGATTTGAATTTTCCTGTACCATGACTATTGCTAGTCCAAGTAAAAGCATTTCCACTATAGTTCATATCGTGCAAATCAGATTGCTTAATAGCATTCAAAACTTCAGGGGAAGTAAGAGAGGAGCTGGTATTTCTATCCAACACAGTCATAGTGATATTGAGATCTCCTATCAGGACCCAAGGGATATTAACAGAAGAACTCAACTTATGTATGTAATTCCATTGAGCTGGTTGCTCATTTATATAAGAAGTACCATAAACGCAAGATAGGAACCACTCTCCTAGGGCAGGGTCATTATTCACTATTGCATGTATCATGTTACTAGAAGAGTTCACTATGTCTAGTTGAAAACCATCCTTCCAAAGCAAGATGATACCACCTGCTTGACCTATGGAAGGCTTGTAACATTTATTTGGAAATTTTAGGAAGTTTGTAAGGGAAACTATTCTATCATCATTGATTTTAGTCTCACGTAAGAAAACAATGTCAGGAGAATGTAAGTTATTAAGTTGGAGCAGATGATCTCTAGTTGCTTTTCCTAAAAAAACTTGGCAGTTCCAACTAATAATCTTCATGATTTTTGTATGTACTGGAAACTTAATGCACAAACTAAAATTAATGAGCCTAGTTTTAACTGAGAGAATGTGTTTTAGGGCAAGAGCATTAAAATAAAAAGCAGTGGTTTGATATTTGAAATTTAAATAAGAAGGCAATAAATGAGAAGAGAGAAAAGATAGTTTTTTTACCAAGACATTTGTAGCAGCCTCATTCACCTCATGGAAATTCTCCCTTACATTTGCTCGTCCTTCTTTAATCATGTCGTGTTCCATACCATCAAAGTCAGTATGATTAGATGGATTTCTCAGCATCCCCCTCCATGATATTTTCTTGTTCATCAACTATGGATCTTTTGTGACTTCTATTTGCTTCCTCATCCCTTTCTTGTTCCTCTTGAAGTTTTTTGCTAGCTTCACAGATTCTCTGAAGTAGTAGCTCCAAGTCTTCAATGATTTCCACACCATAAACATTTGCTAACTCATGGATATATGAGATGTATTGTTCATTAGTAAAACGTATAATCATTAGATCATCTGTTGTATTCTCACATTCTTCTTCGTTATGGTCTACAGTATAGCATTTGGGACACAGATTGTATGGCTGCCTTTCCCAATGAAAACGAATCCAAGTTTGCCCACCTACCGCAGTGTTCCACCATCCTCCTCTGTGTAAAGGTTTAGCTAGATTGATTTTGATTCTTGCTGATATTGTGCTTCCATAAGAAGGCTTACAATCTTATGGGTCTGTCCAGATTTTGGTTCTAAGTTCTTCAATAACATCATTAACCACAGCTATGGAGTGGTGTTCAAGGAGTATATGCTGAAATTGAACAGTCCAATCTTGTTCATTGAAAACCCATTCCTTCACCGGTATTGAAGGATCATATTTCTTCAGATTCAAGTGAGCCTTAAGGCTATTCCATGGGCCTTTCTTCAAAACAGCATTCGTAACTTATTCCGTATCGAATTTGAATAGGAATATATTACTATCTAGACGCCTCAATTCTTTGACTCTATACATGTTCCAGATAGTTTTGATTTCTTTCCTTACTTGATCAGTTTCAAACGGTTCTTTCTTAGATAGTTTACCAATCAAAGTTTTATTCAACCCTTTTGAGGCTTCAGAAATAACAGTTTTTTCCCCAACAGCTCTTCTCATCTGTCTAGCACAGATATCTCTTATTTTAGCATTCTGCATCTTTGAAGTAATGGCGGAGATTTGAGGGTTTGAGGAAGAGGCCATTGTGTTGGAACACTGTTCTTGATATAAAACCAGAGTGCTTTTGGATATCCTGGGATGGTACACTAAGAAGATAATATATATTGAAACATGATGACTCGAATAACTGTATATAGTTAAAGAGATATATTTTGTTTCCTTATAAGATGGGTTGAAAATCTTTCTTATTTTTTCCACGGTGATGACATTTGACTGCTTGAGTTTCGGCTGAGATTTTAACTCCCATGAATTATGGATCCTAATAGGGGGAAACTTTGAATTTTTGAATTTTGAAACTGTATCCTTCGTCTTGTTGACTCGAATCGGATCTACTGAGTTGCAGCAGCTGAACATGAAGATATTATTTAAATCATATATATGATAAAGAGGAGCATACTGAGACATACTGTAATGATCCATCTTGACTATGATGGTTTGCAATACTGCATCAGACGGAAACGATAATACTTTTGGAGATTGTAACAATATTGTTGTAAGAAGGAGTAAGCTTGAGATAAAGGTCCAATACTGAATGCTTTCCATGATAATGGTGAGGATGAGGCCCTGTGAATTAGAAAACCATATTTCAGTAAAGAGAAATAGAAGATTAACTAAAGTTCATGTAAAAAACAGACGAAAACCTAATGGAGAATAACAAAGATGAAGAAAACTTAGATCATAAAACTAAGAAAAGATATTGAAATAGACGCTGGAAAAATTTAAAAAAAATTAAAAGGACTAATCTAGCATTAGAAAAATTAAACAAGACAATCGAATTTCATCAAGAAAAGATGAGATCAAAATCAAAAAATATCACTGAGTTGACTCATGTTTCGCTTCCTCTATCTATCCTCATAATAATGTTTCTCAAAAAGAAAAACAACTCGAATGAAAAAAATTAAAGGACATTTAAACATTTTTTCTAACATAAATTAAAGCACCCTTGTATTTTTCTGCCAATAGAGAATAACCTAGTTTATTTGATTTAGTGCTCCACAATTAACAATCATCAAGTGTCAAATTTAGTGGATCTAAGCACATAGCAACAACCTAACAATTACCAGTTCTGATGGCTGGTTCAATTTTCCGTCTGTCCAGAATGCTCTTATTGATCCTCAAATGTAGTGGGATTAAGCATAAACCGACACACTTGCAAGTGCCAAATACGTTGGTCATCAAATTTGTCGATTGTGTGAAATTAATATCCCAACTCTCCGATCTAGTGATTCTGCACATTGGCCGACGAAGTTGCGGTTGCTCATTTAAGTTGGTCGTAGATTAAATCTATTGCACTCCAACTCTCAAATGCGGATGCATCAAGTGTAAAACGATAGCATAGCAAACGTATCATATTGTTGGTTTAATTAATGCCCGTTTATATAAGAATTACGCCTAAGAGAAGCCAATTAGACATCTCGATTCCTTAAACATACTCTACCAACAACCAAATGGAGTCGGTCCAAATTTAATCCCACTACTTGGTAACTACAAATTTCAATCACAAATCAGATATCCCCACTGGTTAAACATATTCTACCAGCAGCCATATTCACTTGGCATAAAATGATCCCGCTACTCAGTAACTACAAATATAAGTTGTTTAGCAATATTCCAACTCATTGCAAGTTACTTTCCAAGTCTCATATTTAGTTGTTTAAAATATAGCCGACTTCCTACCCTCTACCAGATCGAGTAGCTGACTTTTTATCCAACCGATCCATAATAGCATTCCAACTCTCAAACATAGTCGTCCATAACCTAAGCAACGACATGTCCACTGCTTATTTTGGACGTACCAAGTTCATACACTGATCGGAAATGGTTTTACAACTCTCAAATGGAGTCTGATATAACCTAAGCAACCGCATGACCACTGTTTATTTTTGAAGCACCAAGTTTATGTCACGTTCAGTTTTTCTCACAAACTTGTACCATGCCAAAATTTAGGCGATTGCAGAGTTGTACAAGCCCTATCACATGACTAGCTTGCCCGACACTAGCTCTGACTACCAATTTCACTCGGCAAAGCCCAGGTTTAGCCAAAATGGACTTTAACCGACGATTTTGGTCCATTCGACTATTCAAGGTTTCCTTGTAGTGTAATATTAGCCAGCACACATGTAATTTACTCATTGACCCATCAATCAACTAGGTCTTGTGGTCAAACTGTTAAAAAAGTAAATGGTCATTTTAGTTATTTTTGAATTGAACAGCCTAGATCTATATGAAGAATTCAAACGTGATATAAAGAAAATCGAGAAGAAGAAAACTTGGGTACAAAAATTTCATCATTTTGCTGCATACATCGTCTCATGGCCTAGATAGTCTCAAACTCTCAATCAAGAAGATAAAACAAAGTGTCAAAATCTCAATCAGTCTTAGATTTCTCAATAATAATCAAGGTATTTTTACAATAATAAGACTTGGTCCTCAAGACCCAAGACTTGATTCTCATGGAATTCAATTCCAAATATATCTCATTCCTAATATATAACTCACTCAAATATAGCCTATTTCCTAATACCCTCCCTCAAGATGGAGCATGGAGGTCACGAATACCCATTTTGGACAAAAGAAACTTAAAATGAGCTTTCCTTAAAGATTTTGTAAAAATATCAGCCAATTGCAGTGTTGTAGGAGTATACGAGGGTGATATAATCTTCCTTGTTATGGCATCTCTGACAAGATGACAATCTACTTCTATATGTTTGTTTTTTCATGAAATACTGGATTCTGGGCAATATATAATGTTGATTGACTATCACAAAAGATATTCATCCCATGAGTATGATGAACTCTTAAATCACCAAGTAACTGTTTCAACCACTTTAATTCACATGTTACTGCTGCCATAGATTTGTATTCTGCTTCTGCTGAGGAACGAGAAACTGTATGCTGCTTCTTAGTTTTCCAAGACACAGGTGAGAAGACAAGAAGGAAAAACCAACTTGTTAATGAACGTTTAGTTAATGGACAACTTGCCCAATCTGAATCACACCATCCTTTTAAACTAAGAGCACTATCATAATGCACCAGAATTCCTAATCCTGGATTATTCTTCAAATATCTTACCACACGAAGTGCTGCTTCCCAATGTTCCACTTTTGGTTGTTGCATAAATTAAGATAAAATATGCATCGAGTAGGAAAGGTTTGGTCTTGTGACTGACAAATAAATCAGACGGCCAACCAATCGTCTATATTTTTCCATATCATCTAGTATCTTGCCTTTTTCCAATGCTAGCTGATGATTCGTTTCCATTGGAAACTTTGTAGGTTTTGCTCCCAATAACCCAGTCTCCATGATAATATCCAATGCATATTTCCTATGGCGTATATAGAGTCCTTGTTTATTTCGAGCCACCTCTAATCCTAAGAAATATATCAACTTCCCAAGATCTTTCATCTTAAAACATTATCCCAAGTAAGTTTTAAAATTATGAAGTGCAACCACATCATTTCCTTCCACAATCAAATCATCAACATAAACTAGGACATTAAGCAGCATCTTTCCCTTTGCTGCTGGCGGAGAAACTATCTCTAGTACACCAATATTACCATCTCTCTTCTTATTCGTGATCCTCATATTAGTATTTCACTAAGGCAATACTTGCAGCATCTCGGGTCGGCACATCATCTGCCTTAGTTCCCCCTCTCTTTTGATCAACCAGAATTTTTTTTTGATTTGAAGAATGTTTAGAGAAGGACACTCTGATGATGGTTGTTATCAAGTGATTGGCTATCCTGACTGGTGGGAAGACATGCCTCGTGGTGGTAGAGGATATGGCAGAGGTGGCAGAGCTGGTGGTCGTGGTCAAGGTGGTTATGTGTCCGGCAGAGGATATGGCAACACTAATCATGTACGAGCCAATAAATTAAATGTACCAGCATCTCAACAGTCAGCTGGTACGACATCTGCAAATGAAACTGGTTTAGTTGGAGTCACATCAACTCAGCTTCAACAAGTTCTTGAGTTTTTGAGTTCAAACAAATCGAAAATTCAATTGCAAGGTAAACAGAATCATGCTTCCTGGATTGTGGATACAGGGGCTACGAATCATGTCACATGTAATTTAGATGACATGATAGAAGTAAATGATATTAAGACATGTTCAGTAAGTCTGCCAGATGGAAAGTATGCGAACTCTGATAAAATTGGAACATTGATTCTTCCTGGTGGTTTGAGGCTTGATAATGTTCTTTATGTGCCTCAAATAACATGTAACTTAATCTCGGTCACACAGATGATCGATGAGTCAGTTTGTGTTGTGCAATGTACTAACAGTTTATATCTTATACATGACCGGTTGACGAGGAAGGTGATTGGAGTGGGTGAGAGACAAAGTGGACTATATTTGGTTCATCTGGATTTATGGGGGCCTTACAAGACACCTTCGTCTTGTAAAGATCATTATTTTTTAACAATAGTTGATGTTTTTTCAAGAGGTGTGTTGATTTATTTGATCAAAACTAAAACTGAAGTTGAATTGATATTTCTTGATTTTATAGCTCTTGTTAAACGTCAATTTGACAAGGAAATCAAATATGTTAGAAGTGATATTGGAACAAAATTTAATTCTTTGCGTGGATATTTTAAGTCTAATGGGATAATATTTGAGACATCTTGTGTTGGTACACCCCAACAAAATCGGAGAGTTGAGAGAAAACATAAACATATAATGAATGTTGCGGGAGCTTTGAGATTTCAAGCTAATTTGCCAATACAGTTCTGTGGGGAATGTGCATTGACTGCGGCATACTTGATCAATCGTACACAAACACCCATTCTTAATAACAAGACTCCATATGAAATTATGTTTGGAAAGTTTCCTTCATATGGTCAGTTGAAAGTGTTTGGGTGTTTGTGTTATGTACATAATCAGAATAGTAAAGGTGATAAGTTTGCGAGCAGAGGAAGATGTGTACTTCTTGGGTACCTGTTTGGTAAAAAGGCGTGGCAAGTTTATGATTTGGACACAAAACAATTTTTAGTTTCCATATATGAATACTAATAATGGACAGTCAACTAATATTGCTCTGATACCATGTCAAATTCTCAACCAGTCTTAGATTTCTCAATAATAATCAAGGTATTTATACAATAATAAGACTTGGACCTCAAGACACAAGACTTGATTCTCACGGAATTCAATTCGACACAAGACTTGATTCTCACGGAATTCAATTCTTAATATAACTCATTCCTAATATAACTCACTCAAATATAGCCTATTTCCTAATACAAAGAGAACTAATGATGTATTGCAGCTGGCGACCTTGAATTCTTGTGGTAACTTAATCTTTAATAGGGTCTTTCAAACTATCATGGTTGAGGACACTCTGGAGACTTCAAATGGATGTCATAACTCTGAGTAACAAGGGGAAGATCTAAAACATGTGTTTAACCATCCATCTGTCCCCCACCCCACCCACACACACACCGTTTTATACCTTGACTGAGTAGCAATTTTGGCCTAAGAATTTTTTTAAATTGCTGACTTAGTCCACCAATTCGGATGATTTAGTCCACCGTGTCCTAGCTGTTATCCCACATATCATATTTTTAATAACCATCCGTCTGATTTTGAGTTAACCCAATTCTAAAATTGAAAGGAATAAACAACGAAAAGGTAAAGTTAAAGTAAGATAATAGGAACAAAGTACAGGAGAGGACATGGAGTTTATCAATTTCGTTTCTTCTTTAGCTGAAAGCCTGAAACTGTATCTGATGTGCGAGTGCAAACAATTTTACAAGATCCACTCTCTTTAGTTATGTAAGTACTTTCTTATTTTCTTCATCTTAGACTTTAGTTGATTAGGTTTCGCTGTTAGAAATTTTAGGAAGAAAGAACCTAATAATATGATATTTACTTTAAGGGTTTGGGTTTGATTTTGATGGGGGGTTAATGATTTTCTAAGGTTCATGTGATCATACTACAAGTAGATTACTAAAAAAATTCAATTTTTCACTGTATATCTGGTAAGTAATTTCTAGAGTTTGGGTATTTTTAGAATTGTTTCAATGATGAATCCTGCTATTTGAATGAAATTTGAACTTTCTTATGTATGAATTTGGTTTTAATTTGTTAAAATTGTTGTTAAAAAATTAGGATCATGGCAGTCGCGGAATCAAGATTTCAGAAAGAGGGGGCTTAAAAAAAATCGCGCCATACTATTATTACTTTTAGCTAGCTTGACAAACAAGGGCATAAAAAATAAAGTGTGAATATAAAATAAGATTGTTACCCATTTTATCGCAGAAAGTGGAACCATGCTTACTTCCATGGTTGTCCGACCACTCCTCGAAAGCAACCTACACTTCTACGATACCAATGAACTAGTCAGTTGAAATAAAAAGATTAATTTAAACTGATCTTCTTCTGGAAACCACGTTACTTATATCAACTAAAGAGAAACCTATCAGTTTAAGAAAATTATCATTATATATAGCATCATGGTTGATACAAATATACAAAAACCATAGCTTACCAAAAAAAAAAAAAAAACCAACCGGTATTTCAAATCTTAGATCACATCTATTACTTCAGTTGTACTTTCCGATCCTTCAGAAAATTGAACACAACAATTATTTGATCAATGTCGATTTTTCGTGCAAGGCCACTTTCGATGTATATCATCATGCAATCTCTAAGAAAGTCTTCTCCCATTTTGTTCCGAAGAGATGATTTAACATTTGACATTGTTGAAAAGTATAGTTCCGCAGTCGCCGTAGAAACAGGAAGAGTTAATATAAGATGAATTAGTCTATCAACCAAAGGGTAATGTCTGCCTTTCTTGTTTCCACTAGCCGTCGACACAACTCAACAATAGTAGATAAATTCTTAAATCTCTCACATGCTTGACTACATCTTGCCCATAGTGTAATAGTTCATTTATCAAAATATGTACCTCTTGTCGACTGAAATCTGAAGGATAAAAATTTTCAGCTAGAGTACAAAGACTATCTACATTGAATGCCTTGAACGATTCTCGAGGATCCAAACATGAACTAAGAATAAGTAACTCCATTGTGTCCTCGGGAAACCTTCTAACTAATTCCTTGATCTGCAAATCAATTGCAGCACTAAAAATATCAAAGTGGTAATGATGATCCATTGTAATGTTTTCATGTTG
This sequence comes from Papaver atlanticum, assembly GCA_023531105.1. Taxonomy (NCBI): domain Eukaryota; kingdom Viridiplantae; phylum Streptophyta; class Magnoliopsida; order Ranunculales; family Papaveraceae; genus Papaver; species Papaver atlanticum. The sequence continues at coordinate 5,103,426 of JAJJMB010008071.1, read as the reverse complement.
CTGCCAAGAACGACCAGTACCTTGTATATAAGAGGAGTTCATATTAGGGATGTCGATATCATGATTAACGCAAAATAAACATACCATTTCTATAAAATGCTGATAACCATCTTCATTTGTTCTTAACTTTTGAAGTAAAGCTTTAGTGTTTGAAACTAAAGCAACGACATTGACCATGTCTTGTGTTTTCTTTTGAAGGCCTTGACATAGTATTTCAGTGTATTCCATAATCTTATATATCAGATGCAAGACAAAAATAAACTTAAATTCTCGCATTTCTTCTAAAGTACTTTGTGCTTCACCTACACCACATGTCACATTCGGATCACTTGTACTAATATTTTCGATAGTTGTACAAGTTGCATCAAACTTATCAATCAAACTGCATATAAAATTATAATGAGAACTCCAACGAGTATCAGTAGATCGTGGCAGCGTACCTATTTGGTTAACCCCTTTACCTGTCTCAAGATCACCATCAGCCAACCTTTGGTTAATATCATCTTCTTGAGCAGATTGGAAATCACCTATATGATGTGCATAAGCAGTAACAAGCTTAACGATGGAATTTAACATTGAAAAAAACTTCCAAAGTGAACCCGAATTTTCAGATGTACCAACAAGAGCTAATTACAGCCTATGTGCAAAACAGTGCACGTAGTAAGCATATTTGTAATATTTCTGAATCAAGGCTTGCAATCCATTCAATTGACCTCGCATATTGTTAGCACCGTCATAACCATGTCCTCGCATATTTTCAATCGGAAGATTATAATGATTAAGAATATCGGTTATACCTTTTTTTTAGAGTTAAAGCACAAGTGTTTTTCATACGCTGAATATTGAAAAAACGTTCTTGAACATACCCATCACTATCCACATACCTTAAGACTAGCTCAATTTGCTCTTTGACTTAAGCATCTTTAGATTCATCCACAAGTATACAATATTTCCCATCTCCAATTTCTTCACGATTCTTGTCTCTGACTTCATTAGAAACAATATTCAATATCTGAGTCATTTGACTAGCCAAATTGCTAGCCATAGAGCACATTGAATCTATACTGTGAGCCGTAACCTGTTTCTCTGTATAATCTCTACCGACTGCGTACTTAAAATAGTGGAAATATGTTGCAATGAATTCTTCAAATCCTCACCATCCTCTACAGATTTAAAGTGTATAGAATTACTTTTACCCATATGAGCTAAAAATGCACATTTAGTTCCATTCTTAACATTATGCCAATTTCTAAACCCTTCACAAGTGTACTCTGGTCTTCTTGGCGGATTTGTTTCAAATAAAAAGCAATAAAAACAGAACGCAACATCTTTATCTTTAGAATACTCCACCCAATGGAATTCGTCAAACCACTTAGCAGAAAATCGACGAACCTGTATTCCCATTGGAGTAGCTGGATACTTGGTAAGATTTGTTCTATTACGCCCCATTTGTAGATAAGCTCGGCGAACTTCATAACGCTTATTAACGATGCTGCATTATTGAAATACGTACCCCGGGGTCCCGTTCTAATGAAGTAAGATATGCATTTTCGACAGCATCAGGTACACTTCGAATATCCATTGCTTCAACTCTTTCATGTTCAAGGTTAGCGTTTGATGGAGATGAAAATGAAGCATGTCTTGTTGCTGCTTCTTCTATTTGAGTCATTTGACTAGCCTGAGGTTTGTAATAAGTTTCTATAATAGTCCCCCCTCGCTTAGGAAGCCCTTAACGAAGAGTAGACATTATAAATGTCACCTGTACTTTTAAGAAAATTAAAATTTGCGTCACATAGCAACAATTTTAACAATAGAAAACCAAATTCATACATAAGAATGTTAAAAGTTTCATTCAAATAGCAAGATACATTATTTAAACAATTATGTCCATCAAAGATTGTTCAAGTTGAACACTTCACACATTTTTCGTGTTTAACTTGAGGGGGCGTATTGAAATGTTAAAGTGTGGTACGAACAAGACACCGAGGTGACCATGCATATGAAGAAAAGATAAAGTGATCGTGCAGTTGTGCACGTGTAGTGAAGATAAAGTCAGCGATACTCAAGATAATTACGTGTTCAATTTTCTGGATATTTATTAAATACCCAGTCAAACATAATATGAGATATTGTATTATCTCCTAAGGCTAGTTTACTCTATAATTAAACTAGAAGTCTGCACGTGCCTAACGACTGAGTCCACGTGAATTGGGGCCTCTCTAACTCTAAACAATGATAAAAAAAAAGAACTCTAAACAGAAAATTTTCTTTGCAAACAACCTAAATTACTAATATACCCTTATTATATGTTTAGGACATTATTACTTAGAGAAGATACGGGGTAAAATGGTCAAACACAATTTACAGCTTCAAGTTACTGTTCATGGAACAATTTCCTTTATATAGTAGAATAGATAAGAGTTCTAATATAAATGTAAAACTATCTTAGTATGTGCTGAAGATCAATAAACAATTATTCCTACGAGGTTTCATCTGTGGACGTAGGCCTAGTTGACCGAACCACGTTAATCATCGTTTCCATGATTTTGGTATGTAGATTTATTTCTTCTTGAGTGTTTATTTTATCATTGATTTAATATTATTGTTTTTTAATATCAATGATATCCATCTTAATTTTGATCTACATATAAAAATTTAAGATTAACATACACTACTCACTCAGTATTCAGTGGTAAGCTAGATTGATTATAGGGAGAGCAGAAATTGGTCAAAGATGAGTCGACTCGGTCAATATTCTTTTTTAGTTTTTGTTGATGTAGTCGTCAGCTTCCACCTAACAAGTTTTTTGAATTTTAATTTCGTTCTCAATTGCTATCAGTTCTGCCCCCCTTCACCTGGAATTACGTTTACGTCTATACCTTCACATCGTTCACTTTCTACTCTCTTTTATTGTGCTCATTTATTTATTTTCCAATGGTTGGATGTTTCAGTTTTCTATGCAGATCACATCTGCAAATTCAGGATAGATTGGTTCTAGGGAGAGCAGAAAATGGTCAGACACATCTGTTCTCAAAAAGGGTCCCTACAAGTCCAAGAAACGAGTGAAAGGAGGTCATGTTTTTCAAATGAGTATGGTCATTCCCTTTTCGTCTACTCAAAACCTATCAAAACGAATGATTCTTCACGCTTTAAACCCATCTTACACTCTTATTACATCGGGTCTCACTTAATATTTTTCCTATATAAATCGGACGCCATTCTAACCAGCGATATACAAAAAAAAAAAAAAAAAAAAAAAAAATAAAAAATCATGAGGGGTCAAGCAAGTTCCAGTAACCCTCCTCCTCCTCCCCCGCCACCAGAAAAAAAGCATTTCTTAAACAATGATCAGGCACAGGTGAGCCTCAACAAAAAACTAGAGATTAAGTTGAAATTTCCAAAAAATATGGAAGCTTTGAAGGTTCAATGTCCTCTTTGTGGTCATGAGTGGAATACTCAGCCAGTACCCCAGATGACTGTATACAGATAGGAATGGAAAAGATTACCAAACATGTGATGGTTGCATAATGGACAAGTAATCTCAGATTCCTGTTATATACAATTTAGATACAAAAGTATTACATAGTTAAAAGTGTTAAACAAATTAATGAAAGTTCCTAGCAGATTACCATACCTTGGCGTTGGTTAAAAACAAAACCAACCACCATCCTCGGTGGGAGAAGATTTAGATGTTGGATTTTCAGTTGAATATTATGAAGATGAATAAAATTCAAGAATCATAAAATTGAAAGAAGAATCAGAAAGAAATAAACAAAGAAAGATTGTGGGATCGAAAAACCTAAGAAAATGATGATTTTCTCATTCTGATACCACGATATAAATGGAATCCATTCATGAAGCGAAGAAGAATTACAATTACATTGACAGGTTCAATGTCTTAACAAATGAATAACCGACACCAACTGTTATATAAGATGTTAATACATGCAACCAGAGTAACATGCACAGACAGGTACACGATAATAAATGCACACTAACATATATATATATATCAATCATAGAGCAAAGAATGGAATCAAACAAATAATCAATAAGAAACATGCTACATCTTGGAGATTATTAACAAGTTCAGTGTGATCTCAGGACAACAAATCAACTTCCAAAAGTCGGCAGTTTTCTTCTCTAAACACTTTCCTCCAAGACATTGTAGAATGCTCTTGAGAAGATTAAAGATGAAGCAGATGTCATTGGAAGAAAAATACCTGGGAATTCCATTATTTTTGAAGAGAAAGAAAACCCTATCTTTTTCTTCATTAGTAAGCAACATGAAATCTCGGCTTAAAAGGTGGAACGGGAAATTCTTCAACCAATCTGGCAGATCAGTCATGGTGAAACATGTTCTTTATGCTATGCCGTCACACCATATGGGAGTCTTTAAGATCCCAGAGACCACTATTCGAAAAATGGACAAAGTGCAGCGAGATTACTGGTGGAATAAACCGCAAGGAGGAGGTATCTATATTGCTCGATGGCCAAAAATGTGTAGAGACAAAGCAACGGGAGGATTAGGTTTTCGAGATCTACAGTGCTTTAACCAAGCACTCTTAGCAAAAGCTGCTTAGAGGTTATGCCAACAACAACAGCAGCTATGGGCTATAGCTTTGAAAGAAAGATATTTCCCTCTCACTTCTGCTCTCCACGCAAAGAAGAAAAAGAATTCAACTTGGGCTTGGCACAGCATACAAGGGATGATAGAATTTGTTAAAAATTGGAGTTTCTGGATTGTTGGAAATGGCAGTAAAATCCAAACATGGAAAGACAATTGGATCACAGGCAAGCATTCACCCCCTGTACCAGAAGTGGATAGCGATGAAGCTCAAAGATATGCCACAGTATATAATCTCATTGATTCACACACCAAAGCCTGGAAGGTAGACATTGTCAGAAGATTGTTCAATCAAGAAGATGCTGAGAAGATTTTGCAAACTCGATTAACTGCAACTGGTGAAGACATACTAATCTGGACTTTGACTCGTAATGGACAATTCACAGTTAAGTCAGCCTACAACAAGTTGTTGGAACTCAAAACAAACAGGCAAGAAATCTATGATGAAGACACTGCCAATTTGTACAAACATATATGGGGAATGGACACTCTTCTGCGAGTCAAACATTTCATCTGGAAATGTTTCACTGACATAGTCCCAAGTAGCGAGAGATTGGCAAGACAAATGGGATATACTGGAGAGCAATGCACAATCTGTCATCAAAGTATAGAGACAACATCTCACATATTGAGAGAATGTCATTTCTCTAGAGCTGTACTCTTAGCAACTCCTGGAGCTAGCAGAAGCATGCAAGCTAATAATAATTCGATTGCAGATTGGATTAGTAGCTGGTTTGAGAATCCAATGAATCAGCTGGTTGAAAATTGGGCAGTGAAGATGGCTAACACTCTTTGGGAAATATGGAAAGCACGCTGCAAATGTGTTTTAGAGAATGTCAAGCCAAACCCAATCACGGTAATAAGAAGTATTCAATATCTCAATGAAATCACAGGAAAAGAGATGAAGAGGAAACAGACACAGGCCACTTCAACAGCAGCACCAACTAGTGCACATTCTTTAAGCCATTGGATACCACCTTCTAATCCTTATTACTCTATATGCTGTGATGATGCATACATAAAAACTAATAATTTACATCACTCAGGAATTGGTCTAATTCTGCGCAATTTTGCAGGAAATTTCGAGCAAGCAAAATGCTCCTATGAAAACAGACTAGAGAGTGCGGAACAAGCTGAAAGTGAGGGATTGCTTCTAGCTATGGAATGCGCTGAAGAGTTAAAGCTTCAATGTGTTTGCTTTGAGTTGGATGCGCAAGTAGTAGTGGAAGCAGTTCTTTATGATCATCACAAGGCAGCTTGGGAAAATCAGTCTACTATTCTAGTAATTAAGGACAAACTACGCAACAATCCATTATGGAGTTGCAATTTTATTAATCGCAAATGTAATAAGCCAGCAGATCTTTTAGCTAGGCACGCTAGGATTTTTAGAGTTAGTGAGATTTGGAATGTCAATCCTCCAAACTTCATTGCTCATGCAATTTTGAAGGATTCAGACAACACTGTAACTCTTTCTTAAGTAATGAAATATCTTTCGTTCTGCATCAAAAAAAAAAACAAAAAAAACATGCAACACATAAAAAAGGCGTAATAAAAGTGTAAAATTGTTTGTGTTATTACTTATCAGTTGATCATTAATATTATCATCTTATGATCGAGTGTTAAAGGTTAAATTTCTTTAATTTAATTTATCGTAGAAACTGCTTAGATGTAACTATTACGATATTATCTAATATAATATGGTGGTTTATTCACCATCGCCTTAATTATCTTTTCTAAGAACTCTTAACAACATCTTATTGTATATGATTGAATTATTGCGTGAATAACCGTGGCATGAATATCTTTTTTTCTCAAAACTAGATGAAGTTTAACACATTTCCCGATTAATTCAGCTCTTTATGAATAATGTATTAGTGAAAATTAGTTTTATGTCAATATGCAATTAAGATCAACAGATGATAATACAATATTTATGACAACCATAGATTATTATTTGGCGTCTCCTTGGAATGTTTTACCTATGTTTCATTAATTAACTTTCGAGCACCCAGTTTAGTAACAAATGTGTAGACCTTCATCCGTCATATTTAGGTTGTCAATTTCTGTCCATTATTTTACTATGTGAGTAACTAACGTGACTTTATCTGTAAACTTATAGATTGTAATATGTTTGAGATATTATTGAGGCTATGATACCAATATAAAAGGATTATAAACGGAAACTCTGGCAGCCAAGAGAGGCAACATATTATGCTTAACGATACACGCAATAAAACAAATGTTTTCATGCCTCATGTAAGGATATTCTTAGTTAATTTGGAATGGTCCATTTAGATTTTAGTTGGTAAGAATGGAGACATTTGATACGGTGGAATTTTCAAGTCAAAGTATTGATAGAAGGAAAAAGTGAGTTCAAGTGATTATTTATTGAAATTTTATTTACAAGTAAAATTTGCCCCATAACCTTGTTTAAAATAGTGTTCGGAGCCTTAGGACGGTTGGACCATGTTCATATGGTCTTACAAATTAAGTTTTAAGAATCAGTCACTCAGAATAAAAAAATTAATTCATGAAAATTGTTTCGTGTTGGAGGTACATGGTAATTTAACTCAGAAATTAAAGAATTAACATACTATCATGAAACCAACAAGATACATTTTATTATAAGGGAAATATTTGGAAATGAAAAAGAGTTTGGTGGTCTTAGTATTCAGTCCTTAAGAGATATGACATGACACAAATTACAAAGATTTTGTAGAAGCTGTTTGATGATACAAACTGCATATTTGGTCAAATCATGAAGGCTAAATATTAAAGAAATACAGCTATCACTTGGAAATCCATTATTAGAAGTTCTTTCACCTGGAAAGCCATTATTGATTGCAAAAAAGTTATTAAAATGAGTTTCGCATGAGTTGTTTGGAAATATACACTAACATCTAGACCAATCATAGAGAAGAGAATGGAATGAAGCTTGGTAGTTGTATTTGGTGGGCTATATGGAGAGCCAGGACAGACAGAACGTGGAGCCTAACATCGAAAAATTATAAGCAATGCCAAATACTGGTTCACTTGCCACAAACCAGAACCATATAATAACCTTTATACTTCTATTGATAGTCATAATATTGAAGATTGGCCAACAAGTTGGACTTTCGCTCCAGTTAACACTACAACTAAAATAATAACGAAATTGAAATTAACATGGTCATGGAGAAAGGACTTAAGCACCCGATTATCCACAACTTGTATTGTCTTGGTATCATAAACTTCAAAAGTTACATATTTTGTATTATTTTCTTTTCACTTTGTCTTCACTTTTAATATAAAATTTTGCTTCTCCTTTTGTTGCTTGCAAACCTTGAACGTCCACAACTTTCTTCATGAATTTTGGTGTCGTTCCGCTTGTTGATGATGATGACGTGTTTCTATTGCTGTAATACCCCGATTTCGGCAGTGGTTCGCCGAATGGAATATAAGTAATGATTTGTCCTTTCCTAACACCGAGGCCTTTTCAGCACAATTGGCTCCAGAATTGGCAGAAAACTTTGCAGTTAAGCGTGCTCGGACGGGAGCAATCCAGGGATGGGTGACCTCCCGGGAAGTTGCTGCTGGATTACCTCAGCGATGCCCGTTGAAAAACCCCACACTGCCGGATAACCGCAGTGGCTAAGTGGGGACAATATCGGTGGAGGGACGAGTCATTACAATTGCTGCTTCGAAAAAGAGAATGGTTTCAATTGCAAATATTACTACAAAAAGAGGTTTATTCGCAAATCCCTAAAGGGTGCGAGGTTGATTGGCTCATGATTCTACTCAGAATCAGCATGCATGAAACACTTTACACGAACAAGATATATTGAAGGTTTGGTTCCTCTTATTTTTATTATATGGGTGTTCTGCACTAATGATTGATTAACTCTCTAATATTATATTCAATCTGCACCTAATTCACCAGCTACATGGTTAAATCCAATAATTACTCTCAACAACTCAGAAACCCGCATATCGATCTATATGACTTCTAAGATCAGTTATTTAGTAAGATCTCTGTATCGAAACTCAGCAAAAAGTAAACTACGTGACTCTAAAATCTTTAAAAGCTAGAGACAAATCCATCTTTGTCTATGTTGCTCACTCTCAGTTTGGTCCTACTTCTAGTTCATTTTGTAACAAAAAACGGAGGAGGCAACTTAGTGCCAAATGCCTGGCAATCCTTGGTCTAGCAAATCTGCAAAATATTCACAAAATACAGAAAAACTCTACTATATATGCAACATACTACACTATATATGCAAAACATATAAATGCTCATCCAAACTTAAGTTTTACATTGTCCTCAATGTAATTGGCTCCTCCAATGTAAAATCAAAATGGAAAATTGATTAAAGATATGAAAAGGTAATAAAAGCTAAAAGATAAAGATAGAAATACAAAACCGATGGGTTTCCTCCCATGTATCGCTTAGTTTAACGTCCTCATCCCGACTTGGAACTTCACAATATTAGCCCGCATAACTCCCCTCAACAGCAAAACATGAGTGCACATCATTAGGGTACCTCATCGTCTCAAAGATATTAAAGCGGATGACTTCTCCATCAAATTGCATAGTCAAGGTGCTATTTTCAATATCAATCTTCGTTCCAGCGATACTCATGAATGATCTACCTGACAACAAACGCGTAGAATTGGATGAGTTCTCTTCACTCATGTCTAAAACATAAAAATCCACCAGAAATATTAGTTTATTAACCTGTACCAAAACATTCTTTACAACCCCTTTCGGGTAAACATTAGAATGGTTAGCAAGTTAAAGAACTGCACTGGTATTCTTTAAGAGGACCAAGATATAGAGAATCATAAATTGAAGCAGGCATAATATTAACAAATGCTTCTAGATCTAGCAAAGCCCGTATAAACCTATTTTTTTTAATTATACACATATAGTGAAACTATCATAATCCTTTAATTTAGCTGGGGTTTTCTTTTGAAGGAATGTTGAAGCATTCTCCCCCATACTGATCATTTCATTGTCGTTTAGCTTTTTCTTCTCATTCTCAACTATTTCAGAAAGTTTTCATCACGAGGAACTTGCCTAATTGCTTTAATGAGTAAAATGTTCACCCGGACTTGCTTAACTATGTCCCAAAAATCTTTGTACTCAGATTACTTCTTAGGCTTGCTAAGGTGGCCTGGAAAAGGAAGTGTTTATTTTGTCTTTATTGTTATTTATTCCATATACCATATTAGTAGGTTTGATTCAGTCACCAATTTTTTCTTTGTGATCTTGTATTCCGATGCGGTCGTAGGGCTAATTTCCCCACCATGAGAAACTTTTTATCCAGTAGCCATAGGCCCAACGATGGAAAACCAACATAAGAACTATGAGAAGTTTGAATTTTTTTTTATCATTTACCCATTTTTAATTATTGTTTCTTAATATAACTGTTAGAGCACTACTCGGTTGAACTCGCAAGCGTTGCTATCTCAAGCTTGTTTGTCAAGTTTAGTTGTCAAAACTATAAGTCTTGATTTCTAGTCTACTTATAGCTAAGTCTCGGATTAGGATAGAATGTGTAGTTGAGCTTTAGACTTCACGGCGTTCATTGATTGAAGACGAAGAACTACTAAGAGGAGCTTGTGGAACTTCATCAACAAAAGTTATGTGGAGACTTGAACTCATCTATCACTCAGAAGTCTATTCTATTTTATCTCCTATTGAGACAAAGTCGTATAGCTATATAGACTTTACATTATACACATTAGATATTTCGAGATGAGTTTAACTCGCTATATCTTTCTCGAAATATGTGTTGGAAAGCTTTATGCTTTAACTACGTTCATCATTATTCTTGACGAAATTTAAAAGATGATCATGTGAAAATCACCTGGTAACATCTTACATGATTTGTGTGAGACGGTCATTTGATGTAGACTCGGAATATTTCGTATTGATCATTCGATCACTTGAAAATTGCTTATAAGCTAATAGTTTGTGTGAGACAGCTATTGTCGTCTTCTAAGAATGTTTCAATGGTTGAAATGGGAGTTTAGAACAATTAATCATTGTCTGGATATTGCACAGTATGCATACCCGTAGTGTAAACTGTTGTAAAAGTAATTTATGTCCGGGAACCAAGTATGCATACCCGTATGCGAACGGTTTTAACTGTCAAAGTCCGGGAACTAAGTTTGCGTACCCATTTGCAAACTTATTTACCTGAGTTCGGTCCGGAACGACAGTATGCATACCCGTTTGTGAACTGCCGGAAAGGATCAAGTTCGGAACTTAAGTTTGTGTACCCGTTTGCAAACTTATGTGGTGAAGTTCTAAAATTCGCTAAGTATGTTTTCATACTCATGAACAAATACATTTATATATTAAGGAATGCAATCTTTGCAAACCGTGACTAAAATGTTCATGAACTGATTCTTTTGAATCAATCTGATTTTGCTTATATTGTGTCTTGTATACTTCTATGAGAATATAAACAATTTAACAACTCTATGATTAACACAATTAGATTCATTTGATTATCATTTGATCTATAAGTGTTAAGATGAACATGGTTAACACAAAAGTGTTCATATGGCTAACTTCGGTTAACTGTTATTAAGCCAACTTAATATACACGTTTAGGTACGGTTAACCATATCTAAATGAAAGTATATTTCATTTGTGTGTAATGAGCTAAGACCATCTAACGGTGAATATTGATTGCTTTGTTACAAGGTTATCAAACCCTGATTTGAAGAATATATAAGGAAGAACTCTAGCAACAAGGAAACCTAATTCCCACACCTCCTGTGTAATACTAGTTGCGACTAGAGTCGATTCTACTTTAACTTAGGTTTTTCCTAAAACCATTATAGGTTAACGACTTAAAGACTTAATTGGGATTCTGAAGCCAGATATAACTATTTTCTCTGTAGTTGCGTATTATGATCTTATTTGTTCTATCGTATTGAGTATTATCTTCTCTAAGATTTGATCGAGATTTATCTCTGATAGGTAAGATATAAAAATTAATCACAAAGCTCTTCGTCTCATTCTTTGTGATTCCATAATAACTTGTTCTACTACCATATAGTTAAGTTATTGTGAGGTAATGGATATTTCTAGGTTGTTATTTGGGAATATAAGACCGGATTATCAATTGGTTCCTGTTCACCTTGATTTACCAAAAGACGGAACAAAAACTTCATAGGTATTTGTGTGTGAGATAGATTTATCTATCAGAATAGACTTTTCTGTGGGAGACAGATTTGTTTATCAAGTCTTCGACTTTGGGTCGTAGCAACTCTTAGTTGTGGGTGAGATCAGCTAAGGGAATCAAGTGCGTAGAGTTCTGCTGGGATTCGGAGGCGTAAGGAACGCGATTGTACCTTAATCAGTGTGAGATTGGTTAGGGCTCAACGACATTCTAGTCCGAAGTTAACTTGTAGTAGGCTAGAGTCTGTAGCAGCTTAATATAGTGTGGTGTTCAAATCTGGACTAGGTCCTGGGGTTTTTCTACATTTGCGGTTTCCTTTTTAACAACATTTCTGGTGTCTGTGTTATTTCTTTTCCGTATTATATTTGTTTATATAATTGAAATATCACAGGTTGTGTGTAGTTCAATCAATTGGTAAATCCAACCTTTGCTTGTTGATTGAAATTGATTGACACTTGAACATTGGTCTTTGGTACCGTTCAAGTTGTTCTCATAATAATCAGGCTCGCGGATTCCTATCTGTTTGATTTGCTGATTACATTGAGAAACAGAGATATAACTCTTGTATATATTTTTCTTTATTGAGTCTGACTGTCTAGTTGATTCTCTTGGAAATATATTGGAGTTAGTCCATATATATTTCCTAACGAAATATTAGGTGTGGTTGTTAGACCCTCGCTTTTTCAATTGGTATCAGAGAAGGCAAACACGTTTAAGACCTCATAAGTCTGTGTTTGTAGCAATCTGACTTTATGGAAAGTAAAGTCTATATAAACGCTTCACCAGAATTAGATCTACTCAACTCCGAGTGTGTTTTAGAAACCATTAATGAGATTGATCTAGAAAAATCATCAAAAATCTTTGTCGAGAGAAACAACGATTGATAAGAAAAATTGATGGTCTTCATTACGAAATTTATATCAAAAACTCTGATCTTCGAGAACGTTCTGAAGAGCTAGTTAATCTCCAGTTGAAGTTGGATGAACAAATCCGATCAATTCTGATCTTGTTGCAGAAATTACAATGTACAAGGATTTGAAGTCTGTCAAAGTATCTTCAATGGATTTGAAAAACTCCCTTAATTCTTCCCTGAAGAATTGTCGTAAGTCAGGAGATAAGCGAGGTTTAGGCTTTGTAAACATGATGTGACTCAGAACCTCTCAAATGAGTTTAAAGATATTGGTACATGTATATTTTGTGGTTCTCATAATCATTTTCAACATACATGTACACCTTTCAAGAAAAGTTTAAAGGTTGCTAGTGATCTTCACAAGAAAGCTGAACAACTGTTTAATACTCTAAAAAGGTGTAAAAATATAACAAGAAAACCCAAACGGAATAGTAATGTTAGTATGGGAGCTTTTTCTCTAAAATCAACATCACCCTTTCAATGGTTCCTTGATAGTGGGTGTAGCCGACATATGACTGGAGATCTTTCATGGTTTGTGAATTCAAGCGATTTTGAAGGAGGTCCAGTAATATTCGGAGATGGGAGTTGTTGCTACATAAGAAAAAAGGGGACGATCAAACTTCCTGGCGTTCCTTAAATCCATGATATAGTATACGTTAAAGGTATGACTGCTAATCTTCTTTCTGTTAGTCAAATTTGTGACAAAGGCCATAAAGTTGTCTTCAATGCGAATGGATGTGACATTGTAGACAAAACTGGAAAAGTAATTTTTCAAGGAACTCGTGGTAAAAATAACTGTTATCTCTTAGATACTCAGTTTAGCAATTGTTGTAATTTTACTAAGGTGGAATCCACACATTTTTGGCATGAATGTTTTGGTCACATCAATTATCGCCTTCTAACTAATATCATCAACAAAGAACTAGTTAGAGGTGTTCCCAAAATAAATGCTAAGATTGATGGTGTCTGTGGTGCCTGTCAAAATGGTAAACAAACGAAAGTTCCACATAAATCATCTCGAGATATTCTCACTAAAGCTCATCTTGATTTAATTCATATGGATCTCTTCGGCCCTATTCAACAACCTACTGTTGCTGGGAAGAAGTATGCTTTAGTTATGGTAGATGATTACACCAGATTCACTTGGGTAGCATTTTTAGCTCATAAGAATGAAACCCTTGATGAATTCAAGATTATTGTTAATAGAATCCAGAATGAACTGGGTCGCAAGCTAAAGAAAATTAGAAGCGATCGTGAAACTGAATTCAAGGACACCAAGGTGTTTAAATTTTGTGACAAACTGGGGATTATTCAATAATACTCACCACCCATTACACCACAAGCAAATGGAGTTGCAGAAAGGAAGAATAAGAACATTCAGGAAATGGCAAGGGTAATGCTCCATAACAAAAAATTATCATTAAATTTTTGGGGAGAAGCTGTTTTTACATCATGTTATTTGATCAACCGTGTCTATATATGGTCAAATACCCTAAATACCCCTTATGAGTTGTGGTACGGTAAGAAACCCAACTTACATTATCTCAGAATGTTTGGAAGTAAGTGCTACATTCTGAAAGATCGAGAACAGAAAGGGAAATTTGATTCTAAAAGTGATGAAGGTATTTTTCTTGGCTATGCATCTTACAGTCGTGGTTTTCGAGTATTTAATCTCAGAACCCAGGTTATGACAGAATCATCAAATGTCATCATTGATGATCTGAGCAATTTTCGTCATGATGACTCTCCTGCTGAATTGCCTCCAACAGAGACAATTAAGAAAGTCAAAGAAATCCCAGAATCAGTAGAAGTTGTTCCAACAGTTGCTGATCCTGACGTTTCTAGTGACGAGGAGAAAGACCCTAGTTGGGCTATTCCCGTTAAACAAGAATGTGCTCCCCCACGACATTTCTGGGTTCAAAGGAATCATGATACTAACAATATTATTGGAGGAAAAGATTTTACGGCTAAGACGAGAGGAAAACTTCAAAATATTTGCAATTTTGGTTGTTATTGTTGAGGGGTGAATTTAGTTTTGGTTCTACCCGTCCTAGCTACACCAAGTGATCTCACTTTACCAAGAATAGTAAGCGAGAGAGTTGCCTTTCCATCGTACCTTGTCCTTTTTTATATAGACTTTCCCAAAAGTCCCTCCTTTTATGACATCATGACACATGTCCTAGACCTCCTTAATTACTCCTAATGCCATTCCTTAATATAACCTCTTCCTTATTTGTTAATTCCTCCTTTATCCCTCCTATCTCATGGGTATTTTCTTATTGGACTTGGGCCCAGTCCCCACTTCTCATACTAGGTTCACCTCCCTTCCTAGGGGAACCCTGAACCCGTTAAGGGGTACCATTTTTCATGTATCAATATTAGTCCCCTGACTATTGGGTTATTCGTAAAATAACCTGATAGTCATAGGATTTTTGAGTACCCCCCCCCCTTTATTGACTCCATGATCGTGGGCGATGTTTAACCTTCTTGTATCGTGCAAACTTTCCCTCTTCTTTTCAGTTTCTGACAGTTACTATTCCCTTCGCATAACCGCCACGTTCAGGCCTTGAGGCACCCTATATATAGACCTGTTGATTTATTTTCCCTTTATTTTTCTTCTCCATTTCTTCCTTTTAAATTCACACATACACTCGCCATGTCCAGTAGTTCCACCAGCAGTTCGTCTGAAGAATCTGGCGAGTATGAGGAAGCCATGAGCGGGGGTTCTAAGGAGACCGGGTACCTGGAACAGGATGAAATCCTCTTGACTCCTCCAGCGGAAGACAAGTCATATACGCTTGCAGAGTTTACTAGCGGTCCCAACCTAAAGCGCGCGCTGAAGCTGAGGGAGCTCCGCGGAGGTAAGCGTGTTTTTCCTCTTGATGATATCTTGGTCCCTCGCCTTCTAAATCCTCCTGTTTTACCTTATCCTTCTGCCCCTGGGTGGCTCATGCAACCCGAATCGGAAGTCATGGACGTTTTCGCTTTTAAATCGGTGTCGCGGATGGCTATTCACCGCGGCGACTACGATCTTCCTGTTATCGATATTCGCTCTAAATAAAAAACCCATCTGATATGGCCGCACTGGACATCCTATATACTTTCCAACCCTGGTCACGCGGCCACCCTTCGTAGAGCAGGTATTGACGAGGATATAAATTCATCTCTCAAACGGGAAGTGAAGAGGTGTAGGCGCGACATAACACGGCTCTTTTGTCGCTGGGCTCCTCCTGTTCATACCATTCTTATAGCATGGGGGTAAGAAACCATTATTATGGAGGATATAGTCGCTCTTACGGGGTTACCTATCCACGGTAGTCATTCGTATGACGAGGCGGCTGTCTATGGAGCACTGAACGACGAGGATAAAGAGTTGTGTACTTATCTGCTGAATTGTAAAGATGCTTCCCGACGTGAATTAATGCGGAAGGACCAGACGCCATCAAAACAAGGCAAAGATAAGAATATTTCTGGTGCGGGTAAGAAAGAGGCATCGCCGTCTGCCTCAAAGGGGAAAGCCAAATGGGTTGAGGATAAGAAGACTTCTTCAGCATGCCCGACGGGTGAGCGATTGCTTGCTAGATCTATTCGTGCACACGAAGCGATCCATGGCTCATCAGCTCCTTCAGCGGAGGACGGTCCTGAGTGGGTTACCAAGACCAACCGCCGTGCTTCCTTTCCTCTTTGGATCAAGTGTTGGGCTCCGTGTTTGGTAGACAGAAAAGTTCTTCCCCCAAATCGGAAAGAGGAAAACTCTTGTGCGGAGTTGGCCGCTTACATCCTGTTCTATCTTTGTCATGGTGTGTTTGAGTATAGTCCTCAGGATACTATCAAGAGTGAACTTGTGCCGATGGAAGTGTTGCTATCTCGCGGCGTTTCGTTCCCGCTTGCGCCGATGTTCTTAGGCGGCTTGTATCTCCATCTGGATTTGTTCTGTCACGACCTTCAGACGGTGGGTTCATCTCATAAGATCGAGACTTACATCCCAGCTTCTTTTATGCAAGCGTGGTATTGGGAGCATGTTCCCCCCTGCGCGCCTAATCCTAATGAACTAGTGATTCATCGTGAAGAAGATGTTAGGCAAGAGGACGGCTCGGTTAAGAGGACTCCTGTTGTTTACAGCTACCCGCGGATGGCTCTCTGGCACCTAAAGGGGAAGGTTCCTAATAGCGATATTGCTAAGCATCTGGATGTGCCTAAGGACTTCGTACCATTTCCTTATCAAGACGGTCGACCGGGTCCAGCGTATTATGACTTTACCGCGCATTTTGACACGGAGTTGGACTCGTCTAAGCTTTTGGCGGAGGCAGATTTTGATTCGTTAATGGCTGTGTTGCATGGTTATCTCCCTGGTTTCTATGCCGGCAAGTTTATTGCCATGTCTTACAACCCAGATCGTGCAGCTCGGAAAGTTGGGTTTTACCAAGGGATTCCTCATAGATTTCTTCCTTGGGAAAGCTCAGATATCGGGGATATCGTCACCAGTTTTAATCGCTTTGTCTTCAAGGGACCAACGCGTTTATCTGATCGAGGAATCAAATTTTCATTCAAACATCCTCTCCCTGAGGGCTCTTTGGCGGTTACTGAGGGGGGTCACGAGTACCATGACTTCATACGTCGTCGGGCTTTGAATTTCCTTTTGCACGAATTGTCTCCTCCCCGCGACCTATCCGTTCAAGACCTTCGAGCGCTTCATGCATCCGGACGGATTAAGCTCGATGATGCCGTGGCTGCTGGCATCGTCTCGTTCCAGCTACCAAAGGTCGCCCCTTGGAGCTTATAGTAACTTCTTGGGCTCCTCCCGAGAGACACGAGCCCATAAAACCAAAGAAAGGGTCGAAGTCATTTTCTGATCGTAAGCCCCCACCGATAGATGTAGTAAGATCATATGCCAATCTTTTGGCGACACAGGTACTTGTTGTTTCCTTAACTTTTCATTCGTCCGTTATTTATCGTCGCCTCCTTTTTTTTGATAAAATGAATGGCGGGGATTGCATTCTCAAGAAGTTCCTCATTCAAATCGCGTGGGGCGGAAGGCCCCTTCTTATGTAATGGAAGAGTACCTGAATATGCCCGAGTGTGATTGGACTGAGAAGATCCTTGCAAAGAAGGCTAGGCGAGAGGCAGCTAAATTTTCTGCTCCGCGCCCTTGTTCTTCTACTAATGTCTCGTCCTTGCAGTCTCAGCAGAGTCGTCGGAGGAGCGCGTCACAACCCCCTGGGAGCGCAAGTAGCAGTCCGACTCCCTCGTTTGTAGACCAGTTGAGAGACCTCGGGATCAAATTTCCCTCGGGGACTGGTTGGGTCTCTCCACACCTTCACATATCATCAGTTCATCCTCTTCAGGCTGATACTGTTCGTGCTAGGGGTGGACCTCCGGTGTCCCCTAGTGTCGTTCTGCAATCAATGATCCCATCTTGGTCTAGTCGATTAGTTTTTAGTGGGTCCTCATCCCACGTGGAATTAACCGTTAATGATACTGCGGGTAACTTTCTATTTAATACGTGTCTTCATTCTTATCATTCTTCTTTCCTCTCTCTTTCTCCCTCTTCTCCCCCCCTCCCTTTTTTTTTTTTATAAATCTAGGTTATTTTCCGCAATGGTGCTCATCTCTCATTTTTCAGGCTCTTCTAGTGATTCTGAGTCGTCTGCTAGTTCTTCCGCGTCTCGTCCTAAGCCCGCTGACACCCCTTTTGATTCATCGATTCCTGAGGTTAGTTTCTTGTCCCTTTTTGCTTCTTCTCCTTTTTTTTTTTTTTTTTGTTTGCTAAAGTTTCGTCATTGGCGCTAGGATATGGGTAAAAAATGTAAGGAGACTGTTAAGCCCGATACAGACGGCGTGCGGCGCGTAGTCCCCAGTGGCGATGGGTCTACTAAGCGTGCCCGGATGGATGGTAGTGGTTCTTCCGCTCCCACGGAGAAGCAAACTAATGTTCCTGTTCCTGACGTACCAGTCGTCCCCGTTGTGCCAGCAAATCCCGAGGACGCGCAGCTTCGTTTCCCGTTGGTGGTGAGTGTTGCCGAGGATGGAGTGGATCCTGACACTCACACACTCGTTCATGGATTTTGGGTGCCCACCGTTCATGTCGCTGCTTATAGAGACATTGTGGAGCGTGGTGGTGGTCATATGGCGAAGGAAGGTCTTTTGGATGTTCGCATTTTGTGCTACATGACTAGAAACCTCTTGGAGATTGTCGACCAACTCATGCGTGTAGGGGAGGACCCTGTGGACGCGCCGACAATGCATAGCTGGGAGACTGCCATTCGGTCAGCGGTCAACGTCCACTTCCCGATACAATGGTTGGAGGAATTGCTGTTGAAGGTGGAGAGTCGTAATGACCCTCATGGCCGACTTACAAGTCAGATTTTTAAGCTAGAGAAGGAGTTGGAGAAGCGCTCTGAGGAGACTGCTAGTAAGAAGGAGGTGCTGAATCAATTGCACGCTGATGTTGGGGTGGCTAACGATGAGGTGCTATGTGCTGAGACTGCGGAAGCAGCATTTCGTGCAGACCTTGAGGAGAAACGGTGAGAGTTGACTAAGCTTTAGTCTGCTAAACGCGCTTCCTCTTTGCATTGTCTTTCCCTTTATTTTTTCTTTGGTTGGTTATGTTGGACCTTTGTTTCTCGGATGATTTATTTGTTGTGTTATCTTTTTATGACTTATGGGATATTGGTGTGGTGTTTTTTTTTTAACTATTAATTCATGGTTGGTGTTTCATGTTTATTCATGATTCCATGAAATATTAACTGTTCATGGTTCTCTTCTTTTTGTTTTGGGAGAATGTACGGGGTTGGGTGAGCGTTTTTATACCGCGCCTACTCCCCTCTCTCGTTTTTTTTAGCAGAAGGATGTGGTAGGATGGGTGGGCGTTGATGAAACGCGCATATTCCCCCTTTCTTTTTATCAGAATGATGCGGTGGGATGGGTGAGCGTTGATGAAACGCGCCTACTCCCCCTTTATTTTTATCAGAAGGATGTGGTGGGATGGGTGGGCGTTGATGAAACGCGCCTATTCCCCCTTTCTTTTTATCAGTAGGATGCGGTGGGATGGGTGAGCGTTGATAAAACACGCCTACTCCCCCTTTCTTTTTATCAGAAGGATGCGGTGGGATGGGTGGGCGTTGATAGAACGCGCCTGCTCTTTTTGCACTCGTATAGCCTGTTGTAGATTTGTTGGCTGATCAAGCGCCTTTGGCATTCCCGTAGCTTTTTGTGGATTTGTCAGCCTATTGGGCTCCTTTGGCGTTCCCATGGCCTTTTGTAGATTTGTCAGCCGACCGGGCGCCTTTGGCGTTCTCGTAGCCTTTTGTGAATTTGTCAGCCTATTTGGGCGCCTTTGGCATTCCCATGGCCTTTTGTAGATTTATCAGCCGACCGGGCGCCTTTGGCATTCCCGTTGCTTTTTGTGAATTTGTCAGCCTATTTGGGCGCCTTTGGCATTCCCATGGCCTTTTGTAGATTTGTCAGCCAACCGGGCGCCTTTGGCGTTCCCGTAGCTTTTTGTGAATTTGTCAGCCTATTTTGGCGCCTTTGGAGTTCCCATGGCCTTTTGTAGATTTGTCAGCCTATTTGGGTGCCTTTGGCATTCCCATGGCCTTTTGTAGATTTGTCAGCCTATTTGGGCGCCATTGGCATTCCCATGGCCTTTTGTAGATTTGTCAGCCTATTTGGGCGCCTTTGGCATTCACATGGCCTTTTGTAGATTTTTCAGCCGACCGGGCGCCTTTGGCGTTCCCGTAGCCTTTTGTGAATTTGTCAGCCTATTTGGGCGCCTTTGGCATTCCCATGGCCTTTTGAAGATTCGTCAACTAGGCGCCATTGGCATTCCTGTAACCTTTTCATATCATGTTGCTCGCGAATTCAAACAAGATTATTCTTACCATAAAAAGAGGGCCGTTTACAATCTGTAGTCTTTTTCTTTCGTGTTCTTTCCCTCCCGCTCTCTTTATTTAGTGACGAGGAAAGGGGTCGTACTCGATCGCATGCTTAGTTCCTTCAAGCTCCCCAGATGCGCGCTTGCGTTCAAATATGCTCCTTATGGCAAAGCATTCTTACGTCGGGTGTCCCAACCTTCGATGGTAGTGGCAGTACTTAGCGGAGTTCTTATCCATTTTATTGACTTCTACTACTGTCGGGGGCAGCTGGATTTCCTTTCCGATGACCCACTGGTTTAGTAATTCGACTGCGCGTTCTCTGCTGCAGGGTAGTGGGGGTGGTGGGGTGAAGTCACACATGGTCCATCCATTTCTTCCCTGGATTCCACTGACGATTTGGAACTGGTCTCTTCTCTCCTTATTGGTGTTGGGTCTTACGTTGCGTGGTGTCTCTGATACGGTGTTAACTGTGTGACGCCAAGCAGGATCTATAGGTGTTTCTGATGTGAATTTTAAGTTGTAGTGAAAGTGATGAGTAAAGTTCGTTCAACTCGGGCTTGTGAAGGATTCTTTTAGACTCAAATTAACTAGAATAAAATTGTATTAAATTATAAAAAAGACACAGAGACTTTGGATTCCACCATTGACCAATTAATTGATAAACTCTAATCAATATTCATGCAATATTCTTCTTTAAAGTGATTCTAATATTTGCCTCTAATAGATTTTTGAAGTAGAAGTTGTAATCACAAAGCATGAAACATCAAAAGTGTTAAAACCTAGCATGTTCCATCAAAACAATTCACAACTACTCAATAAAAATCAATTTTTCTTTTAAGTTCTATGCAAATAATCATGTAAAATAATTGCAATAAATAATTAAAATAGAACTATACCACTTTTCATGGAACAATGGCTTCCTCCGTCGCCTCGGCTAAGGGGTTTAGCTCCTCATATTAATCTCTTGCTCAAAATACATCTTTGGTGTTCAAAAGTTGATTACAAGAGAGAAAAGAGTATACTGTAGTCGCTGAAAGTCTAATACAGCGGACGGAATGGTTGCTGAAAAGCTTTGGTGACTGCAGGATGATGCGACCGTAAATCGTTGTCACTGAAAATAAGTCTGCCTCTGCAACCTTCTTTTTCCGCCGTTCTGTGTTCTTCGTCTTCTCCGGCACAGTTTGCACCAGCAGAAATGTGTTTTCTTCCAACGATTTTTCTGGCTTCTCTAAGGTTCTAAACTTCCCCTAACTTCTTCCTCCCCTTCCTAGGACCCTAACCAACCCTTTTATACATAGTAGAGCAAAGAAAATTCGAGAATAAACTTGGTTTTTTTCCTCCACAGCACGTTACAAAATTTCCTTTTTTTTTTTCTGTTTCACGTGCATTCAATCCATAAAAGCTGTCCAAACTCCTCCCTTGATAGAAACAAGTCTTTAATAAGAGTTTCCTTCCTCTTCTTCACGTAAATTTCTAAAAAATAAACCAAGAAACTTCCCAAAAATAGAACGTGATATTTTAACCATTTTTCGATTCCAATTCGAGTTCTAGCCACTTTGGATCCATTCCAACACCCTTACCTCGCCTGTTAGGTCCATAGGAACAAACCCAATCAAATTCAGCCCTTTAATCTCCCTAAAAATCGATCAAAAATTAATCCCAAAAATCGTCTGTGAGAAAAAACGAATTCCCGCCATTTTTGAATATTTGAAAACGTGAAGAAATTTGTCCTCCCCCTATCCAGTCTCGGTCTGTGCTTAGCAGCTGCCTGAAAATGGGTTACCCCTTATCCAAAGTGAGAGTCCGAATAGCAAATGTCCTCCCAGGAGCCTTTAACAACTTTTCGAGCCAATTTTCCCGCAAGAGCCCATTTTTCCAAAAACACCTACAAGGGGGTAAAATACCAAAATTAGTACAGAAATGGGTACTAACACTATACATAAAAGAGAAGAAAATAGACACATAAATGCGTCTATCAGTTTCTTCCACGCAGTCAACGATCCTCTCGGCTGCCTCTTCTAGCTCAACAAAAGTCTGGAATCTGAAATTGATCAAACTCCCTTTAAAAGATGGGATCATTCCTCGTACACAGATTTCAACAAGCGTTCCTTCATTGATGTGTTCGTGACAGTCTAGTGCTAAGCGCCTGAACCGCAGGATGTACTTCCCTATCTCTTCTCCTATCCGTTGTCCGCTCTTACTCAAGTCTATTGTCGTGATCTTCCTCTTGGATGAATAGAATTTCCCAAGGAAGAGCGTGGACATAGTTGGCCAAGAATCCACACTTTCCGATTTTAAGTTATCATACCAGGTGAATGCCATGCCTGTGAGCGACTTGGGGAATTCCCTTAGGCATAATTTTCCATCGGAAGCCCTGTCGTTCATTGCTGATAGGAATCGGCTGAGATGTTCTCGCGCGTTCCCTTGTCCATCGTATGTCTTGAATTTTGGGGAAGTGTAGTCCTCAGGGTATTGGTATTCTCGGATGTTTGCTGGGTATGGACTGCTTACGAGGCAGTGATTGTCTTGTTTTATCTCTTGGTAATTTTGCTCCAAGTATTTTGCAATTTCTTCCTGTGACGTCGCCGTTGTATTGTCATTTTTGTGCCATTCGTCCTTTGCCATTCCCTCAGTAGCGTTTTGTCCCGCTATTACTGCTTGTGCTATCCAGTCTTCAAGCTTCTGCCTTCTTTGTAAGCGCTCTTCTAGTTCTTTCTGCATGTTTTGTAAGGCTAGCGATGTGGGTTTCAGTAGCTGGCTCGCTCGCGTGTTCTTCCCTTGTGTTGTCATTACCTCTCTGTTTTGAGATCCATTTCTCGTTGATTGTTTGATAGCATCCTGGGCCAATGTTTCCTCTTCGCTATCCTCGTCTTCCAGTGTTACCTCATCGATGTTGATAGGCCGATTAGTCACTTGGTTTTCTACCGCGCCTGGAGTAGCGCTTCCTAGGTGTGTCATGATGAACTAGGCACGAGCCTCCGGGTGTGGTCGCAAAATGTTGAGGGGTGAATTTAGTTTTGGTTCTACCCGTCCTAGCTACACCAAGTGATCTCACTTTACCAAGAATATTTAGAGAGATGGTTTCCTTTCCATTGTACCTTGTCCTTCTTTATATAGACTTTCCCAAAAGTCCCTCCTTTTATGACATCATGACACATGTCCTAGACCTCCTTGATTACTCCTAATGCCATTCATTAATATTACCTCTTCCTTATTTCTTAATTCCTCCTTTATCCCTCCTATCTCATGGGTATTTTCTTATTGGACTTGGGCCCAGTCCCCAAGTACCCACTTCTCATACTAGGTTCACCTCCCTTCCTAGGGGCACCCTGAACCCATTAAGGGGTACCATTTTTCATGTATCAACAATTATTTATCGCAAGTAGAACCTAAAAATATTGATGAAGCTCTTAGTGATCCCTTTTGGGTGAATGCAATGCATGAAGAGTTAAATCAATTTCAAAGAAAATATGTATGGGAGCTCGTACCTTGTCCCTCCAATATCAATATTGTTGGTACCAAATGGATATTCAAGAACAAGTCAGACGAATTTGGCACCATTGTTAGAAACAAAGCAAGACTTGTTACTCAAGGATATTCATAAATTAAAGGAATCGACTTTGACGAAACCTTTGCTCATGTGGAACGCCTTGAGTCCATTCGCTTACTTAGCTCATGCTTGTTTTCTCAAGGTTAAGCTATTTCAAATGAACATAAAATCCGCGTTCCTAAACGGGAATTTAAAGAAAGAGGTCTATGTTGCTCAACCTAAAGGATTTTAAAGTCCAGAGTTCCCATATCATGTTCTTAAGATCAAAAAGGCATTATATGGGTTAAAACAAGCACCTCGTGCATGGTTCGAAAAACTAACTACTTCTCTTCTTAGGAAAGGTTTTTCGAGAGGTGGAGCTGATAAAACATTGTTTACCAAATGGAGTGGGAAAGATGTAGTCATTACTCAAGTTTATGTAGATGATATCATCTATGGATCAACATCCTAAAAACTTGTTAAAGATTTTCAAGTCTCCCTTGGTAGGGAATTTGAAATGAGCAAAGTTGGTGAATTGAAATTCTTTTTAGGATTACAGATTCAACAACATGAGGATGGAATTTACTTATCTTAAGAAAAATATGCTAAGGATATTGTTACAAGGTTCGGTCTTGATAAGTCAACTCCAAAGCTGAATCCTATGCCCACCACTGGTAAACTACATCGAGATGAAAAAGGAGTTAATGTGGATCAAAAACTTTATTGATCTATCATTGGAAGTCTTTTATATCTCACATCTACTATACCTGATATTGCTTTCATTGTTGATTGTTGTGCTAGATTTCAGGCTAATCCAAAGGAATCTCATCTTGCAGCTGCAAAAAGGATTATGTGATACATTCAACACACTATCGGGTAGGGTCTATCTTATACTTTTGATACTAACACTGATCTTACTGCCTATTTAGATGTTGATTGGGTAGGATGTGTGAAAGACAGAAAGAGTACTTCTAGGGGGTTTCTACTATGTAGGATTGAATCTTGTGGCTTGACATAACAAGAAACAAAATTCACAATCCCTTTCAACGTGTGAAACAGAATATATTGCTGCAGGTTCAAGTTGTACTCAATTTTTATGGATGAAACAAATGCTTGCTGATTATGGAATTGACACTGGAATAATGAAGATATTTTGTGATAACTCTAGTGCGATTCGCATCACTGAGAATCCCGTTGATCACTCAAAACTAAGCACATCGACATCAGGTATCATTTTATTAGAGATCTCTATGAAAATGGTATCATTAACATGGAATTTGTGCCTTCCGAACAACAATTGGCTGATATTCTCACAAAACCTCTAGATACTGCTACGTTTCAACACTTAAGGCAGTCTATTGGTGTTGTTTTGGTTCATCAGATTCCTAGCTTTTTCTTGCCCCAGGATCTATCAATATCTTTTGGGCCATAAAAGTATGGAAGTTCAGTGAAGTGTTGTTTCAATTCCTCATTTGTTTCAAGTAGTAATAGTTTGTTTCTATTTTCTTTCGGGAATGACATTTTATGGGGGAGAGTTCTTAATTGAACTTGTGTTTAATTGCCAAATCTTTGTGGGGAGTGCGGCTGCGGAATATTGTAGGAGTTATCTTATATCTTTATAAACTCCTTGATTAATACACTAAGTTTCGACTATGTGAAATCATCGAAACAAAGTTGATATGTTCTCATTTAGTCATGAAGTATTTCTATGAGAATTTCATTATGATCCCGCTAGTTTTCGTACCTTTGCCAATTTATATTGACAAAAAGGGGGAGAATTATTTGTAGTTCACACTACATACACATATGGTTTACGAATCATTATGTAAGGGGGAGTGGTTTTCATTGTGAGATGAAGTATTAACTAAGGGGGAGTGATACATATCACCATAGTATTATTGTCAAAGTTGTGATACAATTGAACTTTGATGTTGCGTAATAATATTATGACATTGTATAACAATAATTGAGAACATATGTTTTCTTATTGTTATGGTTATGGATCTTCAACAACTATGATGCTGAGTTGAACACGTTCAGAATCACTAGAGTACTTTGAAGTGACGAAGATTTCGAGTAATGTTGAAGAACCAAGGAAATCAAACATTTGGATGAGAAGCTATAAAGTTTATTTATTTTGTAATCCATATGTATTGATAGTTTTGTCACTAAAATTGACAAAAGGGGAGATTGTTAGAGCACTGCTCAGTCGAACTCGCAAGCGTTGCTATCTCAAGCTTGTTTTTCAAGTTTAGTTGTTAAAACTATAAGTCTTGATTTCTAGTCTACTTATAGCTATGTCTCCGATTAAGATAAAATGTGTAGTTGAGCTTTAGACTTCACGGCGTTCATCGATTGGAGACGAAGAACTACTAAGGGGAGCTTGTGGAACTTCATCAACAAAAAGTATGTGGTTACTTGAACTCATCAATCACTCAGAAGTCTATTTTATTCTATCTCTTATTGAGACAAAGTCGTATAGCTATATAGACTTTACATTATACACATTTGATATTTTGAGCTGAGTTTAACTCGCTTATATCTTTCTCGAAATATATGTTAGAAAGCTTTTTGCTTTAACTACGTTCATCATTATTCTTCACGAAAGTCAAAAGATGATCATGTGAAAATCACCTGGTAACATCTTACATGATTTGTGTGAGACAGTCATTTGATGTAGACTCGGAATTTTTCGTATTGATCATTCGATCACTTGAAAATTGTTTATAAGCTAATAGTTTTGTGTAAGAAAGCTATTGTCGTCTTCTAAGAATATTTCAATGATTGAAATGGGAGTTTAGAACAATTAATCATTGTCTGGATATTGCACAATATGCATACCCATATGCAAACTGTTGTAAAAGTAATTCAGGTCAGGGAACCAAGTATGCATACCCGTATGTGAACTGTTTTAACTGTCAAAGTCCGGGAACTAAGTTTGCGTACCCGTTTGCAAACTTATTCACCTGAGTTCGGTCCGAAATGATGGTATGCATATGCGTTTGTGAACTGTCGGAAAAGATCAAGTCCGGAACTTAAGTTTGCGTACCCGTTTGCAAACTTATGTGGTTATGTTCTAAAATCAGCTAAGTATTTTATCATACTCATGAACAAATACATTTATATATTAAGGAATGCAATCTTTGCAAACCGTGGCTAAAATGTTCATGAACTGGTTCTTTGGAATCAATCCGATTTTGCTACAATTGTGTCTTGTATACTTTTATGAGAATATAAACAATTGAACAACTCTATGATTAACACAATTAGATTCATTTTATTATCATTTGATCTAGAAGTGTTAAGATGAACATGGTTAACACAAAAAGTGTTCATATGGCTAACTTCGGTTAACTGTTATTGAGCCAACTCAATATACACGTTTGGGTACGGTTATCCATATCTAAATGAAAGTATATTTCATTTGTGTGTAACAAGCAAAGACCATCTAACGGTGGAAAGATATTAGCTTGAATCTTAAATCAGGTTTCATCCAACGGTGAATATTGATTGCTTTGTTACAAGGTTATCAAACCCTGATTTGAAGACTATATAAGCGAGAACTCTGGCAACTGGGAAACCTAATCCCCACACCTCCTGTGTGATACTAGTTGCGACTAGAGTCGATTCTCCTTTAACCTAGGTTTTTCCTAAAACCATTATAGGTTGACGACTTAAAGACTTCATTGGGATTCTGAAGTCAGACCCAACTATTTTCTCTGTAGTTGCGTGTTCTGATCTTACTTGTTCTATAGTATTAAGTACTATCTTCTCTAAGATTTGCTCGAGATTTATCTCCGATAGTGAAGATATAAAAAGTAATCACAAAGCTCTTCGTCTCATTCTTTGTGACTCAACAATAACATGTTCTACAACCATATAGTTAAGTTATTGTGAGGTGATTGATATTTCTAGGTTGTTCTTCGGGAATATAAGACCGGAATATCAATTGGTTCCTGTTAACCTTGATTTATCAAAAGACTGAACAGAAAATTCATAGGTATTTCTATGGGAGACAGACAGATTTATATATCAGAATAGACTTTTTTGTGGGAGACAAATTTGTTTATCAAGTCTTCGACTTTGGGTCGTAGAAACTCTTAGTTTTGGGTTATGTTAGAGCACTAC
This sequence comes from Papaver atlanticum, assembly GCA_023531105.1. NCBI lineage: Eukaryota > Viridiplantae > Streptophyta > Magnoliopsida > Ranunculales > Papaveraceae > Papaver > Papaver atlanticum. Next base: position 5,075,183 of record JAJJMB010008071.1, on the reverse strand, counting down.
TCTGTCGAAATCGCAAGCGTTACTATCTCAAGCTTGTTTGTAAAGTTTAGTTGTCAAAACTATAAATCTTGATTTCTAGTTTACTTATAGCTATGTCTCAGATTAGGATAGAATGTGTAGTTTAGCTTTAGACTTCACGGCGTCCATCGATTGAAGACGAAGAACTACTAAGGGTAGCTTGTGGAACTTCATCAACAAAAGGTATGTGGAGACTTGAACTCATCTCAGAAGTCTATTTCTATTCTATCTCCTATTGAGACAAAAGTCGTATAGCTATATAGACTTTACATTTTACACATTTGATATTTTGAGTTGAGTTTAACTCGCTTATATATTTCTCGAAATATATGTTAGTAAGATTTCGCTTTAACCAAGTTCATCTTTTATTCTTGACGAAAGTCAAAAGATGATCATGTGAAAATCGCCTGGTATCATCTTATATGTTTTGTGTGAGACAGTCATTTGATGTAGACTCTGAATGTTTCGTATTGATCATTTGATCACTTGAAAATTACTTTGAAGCTAATAGTTTGTGTGAGACAGCTATTCTCGTCTTCTAAGAATGTTTCAATGATTAAAATAGGAGTTTAGAACAATTAACCATTGATTGGATATAGCACAGTATGCGTACTTGTATGCTAACTGTTTCAAGTGTATTCCAAGTCCGGGAATTTAGTATGCATACCCGTATGCGTACTAATTCAACAGTTGAAGTCCGAGAACTATAGTATGTGTACCCGTATGCGTACTGATTTCAACTGAGTTTGGTCATTAACGACAGTATGTGTACCCATTTGCATATCGGCGAACAAGACCAGGTCCGGGAACTTAGGTATGCGTACCCGTTTGCATACTTGAGTGGGTTAATTTTTAAATCGGTTAAGTATGTTTACATACTCATGAACAAATACATTTATATAATAAGGAATACAATCTTTGCAAACCGTGGCTATAATGTTCATGAACTGATTCGAGTGAATCAAAACCGATTTTTATTCAATTGTGTCTTATATACTTCTATGAGAATATAAACAATTGAACAACTCTGTAACTAGTTTCATTTGAGTCATTTGAACTAGTTATGATTAAGATGAACAAGGTTGATATGAAAGTGTTCATATGGATAACTTCGGTTAACTATTTTTGAGCCAACTAAGTGTACACGTTTAGATATGGTTACCCATATCTAAATGAAGGTACATTTCATTTGTGTGTAACAAGCTAACTCAATCTAACAGTTTAAAGATATTAGCTTAAATCTAATCAGGTTTTCATCTAACGGTGAATATTGAATGCTTTGTTACAAAGGTAACACTGATTGCAAACCCTGATTTGAAAACTATATAAGGGAGAACTCTAGCAACTGGGAAAACTAATTCCCACACCTCCTCTGTGATACTAGTTGCGACTAGAGTCGATTCTCCTTTAACCTAGGTTTTTCTAAAACCATTATAGGCTAACGTCTTAAAGACTTCATTGGGATTCTGAAGCCAGACCCAACTATTTTCTCTGTAGTAGTGTGTTCTGGTCTTACTTTGTTCTATCGTATTTAGGACTATCTTCTCAAAGATTTGCTCGAGATTTAATCACCGATAGGTAAGATAAAAACTAATCACAAAGCTCTTCGTCTTATTCTTTGTGATTCAAAAATATCTTGTTCCGCTACCATGCGGTTAAGTTATTGTGAGGTGATTGATATTACTAGGCCGTTCTTCGGGAATATAAGTCCGGTGTATCAATTGGTTCCTGTTCACCTTGATTTATCAAAAGACAGAACAAAACTCTTCGATATTTCTGTGGGAGACAAATTTATCTATTCAATAGACTTTTCTGTGTGAGACAGATTTTTTTATCAAGTCTTCGACTTTGGGTCGTAGCAAATCTTAGTTGTGGGTGTGATCAGCTAAGGGAATCAAGTACGTAGAGTCCAGCTGAGATTCAGAGGCGTAAGGAATGCGACTGTACCTTAATCAGCGTGAGATTGGTTAGGGCTCAACTAAATTCCAGTCCAAAATTAACTTGTAGTAGGCTAGAGTCTGTAGCGGCTTAATACAATGTGGTGTTCAAATCTGGACTAGGTCCCAGGATTTTTCTGCATTTGCGGTTTCCTCGTTAACAAACTTTATGGTGTTTGTGTTATTTCTTTTCCGCATTATATTTTCTATATAATTTAAATATTACAGGTTGTGCGTAGTTCAATCAATTAGATAATCCAACCTTTGGTTGTTGATATAAGTTTATTGAAACTTGAACATTGGTCTTTAGTACCGTTCAAGTTGTTTCTCATAATAATCAGGCTCGCGGATTTCTATCTGTTTGATTTGCTGATTACATTGAGAAATAGAGATATAACTCTTGGATGTATTTTCCTTGATTGAGTCTGACTGTCTAGTTGATTCTCTTGGAAATATATTAGAGTTAGTCCATACATATTGCCAAAAAAAATTATTGGGTGTGGTTGTTAGACCCCGCTTTTTCAATTGGTATCAGAGCAAGCAAATACGTTTAAGACCTCATAAGTCTGTGTTTGTAGCAATCTGACTCTATGGACAGAAATGTTATCTCTGTAAACGTACCACCAGTCTTCGATGGATCGAATTACTTATGGTGGAAAATTGTTATGCGCGCTTTTCTCCAAGCACGTGATTTTCAATCATGGGTTCGTGTAATTAATAGCTATGATCCTCCGGTTGTTACAGAAGGCGATGTAACTATTCCAAAGGATATTGGTGCATATGATCCTGCCAAAATTCTCGTTGCAAAGCAAAATTATGACGGATTAAATGCTATCATCCATGCCATTACCCCAGATCTTCAGCACCATGTGACTACGTGTACTAAGTCTAAAGAAGCCTGAGATATCTTAGAAACTGTATTCGAAGGAAATTCCTCTGAGAAAGAAGCTAGGATTCAAAACCTAAATTATGATTGGGAAAACCTTCGTATGGCTGATGAAGATTCATTTGATGAGTTTAATCACAAAGTGTCTGAAATTATTAATGCATCTTTTGCATTAGGTAAGACTATTCCTGAAAAGGACATTGTGATGAAAATTCTCAGATCGTTGCCAGCTAAATATGATTCTAAGAAACATGCCATCGTTGAAGGAAATAACCTTGATACACTTTCCTTAAATAATGTTGTTGGGAAGTTAAAGATCTTTGATCATGAGCATACATCCAAATTTTGGAAGGACATTGCTTTCAAAGCACAAAAGAATACTAAATTGCTTGATAAAAGTAAAAGTGTTTGCAACTATGTTGTTGATCCTATTGAGACCGATTCATCAGATAAATATCTTGGCAACTCAGTTTCACTGATCACAAGACAGTTTAAAGATCTTCTTTTGAAGAGAAGTAAACAGTTCATCAGAGATAAACCCAGGTCATCAGTCAAACCTCATGACCATGCCCTTCCGAAAAATAGGGACACTGTTGATATTGATGATGAGGATATGCCATAGTGCTTCAAGAGTAAAGGTTTTGGTCATTTTGCTAATGAGTGTCCAAATCGCAGAAAATACACTGGTAACAAAGGTCTTGCTGCAACTCTTGATGAAATTTTTGATCACTATGATTCAAACGATGATGAAAAGTCAAGTGTTGCACTACTTGGTCAAAATATTGATTTTGATAATTATAGCAATACGTACATCAATCTTGACATTCTTCTGGGAGAAACTTCGTCAACCACTATGGAGGATAAAATGGATTTTCCATGTCTACTGAAAATTCTATTTCATATGTTTCAGGTACCTCAATTTGTTTAGTAGCATGCTCAGCTATGGTATCTGAATCGTCCTCCACATTGACATGTTCTTATTGTACTTTTAAGGGTCATGATCTGTCTAAGTGTTACAAGTACAAGCATAAAATAAGATATGTCAACAAACTTCAACGGAGAGCAAATCCATTAGCAAATAAGTTCAAACTTGTTCAGAAGACTAATTCATCTGAAGTATGTAAACTCAATACTTCTCCGAAAAAGTTAATTTCTAAAGAAAAAATTAGACCTCTACAGAAAAGAACAAGGTATAAACACTCTGTGAAAAAAGGTATTAAGAATTCCGTACGAGAAGAGTATAGTGGACATATTATTGTTCACCCCAACCCAGCTTAACTGTGTTGAAGGTGCATCTTGTCTCATGTGCCTGTATTCAAAGAGACAAGAGATGTGCACAGATCAGGATTTAGGAAAAAGAAAATTATTGTGTTATTTTTCTCTTCTTTGTGTTTTTGGAATTCTGTTGATCCTTTCATATCATAAATTTGTATTGAAAAGGTTTTCCTTTTTTCATTAAAAGAGGGTTAAAATCGAGAATTCCACATTCTTTAGGGCTATGAATTGGTCGTACGTGAATCCTACTCTATATAGGTTTCATAACCTTAAATTCCCTTTTTCCTTCCTTGAAAACTCTTTTTATCACAAGACTGCTTGTAGAGTCTGTTTTGTGTATTCTCACAATCCCATATTTGGAATCGAGACTCCAAATATCATGTCTGCTGATGGAAAAGATGTTAATATGATTTTTAAGCCATCAATCATGAAGGAAAAAGATAAATCTATTTCCTCTACAACTTTAGAGAGAAAAAGGAAGAATATGAAGAAACCAAGGGTTATCCCCTCTAATCTTCAAAAGTTTTCTGGTGTTCTTAAAGAGATGAAGGAAACAAGGAAGGAGATTCAACAAATAAAGGCTATTATTTTAAGGACTCTTGAAATTCAGAGGGTCCTGGTTTGGCATCAGTCAAGAAGGTATGTTGGAATTGACTCCTTTCTTCATGAACTTTATGTTCCAATGGCTGTTGACGACAAGGAGTTCGGGGACGATAAAGGATTTTTATGAGGTCTTAATGTCTAGGAAACTTCTTATGAGAATTTATTCTTGTGTTTTAAGAAGGATAACTAGGGTTTGGAATAGCAAATATTGTGATTACACATAGCTATTGCCAACGATTTTCATCTAGCAATGTTTTTAGATTTATTTATTTAAATTCTAAAGTTTATTTGGAAGATGATTTTGCAATATTAATCTTTATTGGTTTCATATATTGCAAATAATGTTATGGGATATGTGTGTTTATGTCCGTGAACTATGATTGTCCCATATATGTCAAAAGTTAAGTTTATTATGTCATTACGCAAATATTGATGGAAAATAGAATGAACTTTTGATGTCAAATATTAAGTCTATGGTGTCATTATGCAAATATTGATGAAAAATAGAATGAATATTTGAATATTCCGCAGTATTGATCTTTCCCTGATCCACTCTATGTGAAAGTACTGTACAGCTCTGTAAGTTTTCTTATGTTGAGCATTTCCGTTTAAATTAATCATTGAGGTTCCTTTGTGGTTAATTTAATTGAGTTTACTGGATACAAATTCATGTTTCATGTGATTTGTTAATGTCCAAAGGAATCCTTCTTTTCTTGTAAAAGTAAGGCCACTCTTGTTGTTCTATCGGGAATGAAATTTCATGGGGGAGAGTTCTTAATTTAACTTGTGCTTAATTGCAAAATCTTTGTGGGGAGTACGGCTGTGGAATATTGTAGGAGTTATCTTGTATCTTTATTAACTCCTTGATGAATACACTAAGTTTCGACTATGTGAAATCATCGAAACAAAGTTGATATGTTCTCATTTAGTCATGAAGTATCTCTATGAGAATTTCATTATGATCCCGCTAGTTTTCGTACCTTTGCCAATTTATATTGAAAAAAAGGGGGAGAATTATTTGTAGTTCACACTACATACGCATATGGTTTACGAATCATTATGTAAGGGGGAGTGGTTTTCATTGTGAGATGAAGTATTGACTACGGGGGAGTGATACATATCACCATAGTATTATTGTCAAAGTTGTGATACAATTGAACTTTGATGTTGCGTAATAATATTATGACATTGTATAACAATAATTGAGAACATATGTTTTCTTATTGTTATGGCTACGGATCTTCAACAACTATGATGTTGAGTTGAACACGTTCAGAATCACTAGAGTACTTGGAAGTGACGAAGATTTCGAGTAATGTTAAAGAACCAAGGAAATCAAGCATTTGGATGAGAAGCTACAAAGTTTATTTATTTTGTAATCCATATGTATTGATAGTTTTGTCACTAAAATTGACAAAGGGGGAGATTGTTAGAGCACTTCTCGGTCGAACTCGCATGCGTTGCTATCTCAAGCTTGTTTGCCAAGTTTAGTTGTCAAAACTATAAGTCTTGATTTCTAGTCTACTTATAGTTATGTCTCAGATTAGGATAGAATGTGTAGTTGAGCTTTAGACTTCACAGCGTTCATCGATTGAAGATGAAGAACTACTAAGGGGAGCTTGTGGAACTTCATCAACAAAAGGTATGTGGAGACTTGAACTCATCTATCACTCAGAAGTTTATTTCTATTTTATCTCCTATTGAGACAAAAGTCGTAAAACTATATAGACTTTACATTATACACATTTGATATTTCGAGATGAGTTTAACTTGCTTATATATTTCTCGAATTATGTGTTGGTAAGATTTCGCTTTAACCAAGTTCATCTTTTATTCTTGACTAAATTCAAAAGATGATCATGTGAAAATCGCCTGGTAACATCTTATATGATTTGTGTGAGACAGTCATTTGATGTAGACTCTGAATGCTTCGTATTGATCATTTGATCACTTGAAAATTGCTTTGAAGCTAATAGTTTGTGTGAGACAGCTATTCTCGTCTTCTAAGAATGTTTCAATGATTAAAATGGGAGTTTAGAATAATTAACCATTGATTGGATATAACACAGTATGCATACTTGTATGCTAACTGTTGCAAGTGTATTCCAAGTCCGAGAATTTAGTATGCATACTGATTAAACGGTTGAAGTCCGGGAACTATAGTATGCGTACCCGTATGCATACTGATTTCAACTGAGTTCGGTCATGAACGACAGTATGCGTACCTGTTTGTATACTGGCGAACAAGACCAGGTCCGGGAACTTAGGTATGTGTACCTATTTGCATACTTGAGTAGGTTAAGTTCTAAAACCATACTCATGAACAAATACATTTATATAATAAGGAATGCAATCTTTGCAAACCGTGGCTATAATGTTCATGAACTGATTCGAGTGAATCAAGACCGATTTTGCTTCAATTGTGTCTTGTATACTTCTATAAAATATAAACGATTGAACAACTCTATAACTAGTTTCATTTGAGTAATTTTAACTAGTTGTGATTAAGATGAACAAGGGTGATATGAAAGTGTTCATATGGCTAACTTCGGTTAACTATTGTTGAGCTAACTAAGTGTACACGTTTAGGTATGGTTACCCATATCTAAATGAAGGTAACATTTCATTTGTGTGTAACAAGCTAAGTCAATCTAACGGTTGAAAGATATTAGCTTGAATCTAATCAGGTGTTCATCTAACGGTGAATATTGAATGCTTTGTTACCAAGGTAACATTGATTGCAAACCCTGATTTGAAGACTATATAAGGAAGAAATCTAGCAACTGGGAAACCTAATCCCCACACCTCCTATGTGATACTAGTTACGACTAGCGTCGATTCTCCTTTAAACTATGTTTTTGTAAAACCATTATAGGTTAACGACTTAAAGACTTCATTGGGATTTTGAAGCAAAACCCAACTATTTTCTCTGTAGTTGTGTGTTCTGATCTTACTTTGTTTTATCGTATTGAGTACTATCTTCTCTAATATTTGCTTGAGATTTAATCTCCGATAGGTAAGATAAAAAATAATCACAAAGCTCTTCGTCTCATTCTTTGTGATTCCACAATATCTTGTTCCGCTACCATACGGTTAATTTATTGTGAGGTGATTGATATTACTAGGCTGTTCTTCGGGAATATAAGTCCGGTGTATCAATTAGTTCCTGTTCACCTTGATTTATCAAAAGACGGAACAAAACTCGTAGGTATTTCTGTGGGAGACAGATTTATCTATTCAATAGACTTTTCTGTGTGATACAGATTTTTTTATCAAGTCTTTGAATTTGGGTCGTCTCAACTCTTAGTTGTGGGTGAGATAAGCTAAGGGAATCAAGTGCGTAGAGTCCTGATGGGATTCAGAGGCGTAAGGAACGCGACTGTACCTTAATCAGTGTGAGATTGGTTAGGGCTCAACTACATTCAAGTCCGAAGTTAACTTTTAGTAGTCTAGAGTTTGTAGCGGCTTAATATAGTGTGGTGTTCAAATATGGACTAGGTCCCGGGGTTTTCCGCATTTGTGGTTTCCTCGTTAACAAAATTCCTGGTGTCTATGTTATTTCTTTTCCGCATTATATTTTCTATATAATTAAAATATTACAGGTTGTGCGTAGTTCAATCAATTAGATAATCCAACCTTTGGTTGTTGATATAAATTGATTGACACTTGAACATTGTTCTTTGGTACCGTTCAAGTTATTTCTCATAATAATCAGGCTCGCGGATTTCTATCTGTTTGATTTGCTGATTACATTGAGAAACAAAGATATAACTCTTGGATGTATTTTCCTTGATTGACTTTGACTGCCTAGTTGATTCTCTTGGAAATATATTGGAGTTAGTCCATACAAATTGCCAAAACGAAATATTGGGTGTGGTTGTTAGACCCATGCTTTTTCCGGTGAGATCAGCTAAAGGAATCAAGTGCGTAGAGTCCTGTTGGGATTCAGAGGTGTAAGGAACGCGACTGTACCTTAATCAATGTGTGATTGGTTAGGGCTTAACTAAATTCCAGTCCGAAGTTAACTTGTAGTAGGCTAGAGTCTGTAGCGGCTTAATACAGTGTGGTGTTCAAATCTGGACTAGGTCCCAGGGTTTTTATGCATTTGCGGTTTCCTCGTTAACAAAACTTATGGTGTCTGTATTATTTGTTTTCCGATTATATTTGTTTATATAATTGAAATATCACAGGTTGTGCGTAGTTCAATCAATTGGTAAATCCAACCTTTGGTTGTTGATTGAAATTGATTGACACTTGAACATTGGTCTTTGGTACCGTTCAAGTTGTTTCTCATAATAATCAGGCTCGTGGATTCCTATCTGTTTGATTTGCTGATTACATTGAGAAATAGAGATATAACTTTTGGATATATTTTCCTTGTTTGAGTCTGACTGTCTAGTTGATTCTCTTCGAATTATATTGGAGTTAGTCCATACATATTGCCTAACGAAATATTGGGTGTGGTTGTTAGACCCCCGCTTTTTCAATAATAATTGTGGATATCCAATAAATTTATATGCCGGCATCCATACCTAACCCAAAATATATTGGATCAACAAATAAAACGTTACCTGCAATCTATTGGACCAACAAATAAAACAGCACCCGCATTCAGTCCAACTATGCATGAATCGAGTGTCCACCCATAAAAAAAATGGACAAATTGAATCTGGTTGTTACTCTGGGTTAGTTTTAACCTTTGTAAAAACCTCTATATGATCACCACATAATATTATCATGGGTGAATGATTATTAGGAATGGCCAACTCAGGTATACACTAAATCCAATTTTTATTTTAATTCATTTGGTCATTTAAATATGTATTTTAATCCTCTTTATCTTCTTGATTTTCCTCATTCCTTTTTTTGATATAGAGCAAGTTATGAATATTCTTGCATGGAACGTGCATGGGATAGCCCAAAAATTTACTAAGGAACAGTTGTGTCTCCTAGTCAAAACCCAATCACCAGACTTCTTGTTTCTCTCAGAAACCAAGATAGATACAAACAGAATACTAAATCTATCCATATTACTAAATTACTGTAACCATGTTTGCATTGATAGCGTTGGTCTTGCAGGTGGACTCATATTAATGTGAAAGATGGTATTGTCTGTGATGTTCAGGAAGCCAATAATAATAATATCATACATGTAGTTGTTACTCTGCATCCTACTAAACCTGATGTTCTTATCTCATTCATGTATGGTTCTACATATTTTTATGTTAAGAAAGCAACAGAAATTTATCATAAGAATAGGTGAAAATATCAGTCAGCCATGGTTAGTAATAGGTGATCTTAATGTTCATCTCCATGATACTAATATGTCTAGTGTTAGTTTAAAAGATAAATATGTGCAAAATCTGATTAATACTTGTTGTTTGATGGACTTAGAGCAGTTCCTATGGACTCAACAAACTTGTAGTTTGTTCATTTTTCTCCCACTATGGACTCAACAAACATGAAAAACGGATGGGCAAACCAACAAATTTGAGGGTTTGCTGAGTGCGGCGGTAGACTAAACGCGCGCTTGATGAAAAACCGCGAGGCTGCACCAAACACGCTGGCATTTGATCCAAAACCACCAGTTTTTCCTTCACACGCCAGTGTCCGCCAGCGTGTGATCCAAAACCGCCAACAGCTAAATCTGGACGACTGGAAAATCTTGTAATCCAACTGATAGAATTTTGAGTTATATCATTTCAACTCCAAATTCACACATTTTATACTTCTAGTCTTCTTTACTCTTCTTCTCTGAGCTTAAAAAAATTCTTCAATTCAACAAATTTGTCGAAAGAAGATGTCTCGGCCCTTGTTAGTTCGGCGAGCTCCGTATACTGAAGAAGAAGATGAATCTATTTGCAGAAACTATGTTTTTTTCATTTACTCAACTTGATTCAGCAAACTATCCATGGGTGAATTTCTGGGTGGTTATTCACGACGGGTTCTGCAGTGACACCCGTAATCCGAGTCGTCGTGTTATATGCGATATAGAAAATCGTTTTAGTACAATTAAAAAAGAAGTAAGTGAGTTTGTAGATTTAACTATGAAAGCCAATCAATATAGTATGAGAGGTGAAACTGATGCTGAGATGGTAAGAAGATCTTTAGCTGAATGGCGAAGATGGAAAAATATGGCTTTTCGTTTCGAAATCTTTAAGGTGTTTAAAAATTTCAACCCCTTCCTTGTAGTTGTTGTTCCACCTAGTACTTCTCATCAGTTAAGCTAATGTAAAACACTTAATTTTAAACATATGTAATTCAGTAAAGCTAATGTAAAACGCTTAATTTTAAACATATGTAATTTCATTTAAATATACCGTCGTACTTTTAATTGATTAAAACTAGAATTACAAATGTAGCAGAATTAAAAAATTACAATGTCTCTAACGTCGTTCATCGTTAACTCGCTCATCATTATCTTCGGGGCTTGGAGTCAGCCATTTTTCAAGGCCTGGGATATCCCCACTTTCTAACATATTTTCTAAACTTCCATAAGGGGAAAAAACTGGTTGAAGAACACTAGGCGATTGGAAAGCACTCGGTCCTCCAAACATATAAGATGTTTGTTGTTGTTGTGGTGGTGTAACAGTGTAGCAAGCATCATTTGGATTAAAGGGCGAGAATGATGATGAAATGCACCTAGGATCTGGCTGAATTACTTGAGGTTGAGATACAGGCACAGTTTGTGGTGAAGTATTGTGTCGCACTTGTGGTGAAGTACTGTGTCGTACTTGTGTTTCTCCCACCACTGTATCAATCTCGTGCAATAATCTGTTGCTCCTGGTAGAATCGGAAGACAATGAACGTCCATTATCATTTACAGTTGGACTCAATCCAAACATTATGTCCGTCTGCCATTTCCGACACACACCTAAGTGTATAGCCTCCATTTGCCGATTCAGCCAATACATATCGTTAAGTTGTCTCTTTAACTCTTCGTTACTGGAAGCCACATTGTAGTAAGGATAATCACGTTCCATAGCTTGAGAAACAATATGTATCGTGGTTGGCTCACCTTGTTTGACGAAGATGATGAATAACTTGCACCCATGGCGAGGTAAGTCATGAAACATGGATCTTTCGGAGGCGACTGGCTAGAAACGACATTTACATCATGAGCCAGGCGTGATAACCCTGGGAAATCAAACCCATAGATGTGCATGTTGTATCTCCCAAATACAGGCTTCGTAATCGACAAGTACCAAGTGACATACTGCGCTTCATCAATATTCCTCTTTTTATTTAGTTCATACCTCTCCCACGGGATTATTCTCAGCCGATCAAAATCTGATGCAGAGGTTTGCATTTGTGGTGGTGGGTTAATTGCAATGCATATATACCTCGTAACTAGTACAAAAGTCTTTCTCCCAGGTACCAAACCCCTATATCCATTTCTAGAGTGTAAAAAACAACTCTACGGAGAGAATAATCAAGAATACATTCTACATCATTACCACGATACTCATGAAAATTAATGTAAGGGTGAACAGTAACATTCTTGTGGCTCCGAGTCATCTGTTGAGACCTCTGGAAAAAACTGGAACCCGAGACATCGCTACCAGTATCCTTCGCCCAGTTGGTCGTGAGGTACATGTCCATGATTGGAAATCTATGGGTATTGTTTTTAAGAATTGGTTTACCAAGACGGAAGTAGGTATACCACCAATACTGCAAATTACTCCATAATTTTTAGTATTTTGACTTAATCCACATTTGTTGATAAAAATTATTTAAATTTAAAAATAATAATTTGGATATTTACCTCTATAATGCCCCATAAACCAGTGAAGTTAGACGCTTGATCCAGCCCACAGTACATTTCTTCTAAAATTGCAGATCCCCAGTCATAATATGGTGCTTTGTCAAGATCTTCTAACACTTCAAGCCAACCAATATGAGAAACAGTAGTTGAGTTTGGAAAGAAAGTCTGACCCATTACCCATAAGATAAACACCCTCTCGAGTTCAAGATAGTCATCTACATTTTTTGAGTTTCTGTTCTGGTTAAGGAAAAACTTCAACGTTGAACATAGTAGCCCACCTCATTTCAAATCTTTATGATCTTCACGTACACGTGCTTTCATAAACGAGGGAATAAACGTCTTCCATTTATTATTTGATATCCATTCGTTTTGGTTGTATGGTACATGATCTCCCACTCCACTTGGGATCCCACAAATGAAATACAAATCAAGGGGCGTATTCCTATTACAAGAATAATATCAACTACGATTAATTCTTTTGATTATTTAATAATTACTTAAAAAATAAAATTTAAGTAAGTTAAACAAACTTACCAATTTCAAAATCCATAAAATGGAATGTGTGCGTCGTTGGCCACCACCTTTCTACCAATACTTTCGCAATTTTGTTGTTGTGTTTTCTAAGCTTCACACTATAAAGCTCACGCCAGGGATATCTGTCAACCCTGAAAAGACGAGGGTACCCAAATACACCACAATCTTTTATTTATCCACCTATAAGTCCTCTTACCGAAAGTGATCGTCTGTGGACAAAGTCGAGACAATGCAACAAATCGGTATTCACACTTTGTGTGATTGTCTATGGATACGAGATCGAGACAATACGACTACCAAAGTGTGATACTTGATAATAGGTTCGGACTTAACCAAACTCTATAGGATCACTATCAAGTTTATCGGAGTTAATGTTTGTATATTTTACTTTTAATTATAATAAACAATTATAATTGCGGAAATAGAAAAGTAAAATACACAACAAGATTTTGTTAACGAGGAAAATTGCAAATGCAGAAAACCCCCGGGACCTAGTCCAGAATTGAATACTCTCAAAATTAAGCTGTTATACCAACTTCGTTTAGTTGAGACCAAGCAACTACCCCTAGTTCACTTAGTTTCCTCAGTATCCCTGCGCTTACGACTTCGATGAGTGCACGCACTAGAACAATTCCTTTGGATCGTATTCCAAACAGTAAAGGAACAACAAATTTGTTTGGTAACAACTCTTTCGATTCTTTCAAGATAAAGATATCTCAAGTCATACGCAAAGGCTCTTCCGTTTAATCCAATAAACTCCTTTGCCTGGTTAGATCAATCTATCCAATAACTACCAAAGTAGTCAAGTTTAGATTCGCAATCAATCGATATAGATTCCAACAAGAAACTACAAAGTGATGCCGATCTCACGCAACTAATAAAACAAATAAATATGATTCTAATTATATCCCATCCAATCAAGGTTTGTGAACACTCAAAGATATGAGAACCAAATAAGAAATCTTCTTTGTCTTCAAATCTTCAATAAACACCTGTACAACACCACTTGAATCTCTTGTGATCAATCACACACAGAACGGAGTCTGTTAACAATGGATTATCACAAGATGTCTTTAGATCTACAAACAGTTCTAAAGATCCCGTCGATACTTCGATCTAGTTTGAGTGAATCTTATATCAGAAGAGAAGATTCTCAAGAATAAACAAACTAAGTGCAATCAAAGTTTCAACAACCGTTAGTCAATCAAATCAATCGAAAACTAATAACACTGCAATTATCTAGTTTCCCACCAACGGTACTTGTAGAGCTTCTTGATCCCACAGAAGTCTTTAAACGAGCAGTCGTAAAAGATTTCGCCTAATTAGGGTACTTTCCTCTCCGGATAGACGACCCCACTAGAAACAACAAGAAATGAAGTTTTCCTGGCTCTTAGGATAGTTTGCTAGAAATGAAAACTTAGGTAATTATAGACCAAGGATGTTTGGACATCAAGGAATTTCCAAAACCGAAAATATTCTCAAGATATGAAATGAATAGAAATATTCGATTTCCTAATTCCAATAAATGCTTGTCCAATATTTACGAAATCTCTCAATAGAAAATCTCCAATTAGTAAATGCACATTACTAATTTTTATTCTCTAGAGATACGCATTTAATTGATGGTAATAAAGCATATAAAACCAAAAACCTTAATTAAAAGATTCTTAATTTATCTCGGCACGGGATCTCCTTGAGTACTAAGGAATATCTTTGAACAATAAATGATAAGAGTTACTGTACGTGTTCAAAGTATGTTGACATCTTTTCACTGTAAATCATTATTTCATATTTACATGGATTTACATTCTTGGAATCGGTTATACCACACTTCCAAACAAGTTTAGAATTGTTTCACCTTATTCCAAGATCGCTATGTGATTGTTCAAATATCAAACCACATTCATGGGTTCAATCGGTTATACCTTAATATGGAAACACTTGTGATCGGTCACACAAGTTACCAGGACCGGTTACATTAGTTACCAGGATCGGTTACATCAATTAGCAGGACCGATTATCATATACTCATGGTATTGCTTGTGATCGGTCACACCAGTTACCAGAATCGGTTACACCAATTACCAGGACCGGTTACACCAATTACAAGGATCGATTACACAACTTCTCTGTGATCGGTCACACCAATTACAAATATCGATCATACCATCTCATGGTGATTACTTAGGATCAGTTACACTAATTAACAAAAACTAGTCATGCCAAATCATAAGTGAGGCATTGTGATTAGTTATACCAAGATACATATCAAAGTTACGATCGGTTCTACCATCTCACACATATTGGTAATCAAAAGATATGCAATGAATAGCCGTACCAATAAGCCTAGCGATTTTCCTTTCGATTCATAAAACAAGTTCATGAATGTAGTTCCTTTAAAAAAATGTAAAACATTGTTTCCTAGGATGAAATCTTCACCATAACCCATTCAAATAATCAAAATAATATATACACGATTATGTCGATGTCATATCTACGAAGTTAAAAAGATAAGCGTTATACTTCGTAGTTTAATTCCCTAATACTATGATCATACAAATATGACCATGTCACATTACTAGAGTAATATATACACTATGTACAATATATACAGCTTCGCAGTTATATTTTCAATATAGCACGACTTTAAAGATACGTTAGTAATGAAAGCAGTTCAAGTCAATATTACTAACCTCAAGAGGAAGGATGATGTTGTCGTTGTAGTTTGCTTCTTCTTCACTTTCTTCAGGTCTTCGGAGTAATACTTGTATGTCTCAACATTCCTAGACTTTCTAGTCCAACCTAAACGAAGTTGACTCTAGTATACAATCAAACGACTTTAGATAAGTTTTGAGTCACTAAAATATGACAACCAAACTTGACATACCAACGCTTGGTGAGTTCAACCGAGCTATGCTCTAACAATCTCCCCCTTTGTCAATTTTAGTGACAAAACTCTTTTTACATATGGATAAGCAAATTACAAGAATTCATTTTACATACGCTTGATTCCAAGTTTCAACAACACAATAACCAGAATATATTAAATCAATAAATGTCATTGATGACATTTGAATAACAAAGCTTATACTCCCCCTAAAGGCAAGCTAGGTAGATATTTAATCCAAACATCTTTGTTATTCCCCTTTTGTAGTCAGAATTACTACACAGCAATATGATATGTTTCTCCTCCTTACTCTTACTTTTTCGTTAGATATAACGTGTAAGCACAATTGTCCTTTCATTAGTGATTGCAAATCACTTGTTTACTCCATATATTTCTCCCCCTTTTGTCACAAAATGACAAAGGTTCGAGCAAATAAAGGACAAACCGAAAGGATCTTACAAATTTAAAAGACTTGTAAACAACCTATAAGAGTTAAGCACGAAGGTTTCACATACCACTTTAGATAACCAATATTAAAACCGAAACTACAAGTAATTTAGTTTTAATATGTTATCAAGGAAACAATTTCCCAAAGCAATTTTCCCTAATAGTTTAACAAATCGACTAAGAAACTTAATTCCCTTGTTAAACCGATTGTAACATACAATCGCTTATTTCGATAAGACCAAAATACAGATCAGAATTAACTTTATTTTTCTCCTCGGGCTCTAATTATTCAGACAATAACTTAGACCTTTCTCTTTAGAAAAGAAAAACACTAGGTTAGTTAACTAGTTTTTCTTGTCAGGGAATTCGGTTAGACTTGAATAACCGAATCCTTCAATTTGATAAGTCTAACTAAGATCATAATTAACTTTGTTTCTCGTATCCGAAATCGATTTGGACTAAACAAATGATCCCATATTCCGTTAAGCCATAAACAATACATACAAACCAAAGTAAATTGACTTGCACAATTATTTTATTAATCGGAAGCAATTGAAACAAACATAGACATTGTAGCACTGCAAGTGCACCGAATTTCGTTAAGCAAAAACACTTGACACCCAACAATAAATAAGATACCAAACAATAAGCCAAATAAATTGACACAGTTTTTCTTAACCGGAAACAATTGAATCATACACACACATACAATCATACACAATAATGGAATATATCAATTGAAGAAGGCTCTAAACAATATCAGTAAAAGAACTTAGACTAATCCAAGCTGTAAGTGCCAAAAATTCTTGAAAGCGAAACTGCCAAGAGTGCGAAACAGATGATATACAAGCTGACATAATTCTAAGTGTATAATTCTAACTGGAACATCGAATATTATGCTGAAATTGTTGTTCAAAATTATCCACAACTCATCAGTAGAGGTTTTAGACTAGATCAAGATGCATATATGTCAGCCTCACTGGAAACAGAACTGGCTTGAGTGTTGAACAGCAGTCACTGACTTAAGTATATTCCATGATGTGTAGTTCAAATGAATCACTTAATATCACTTTACATGTCTTTCAGGGAAGTAAATTACATACAAACAAAACCTAAGGTGTCTAGAATCAGGTCGAAATGTCACGACTACGAATTAAACTTCTGAAAAATATAGTGTCTTAATTCACAGATTTTCTTATGAATCTTAAGATTAATGGTGATTTGTGAGATCACAACATATTCAAATCCAAACCCTAGCAGAGTTATATCCGAATCATGAACCAGCAGAAGAGATTGTAACAAAAAATAACTTTAAAAGAAAACCCTAAGATTCCCGGTGTTCAACAGATTCAAAGAATTCCCTATTCTCATCTCTACTTCGAGTTCTAATCCTATCATGTTTCAGTAACTAAGTAAAATTGAAATCAATTTCAAATGAATCCTTAGATTTTCTAGTACAGGGATTGAGAAGGTCAAGATAGAATCAGTAATAATAGATTCAATCAAAAAGTCAATATATAGAGTTCAACCAGTTGGAACAAGAACAATTTAAGTTGATTCAGACCTTCAATTCATTGATCAAGAACAAAGAAACTCCCTTTTCAATTACTTCCAAATCTCCATGAAAATCAACCAATTCAGAACATTAAACCCTCCACTATCAATCGGTCAAGAAGAAATCAAAATGGGGTAGAACCTTTTCTAGGCTTTAGTTTGTATTATTTTTCTTTCCACTTCTCAACTGAGTCTCTCGTCAGTTTCTCTATGAATAATTTCTTTCAGAGACAAAGAACCCAAAATATCAGATGGATAAGCTTAAGAGTTTCATCACAACTCGTTCCAACATACCCCTAATAGGAAACGTTAACCAAAGCATGACATGGTTCCTAGGTGTCAATGTGGAAGTCCGCCACATTTCTAGCAAAAATTTCAAACTAAGCCCAAATCAATTTTTTTTTTTTTTTTTTTTTTTTTAAGGAACAAGCGGCTAAATAGAGCCCCTATTAATAAAATGTCAACAAGTGATAGAAATTCATACATCATCAATAAAGAATAGTAAAAAATACATTTAATGAGAGTCCCTAATTCACAAGATCTAACACACATTAAAAGTATTGAGTACATATTCAAATAGAAAACATATGTTTTCTGAGGGATGGTTTTTGGAACTCTTTCCAACCATTTGGATAACTTCTTCAAATATTGATGCTCCCATAGCAAGGAGTAATAAGCACATAACATCATAATCACGATTAGAACTGGTAGCCATGGATCTTGTATCGAGTTGCAGAGACCTACGTCACGCCGGAGAAAATCGTCGTCAACAATATACATGAACATACCATCACATGTTAACAAAGTGCCATTAAGGCTATTATATTCTTCATAATGACAATAGTCAGCCATTAGAAGACGATCAGGAGAAATATATACAAAACCTGACTCTAAGATCCCTGTAAAACAAAGACAAGTTTTATTGAAAGCATAAAAACCTAATTTAAATGTTACCCAAATTTATCCTAATTAATATTAGAGTAAATCTAGGCAACACACAAAAATCTACTAAAAAATTGATATGTAATTGAAGATTTGTAAAAGGAACTGATGAAGCTAATCTCACACCAACAAATATGACATATAAAAAAAATCAAAACAAGGCATTCAGAAAAATAAAAACATTACTAACGACCCAACCATAAGGTTGGCTAACCGAAAAGGTTAACAGGTTAAGGGTATAAACACCATAAATTAACTTTAATTAGTCAATAATCAAAATAAAAACTATTGGGTTTCTACAATCACCCTACCTAACAGAACTTTTCGTCCTCGAAAAGAACATTAAGTACCTCAAGAAAACAAATGCGGATACTGAGCCCACATGTCTGATTCTTTCTCCCGTGTAGCTTCTTCTGTGTTGTGATGAATCCATTGCACTTTCACTAATGGGATGATTTTGTTTCTCAAAACTTTCTCCTTACGGTCCAGAATTCCTACCGCCCATTCTTGATATGGACCATTATTTTCCAACGGTAGAGATTGCAAATCTAACACCTGAGAGGAATCGGACTCATAACCACGAAGCATAGACACATGAAATACGTCATGGATCTGACCCATGTTTGCTGGTAGTGCAAATCTATATGCTACTTCCCCAATCTTCTCCACAATCTGAAACGGACCAATAAACCGTGGTGCGAGTTTACCTTTCAAACCAAATCTAGTAATCCCTTTTCTTGGTGACACTCGTAACAGTACATACTTCCCAACTTCGAACTATAGTGGACGTCGACCATGGTCTGCATAACTCTTTTGCCTACTCTGAGCTGCGCGAAGACTTTCCTTAATGATCCTAATATTCTCTGTGGTATCTGCAATAATTGTCGGCCCAGTCAACAAGCTGTCTCCAACCTCTGTCCAACAAATTGGTGATCTACACGATCGCCCATATAACGCTTCAAATGGTGCCATACCAATACTTGCTTGATAGCTATTGTTGTAAGCGAATTCCGCTAACGGCAAATGATTCTTCCAGCTACCTTGAAACTCCAACACGCATTCCCTAAGCATATCCTCAAGTATTCTAATAACCCGTTCTGACTGTCCATCTGACTACGGATGAAAAGCCGAGCTAAGATTAACATTGGTACCAAATGCTTTTTGAAGACTCTTCCAAAAATCATACGTAAACTGAGCACCCCTATCTGATATGATGGATAACGGAACACCATGTAACCGAACAATCTAAAAAACATACACTTGTGATAACTTATCAACTGAATAAGTAGTCTTGACTAGTACAAAATGAGCCGTCTTCGTTAATTTGTCCACCACCACCCATATGGAATCCATACCATCACTAGTTCTAGGCAACCCACTAACAAAATCCATTGTAATATGCTCCCACTTCCAATCTGGAATAGGTAAAGGTTGAAGAAGACCCCCTGGTAACTTGTTTTCAGCTTTTACTTGTTGACATGTCAAACATTTCTTCACAAACTCAGCAATAGACTTCTTCATTCCGGGCCACCAAAAGTTTTTTCTTAGGTTTCTGTGCATTTTAGTGCCGCCTGGGTGAATGGTGTAATGAGATCGATGCGCTTCATCCAAAATTTCATTCCTCAGTTCTAACCCTGTCTTCTTCGACACCCATAAACGATTCCTGAAACAAAAAGCCTTATCAGAATGCATCTTCCAGTCCTTGTTGTCATTGTCATTAGCCATGTCTAAATACCTTACGAAGTCTTGACTTTCAATCTGAGCCTTGGATATCCTTTGAATCAAAGTAGATTGTACTGTCATTTGAGCCAAATGCCCTTTGCAACACTACCACTTTCAGATTCTTGGAATATATAATCCGCATCTTCATCCATAACCAACCATTCCTTAACCATAAGTTGTGCTAGAATCCCCTCCTCCTTACGACTAAGAGCGTCCGCCACCACATTTGCCTTACCCGGATGATACAATAAAGTATAATCATAGTCTTTCATGTACTCTGTCCAGCGTTTTTGCCTCATGTTCAAATCCTTCTGAGAAAACAAGTATTGCAAACTCTTATGATCTGAATATAACCTGAATTTCTCACCATATAGATAGTGCCTCCATATCTTCAAAGCAAACACAACCGCCGCCAACTCTAAATCATGCATAGGGTAATTATTTTCATGGATCTTTAATTTCCTGGAAGCATAAGTGATAACCTGTCTATTCTGCATTAACACACACCCAAGACCGATAGTAGAAGCATCCGTATACACATCGTAAACTTCCCCTGAAGTTGGTACTGTTAACACCGGTGATGAAGTTAAACGATTCTTCAATTCTTGAAAAGAAAATTCACACTCAGCTGTCCATTCGAATTTAACCCCTTTCTGTGTTAATCGACTCAATGGTGATGCAATTTTGGAGAATCCCTGCACAAACGGACGATAATAACCTGCCAACCCTAAAAAACTTCGGATTTCTGAAACTGTCCTTGGTTGCCGCCAATTCAAAAAACTATCAATCTTTGAAGGATCTACTGTAATTCCCCCACTTGAAACCACATGACCAAGGAATTTGACTTCATTCAACCAAAACTCACATTTACTAAACTTTGCATAAAGATGATTTTCACGCAGAGTTTGAAGAACATTCCGCAAATGTAATTCATGATCTTCATGAGTCTTTGAATAGATCAGAATATCATCAATAAACACAATCACACATTCATTCAAAAAATGGCCAGAGTATCCTATGCATCAAATCCATGAATGCAGCTGGTGCGTTATACAAACCAAAAGGCATGACAAGATATTCATAGTGCCCTAACGCTGGCCTATATGTTATTTTTGGAATGTCACATTCCTTGATTCTCATCTGATGATACCCTGTCCTAAGGTCAATCTTAGCAAAAAAATTGGCATCTTTCAACTGATCGAACAAATTATCTATTCTTGGAAGTGGATACCTATTCTTAATAGTGACTTTATTTAACTCCCTATAGTCAACACATAACCTAAATGTATTATCTTTCTTTTTCACAAACAAAACAGGAGCACCCTATGGAGAAAAACTAGGTTGAATAAATCCTAAACTTAATAACTCTTCTATCTGTGACTTTAACTCTTTCTTTTCGCAAGGAGCCATACGATAAGGATTTTTCGAAATTGGAGAAGTACCCGTGTTGATGGGGTAAAACGTGGGAAGGAGGAACTAGCCCTAATCATAGAAAGTACTCCCAAGGTGTAGAGAGTTTTATGAGAAGTAATGGTGTGTTCATGATATCTCAATAAGTGTGCCCTCTTTCCCATTTTATAATGACCATCTTATGGATAAGTGCCCATAAGATTAACATATTACTAAACTACTATTTCCCTTTTCTTAAGTTATTACCAAACCCTAAAAGGCTTTCCTCTTGGGGCCAAAGCCCAACTAACTTAATACACTCTTGAATGGACTAGAACTACCCCATTCTAGTGGGTTAGGCCTAGTCCCCTAGTCTCTTTATCTTAAAAGGACCCTTTGATAGGTTAAGGGGTCATCGATTATGAGATTAGTTATTTTCATGTATCAACATTAGTACCCTGACTGTTTGACCGGTCAAAGACCATGTCAACAGTCACACGTTGATACGACAGTTACAATTGGTGAGTTTAGGCGGTTTAAGTTCGCGACCCTTGGGATGCTGCAGTTACTGGCCTATCCAGTAACTGCTCATTCTTTTACCTCCCTATAAATAGAGGGGACCCCGCTTCTCAATTATCATTTTATTTACTGCAACCTATTCTCTTTCATCCCTTTTCTTCTCACCCGCCATGTCTAACGAATTGCCTAACCATGACGCACCCCTCAGATCGGAGCCATACATACTGGAGGATATAAGGAATAGTCCCCGTCTTAAAGATAAACAACGACCACCCGCGGCAGATGATAATAAGACTCTTTTCCTGGATGATGACAATTTGGTTTCGCGCAAGCTGAATTCTCACCCATTTCCTCCATACGCGTCTGAAGGCTGGCTTATCCATCCTCAAGCGAAGTCACCTCCCATACCTTCCTTTGAAGATCTTCCCCATTTAGCTGTTCATATGGGGGGACTACACTTTTCCCTTAGTCAGTTTTCGTTTGTCAGCTGAATCTCATGCCGCCTGGAACCCGTGGGTGGATTATATTCGATCCAATCAAGATCACAAGAGGACCATCCGCTCTTTAGGTATAGAGGCTACTTTAGAGGCTTCGAAGTTTAGATGTGTCCGTCGAGATTCGGATAGCTTGCTTCGTTTATACGCGCGTTGGGGAATCGATCCTCACACATTTCTATTCTCCTGGGGCGAGGCGGCTCCCATTTTGGAAGACGTAGTGGCGCTTACTGGCCTGCCTATCCACGGGGATACAGTTTTTGAGGATTGCTGTCTTCACAAGTCTCTGAACAAAAGTTACAGACTCAATCGCGATCACTTGATTGCAGCCAAGGCAAATTCTATAACATTCCAGCCGCCAGGAGAAGTCAAAACTGAAGCTCCAAGCGAAGTGGAGGGCTCAGTAGGTAAAAGGAAAGGCAAAGCTATTGCGTCTGCCGCTATCGATCCTCCAGTTAACGTTTCATCTTCTTCAAAACTCATGGCATCCACCATTAAGGCTGCCCGCCCAAGATCATCTGCTGCTGAAGAATCTGATGATGTGAAAGAGATAAATAGTGACCAGAAACCAAAATCTGGGCAACGCCGAGCCTCTTTCTCGTGTAGGATCAAATATTGGGCTCCTATGCTTTCTGGCCCCCGTGAAGGTGATCCTCCTCGTGATGGGGAAACAGATCGGGCGGAACTAGCATCTTTCCTTCTCTTTTGGTTGTGTCATGATGTGTTCGAGTACAGTCCCCGGGACACTATCAAGAACGAACTCATCCCTATGGATGTCCCGCGGCGTATCATTCCCACTTTCCCCTATGTTCCTAGGTGGTCTGTATCATCATCTGGATTTGCTAGTGTGTGATATTCGTCGTGTGAACGACTCTCATGAGGTAGAGACTTACCTCCCTACTAACTTTATTCAAGCATGGGCTTGGAAGCGCTTTCCCTTATACAGACCTTCCCAGCTAAATCCTCTTGCTCTCTCGCGGCAAGAGGAGTTTGTTCAGAAAGATGGTTCTAAGCGACTTGTGACGGTACCTCAATCCTATCCCCGGATGGCTCTGTATCACAAGAAGGGTTTTCTGCCTAAGGTCAAGCTCAAGGATTTCATGGATAAAGGAGATGATTTTAACCCTATCACTTATCAAGATGGTCTTACTGGTTCCTTGCATTATAACTTTGTTATTAAGTCCCAGCGGAGGATGACTTCCGCAGATACACCCTCGTCTGAAGAATTTGACATCATTGTTTCTACCTTACCAGGACGTCTTCCTGGTTTTTAAGCGTGAGAAGTTTTCATCTGAGACGTATAATACCATTCGTGTGGCTCGACAGCTGGGTTTTGATCAGGGAGTCCCTTACAGTCCCCCTCTTCCTTCTTCGTCTGAGGAGGAGGCGGAGATCCGGAAGAACTTTAATCGCTTTGTTTTTAAAGATGATCTTCGGATGAGTGATCGTCAATGCTACTTTGATTTCTTCCAACCCAAACCCCAACGGCAAGTCAGTGTCACCAGCGAGTGGTTTGAGTATCGCAAGGGTGTCAACACGAATGTGTTAAATCTTCTCCTCAAGGAACCATATATTCCTCCGGATTTAACCAAGGAGAATTTCAAAGAAATGCACGCATCGGGTCGCGTGAAGTTGAATGAAGAGATTGCTAAGAAATACAATCTCTCCTCGAGTAATAAAGGTCGCCCTCTCCATCCACTCATCACTAGCTGGGATCCTCTTCCAGGCGAGGAATCTTCCCAAGAGGATGGGAATGGTAGTTCTTTACCTCCTTCGTCGAGCTCTAAGAAGAGGAGGCGTCTCCAAACAGTGAAGCCCTTAGACATCCCTCCTGTCGCGTCTCCTCCTGCTAAGGTATCCTTTCTGTATTTTCTTCTTTTGTTTACCGCTGAATCCTGCTTTAGTTTATTTTATATTTGTTTGTCATATTCTTTTAGAATTCTCCGCCTATTGGATGGAAGCCTAGGGGCCGCTTCTTTGAAGAGTACATTAATCTGCCTCTCAACGAATTGAGGTATGATCAGCTGGCTAAGAAGATGAAGAGGGATGCTGGCGTGCTACCTATTCCACGATTACGTTCTCTTCATACTGCTAATATTTCCCCTCCATTTTCTCCGCAGGCTCCAAAAATGGGGTCACCATCCGCGAGTTCGTTCATTGATCGTGTGGAACGCCAATTAGGCCGATCAGTTAGTCAAAGTGGTCCCGAAGTGCTTTCTCCCCGTATGATTTTACACTCCACTCGCTCTCTAGTTGTAAAGATGGTTCAAGATCCTAATCACCCCCTTCATACTCCTTCCAATATGCTAGGTGCAGCGAGCGATTCTGAGTCGGATCACTCCGTTCATGATTATTCCCAAGAGGACAGTAGGCTTAAGGGCGGTGCCAAGGAACAAAGTTCCTCCCCTTTTAAGTCTCGTGAGTATACTAAACTATCCCTTGTTGAGTTTCGAGTATTGACACGTGCCAGTCAAAATATTCTGTTGTTATTATTAAATGCACCTGGTGATCTATATATACATCTTCATTCCCTTTGTCTTTCTGATAAAATTATTTTATTTCCTCTATTGGTTTCTTCTGTTATTAGGTCACTCGGAGCCAGCTGCATCAAGCTCTTCTTCCTCCTCTCATCGATCGGTTCATTCTCCTACCAATCTTCCTCCTCCTTCCGATTCGGTATGTGTTGTGCATTTTGTCATTACCATTACTTCATTTGTTGTGTCGGGAAACTTAGTTACGCTTTATTTTCTTTCCTTAGGATATGGGAAAGCGAGATGGCGCCCATAGTAAAGAGAACGGCTCAAGCCATCAAGTTAAAGGTAGCAAATCCAGGAGTGCTAACGGTAAACGGCAAAAACCTTCCAAGCCAGCTCCTAAGGTTTCTTGCAGCGTCGACGCTGATGCCGAGCTGATGGCTACTCCGGAGGATCCTCAGTTTCGATACCCTCGTTTATTTCACCGGCGGAGGCTGGCGTTGATAACCGCTTCGAGCTGGTGCATGGGTTTTGGGTCCCTTCGTCTAAAGCAGCCAACTACCGACGCATAGTGGAGAGGTTTGGCCATATGTGTGTTCATGAAGAAATGCCCGCCAACTCTTTAGTTGTGTCTAATGAGGATTTACTGTATATAGTGGACGACCTTTCTCAGGCGAAGGAAACTCCTATCGATCCGGCTACTCTGATGAAGTGGGACGCCTTCATTCAGACTTATCTAGTTCTCCGATTTCCCATTCATTGGCTCAAGAATCTATTGGATCTGGCAAAGGCGAGTCACAATGCACGGACCACATTGCCTCGTGAAATTGATGAACTGGATCGAGAATACAGACGTTTGCTCAATGTTGCTGATGTCAAGAAAACGGAATTTGACCGGCTGATGGCGGACGTTGGTCAAGCTGCTAAGGAGTTGAGGATCGCCCGAGCTGTCGCTGAGGAGGTTAATGGGCGCCTTACTAAGAAGAGAGTGGAGCTGGTCGCTTTGGACATTAATTAAATTTTGGGTTGTTATAAGTGGGTTCAAAGAATAATTTCTTTGCTTTTGTTTGGGTAGAACCGAAAAACTTTGTTGGTTTTTTTTTTCTTTTGCAAGACATATTTTACAATTTAGTTATCTACATTTATTATTACGGTTGGATGGTAATTAATGTGGTATTATCATTCATTTCTATAAGTAAAGGTGAATGGGATTTCTTTAGTTAGTGTCTTTCGAGTTTCTTTTATTGTTCAGTTTTTTCTTTTGGTTGTCAGTTATATTTTGCATCGGATGGCTCATCGTCTACATGGTTACACTTTGGATTTGGCTCCTGTGCCGACGCTAGTCATTCCTTATGAGAAAAACCATGAGTTAATTCGTTTGCTATTGGTGAAGGATGAGGTAGAGGTGCTTAGAGAAATCAGAACAGCGAATAGAGTGACCACATGCATGCAGTTTGATGAGCAGTATAAAACGTGTTTAATGGATTAGAGGATGCAGGCGTCCGGGCGATTGACTCTGGCAGTGAAACGCGCACTAAATGATACTGCTGCTGCTCGGAACAGGGCTGAGCGACTATTCCAAGAGTCGATAATTATGACGACTGATATTGAGCAAGCGATAGATGAATGTCATGTGTTTATCACTCAGCGGGCGGGTCCTAATCTTCGTGGATGTGTTTTGACTCTGTGTGTTGTATCCGCTCTTATTCATCCTACCGATAGGAAAGCAGAACTAGCATGCTTACTAGTATTAAAGGACGAAATTGGGGTATTACAGACTCATCGATTGATCGCACTGGATAAAGCGTGCAAAGCCTTTGAGGAGCATAAGGAAACGCTAAAGATAGCTCAAGAAGCCCATGCCTCCGGCGATGTTATGCACAAGATTCATCAAGTGCTAGAAGAGGTGCGTAATGCTTATACCAACTCCACTACTCAGTATGGTGCAGTTCAGTTGCTGATGCAGGACCTAGATGAAGACATTTCTTATTGCCGCTCGCTTATAACTGAACATTCTTAAAAAGATTACTATCATCATCATCATCATTTTTTTAGGGATTCGTAAAAAAAACGTTGTCTTGGGTATTGTGTTATTTGGTTATATATATGAGAATTGTCTTGGTTAATCACAGTAAATATTCCTTAAGTTCTTTTGTTCCATGGATAATCGTGTGAGGTTGGTTCTGGAGGTAAGGTATCTAAATCGCCTTTTGCGGGTGATGTGTCTTGCGCGTGATACTTTTGAGATCGAGAATTTGTGGTTGCATGAACAATTGGCAGCTGCGGATCATCTTGTGATGAAGATTCAAAGTGAGGGCAGGTTGCCTGACGTGACTCTTCTTGAATATCGTGGTTATTGCCTTGAGCAACGTCTGGTTACTCATTTCCGATGTATTGAGGCGGATCATAGTGTTAGGTCTATTGAGATGGCTCTTGCTGAGGTTCATAGGGCACTTCGCGTGCTACCATAAAAAATAAAAAATAAAAAAAGGGTAAATAGGAATTATGGTAGTAGTTATGGAGTAATAAATGCCTTGATGTGTATATCTCCTATATAAATAGAGTACGTTTACTGGCGTGGTAGCTTCATTTCTTTACTCTGGTCATTGTTTATACTGGAATTCTATAAATGGCTCATCTTTTACATGGCTATGTACTGTCTCTGGCCTCTGTACCAACGTTAGTAACCCCTTATAGAAGAGGATCTGAGTTAGACCGCTTACTACTCGTGAAGGATGAAATAGAATTGCTTAGGGAGGTAAGAACAGCGAGTCGTGCTAAGGCGCGCGCGCGGTTTGATAAGCGATACAAAGTGTTTTTAACGGCTCGGGAAACTCAAGCGTCTGGGCCGGTCTCGTTCGGAATTCAGCGTGCATTAGACGACGCTGTCTCCGCTCGTTATGAAGCTGATCGGCTGTTTCAGGAAATAAACCTTATGACGATGGATATTGATCAGGCTATAGCAGACTGTCATGCACACGCTTCCCAACAACCGGGTCGTCGCTTGCGTGGTTACGCATTATCTTTATGTGTGATATCCGCTCTAGTGCATCCTTCTGATAAACAAGTGGAATTGGCATGATTGCTGGTCCTAAGGGATGAAGTGAGGGCTTTACGGACTCATAGGCTGACTATGCAGGATAATGCGCGCAAAACTTTCGTGGAGCAGAATGAGACTTCTAACATGGCTCGCCAGAACAATGCATCTGAGAGGATTATGTACGAAGTAGACCAAGTACTAGGGGATATGCGGGATGCTCTAGCTATGGCTACTATTCAATGTGAAGAAACGCTTGTAATGATGCAAGATGTGGAACAATAGGTCACACGTTGTCGTATGCTTATGGCTGAGTTATCTTTTTTTTTTTTTTTTTTTTTTTTTTTTAATATATAGCCTAAAGGCTTTCAGAGAAAGATGATTAGTAAATATGGAAGAATCGATCAGTTCTTTATGTTTGTTTCTTAAATAACAAAAACTTGAATTGTTACAAGCCACTATTATCGGAAATACTCGCCTTGTGCGTGAGTGTGAGGATCTATTTGAGGTTAGCCAAACTTAGTATCTTCATGCAATTGATTTATATGTAGATCGGTTGAGTGCTTGTCGGGTCGATCCTTCAATGGAGAATGTCATGGCTTCGGATGAAGCATTTGAGGTATTTTCTAATGCTCGTGTCCGGATGGAGCATAGAGAGAACGACTTGGCTGTTGCGCGCGGCAGACTGAGGCGCGCGAACTCAGTGTTGTCTTCAGTTCTTTAACCTAATGGATTTTTATCCATAGAATGTTTTGTTTTATCCGCTTCAGAACTTTTGATTGATCGGTGGAATGTAATAGAAATGGAGACCAAATTCCTTTAGAATAGATTCGGGCACTTGCGTATGAGGATCGAAACACTTTTGTAATTGACTCCCTAATTGAGGATTAGCTAGGATAGAATCCATTTGACACTAAAATGCAACCTGTGAAAGATCGGATACGGTTAGAAACGAAGAAAGGAATGAGGGTCCTGGTAGGAGTAATTTCATGGACTGATTAAAAGGGCCTCACTTTTATCATATGTAAGTACAATTTCAAATCCAAGAGTCGATGAAAGTGGAAGAGATCTTCTAGAGAAAGGAACTTCACTATTTATTTAGATAGTTCTTTCTGGGTATCCGCTTTGTTCCAACTATGAAGTACATCAGCAGATGTGATAATAATACGTATATAAGTTTTGGATGGCACTACCACTCTATTGTCCACTTCTAATAAACGTGATTGACCCAATTCTGAATCATTTGTGTATTACTCCGAATGTTTATGAATGAGTATATCAGTTACGTTATCTTTTATGCAGTGTCAGTGCTCATAATGTTTCTTATTCTGTATTTGCATTTCATCTGCTCCGCCTTTTAAATGTCTTCATCACTTGGATTAGTCAAGACTAATATTTATCTAATGTGTTGTATCTATGGTTATCCTCCGTAATTTATTATGTTTCATGTGCGGAGCTTAGCCGGCTCTGAAATTATTGGTGTACTTTATTGGTCATGCACGGAACCTAGCCAAACTCGGGGCTACTAGTGCACTTCATTGGGTCATGCACAGAACCTAGTCAGACTCGGGGCCATTGGTGCACTTCATTAGGTCATGCACGGAACCTAGCCAGACTCGGGGCTATTGGTGCACTTCATTGGGTCGTGCATAGAACCTAGCCATACTCATGGCTATTGGTGCACTTCATTGGGTCATTCACGGAACCTAGCCAGACTCGGGGCTATTGGTGCACTTCATTGGGTCGTGCACGGAACCTAGCCATACTCGGGGCTATTGGTGCACTTCATTGGGTCGTGCACGGAACCTAGCCATACTCGGGGCTATTGGTGCACTTCATTGGGTCGTGCACAAAACCTAGCCATACTCAGGGCTATTGGTGCACTTCATTAGGTCATGCACGGAACCTAGCCATACTCAGGGCTATTGGTGCACTTCATTGGGTCGTGCACGGAACCTAGCCAGACTCAGGGCTATTGGTGCACTTCATTGGGTCATGCATAGAACCTAGCCATACTCAGGGCTATTGGTGCACTTCATTGGGTCATGTACGGAACCTAGCCAGACTCGGGGCTAATGGTGCACTTCATTGGGTCGTGCACAGAACCTAGCCATACTCGGGGCTATTGGTGCACTTCATTGGGTCGTGCACGGAATCTAGCCATACTAATGGCTATTGGTGCACTTTATTGGGTCATGCACAGAACCTAGCCAGACTCGGGGCTATTTAGAATGACTCATAGTTTAAGATAAAGATAATTGTATTATTGCTAATAAGCCGTCTGGCATACATTTAGTTATTATGCATAATAGGTTTTAAGCCATTTACCATTGATATGGGTATTGATCTGTGACCCATTCATCCGCTTTAGGTAGTAATATCCGCTCTCTGCTGCTTCGCTAATCATGTAGGGGCCTTCCCAATTCGCCGCAAACTTTCCTTCCTTCTCATTTCGTTGAACATGTGGGGCAATCTTCATGACTACGTCATTTATACAGAAAGTTCGCTCTTTTACCTTCTGGTTATAGTATCTTACCTTGCTTTGCCTATACTTGTCCGCAAATCGCTCAGCTTTAGCTCGTCGTTCCTCCAAGGTATTAAGATGAGCAAAACGGCTAACCTCGTCCGGGGTGGTGAGACTGGCCATGGCTACGCGCGTAGAAGGAATAGCAATCTCCGCTGGTAGTATTGCGTCTTCTCCATATACCAAGGAGTAAGGGGAGGCACCGGTCCAACTTCTCTTAGAGATGCGGTATGCCCAGAGTGCAAGAGGCAGCTGCTCATGCCATCTTCTATGGTGATCATGTACTGTGCGGCTTAATATCCTCAACAATGTTTTGTTAGTAGCATCTTCCTGTCCATTCCCCTGAGGGTAATAGACAGTTGAAGTATGGAACTTTATGTCGTACTGATCTAGCAATTCCTTAACAGTCTGGTTGAGAAAAGAGGTTCCATTATCCGAGCGGATGACCATCGGTGCGCCAAACCGACATATGATATGTTCTTTAATAAACGCCGCAATTGTAGCTGCTGAATAATCCCGAAGTGGAATGGCTTCTACCCATTTGGAGGACTACTCGATCGCAGTAATGATATACTTATGTCGTCCGGAAGAAGTCGGACTTATTTGTCCTATGATATCGAGTCCCCAGCTGTGAAAGGGCCATGGAGTGACGATACTGTATAGCAGAGTATGCGGGGAGCGGATCAGCGGCCCATGGCTTTGGCATTGCTGGCATTTCTTCACGTGTTCGGCTGTATCGAATTCCATCGTAGGCCAATAAAACCCTCCTTCGTACAGTTGCAGGAAAAGTTTCCTCATACCCTGATGCTCCGCATTATGAGTTGTAGCCATGACTACCTCTGCTTCCTCTTGTGACAAGCACCAAAATATCTTATCTCCATAGCTTTTTATGTAGAGAATTCCTTCTCTTATAAAGAAGCGTTCGGCTTTCCTATGAACCTTAAGTGCATCTTGTCTGTTTAGCGGCAGACGCTCATGCTGGATGAAATCTATATAAGGCTGTCTCAAATCTTTTATTTCTGCACTACATACCTTTGTTTGTTGTGGAGGCACTTGACAATCTTCGCACTTATCTTGTATTATTGCCGCTGAACCGCCATGTTCGGCCAGTATACACCCATCCTCTGAAGGCGGCGATATAATGGAATTCCTCCCGTCTGTCCGCAGGATTCTTCATGGATGCGGTTTAACAGTTCTTGTGCCTCTAGCTTCCCTACACAACGTGATAAGGCTCCTCCGGGTGTTCGAAAATATAATGCTCCTCTTATTATGAAAAATTGATTTAGTATTTTAGTAGGCATAAGTTGTTCATCCGCTTCATTAGTAAGTTCCTCAATATAAGCCGTTCTCAAATCATCCTTCTTTCCATGTGCTTGGTAACGTTCTTTTCTTCACCACCACCGTGCCTTCAACCACTTCGTTCAGTTGCATCTTTGATGCTAGGGTTTCTAGTGCATCAGCATAGCGATTAGTTGTCCTGTCAGTATGTTCGATGACAGTACTCCCTCTTTTTCCTATCAGCTCTTGGACCTCGGATCGGTAAGGATCCAAATGCGGTTCTTTTACCTGAAAGTCTCCTGATATCTAGTTTGTGACCAGCTTTGAGTCCCCTTTTATATCTATCGCCCCTAGATTAAGCTCCTCCGTCATTCGCAATCCCAGAATTAACGCTTCATATTCAGCTACGTTGTTGCTGCATTCAAAATCTAACTTGAAGGCGAAAGATAACAGATCCTGCGTGGGTGTTTGGAAAACTATACCGGATCCTCTGTGCGAACCGTATGATGAACCATCAAAAAACATCACCCATCGTTTTTCTTCTTCAGCTTCCGTGATCTCTCCGGGTATCTCTTCGCTTATCTCCATCATATCCGTGCCTGGGAATGCGGCCAACAAGTCTGCAAATGCTTTCCCGCATACTCCTTTGGACCGCTGGTATTTCAGTTCAAACTTGGATAGCTGCAGCAACCAGCGGGCTGTTCTTCCTGATAGGACTGGCTTCGTAGCTAAGTATGCGATCGGATTAGCAGTCGCCACCACTATGGTTTCATGAGCGAGCAGATAGGATCATAATTTTTACGTGGCATATATGAGAGCTAAACATGCTTGTTCCGCTTTCGAATACCTGAATTCTGCATCTCTAAAACCTCTGCTAATATAATGGATCGGACACAGCTGATCGTTGCCAAGATCTTGCGCCAATAATGCTCCGATTGCCACGTTAGTAAATGTTGTGTATAGATAGAGGGGCTCTCCTTTGACAGGTGGTCGTAAGACTCGTGTATTGATTATGCATTCTTTGAGCTTCTGGAAGGCTTGCTCTTGATCATCGCCCCATTCATATTGTTTGTTCTTCTTTAATAAGGGTGAGAATGCAGAGAGTAATTGTGCCAATCTGGTGATGAATCTCCGGACATAAGACACTCTTCCTATAAAAGTTTGAAATTCTTTCACATTTGCGGGCGACCTCATAGTGGTTATCGCTTCAACCTTGTCTGGATCAATCTGTAACCCTTTGTCAGTAACAACGAACCCCAGGAATTTTCAGGAGGTGACTCTAAAAGTGCATTTTAGGGGGTTCATTTTTAAGTGATACTTTCTACATCTGTTGAAAACACGCCTTAAGTTATCCAAATGGTCCTCTCGTGCTCTTGATTTTACCACGACATCATCTATGTATACCTCAATTATCTGATGCATCATATCGTGGAAGATAGCTACCATCGCCCGTTGAAAAGTCGCGCCTGCATTCTTCAATCCGAATTGCATCACAACGTAGTAGAAATTTCCATACGGCGTCTGAAAAGCTGTCTTATGGGCGTCCTCTGCGGCCATCTTTACTTGATTGTACCCGCTAAACCCATCCATGAAAGAAAACATACCATATCAACACGTGTTATTCACCATTACGTCTATATTCGGTACGGTAAAATCATCTTTAGGACACGCGCGGTCTAGATCTCGATAATCGACACAGCATCGGACCTTTCCATTCTTCTTTGCTACCGGGACGATGTTAGCAAACCACACGGGATGTTGGATTGGTTTAATGAACTTAGCTTTCAACAGCTTCTCCCCTTCTTCTTTAATGGCGAGCTCTATCTTCTCCAGAAAATTACGGCTTCGCTGTTTGACAGGCTTGTATTCGGGTGAGACATTGAGGTTGTGCGCGATCAGACCACTATCCAGGCCAGGCGTTTCATCATATGTAAACGCAAACACGTCTTGGTATTCACGGAGAAACTTAATCATCCGTAATTTTTCCTTTTCTTCCAGATGCTTACTGATACGCACCCAATGGGGATTTTCTTCCAAGCCAAGGTTTATTTCCTCTAACCCGTCAAGTGTTGGATCGACCTTTATTTTCTCCTCGGGAAGATTTTATATAATTTCTTCCTCTGAAACAGGAACCTCTACTTCTTCATGTGAGTCTTCTATCATTGGGGTTGTCTCCGACATTTCCTGATCTGCTGATGACATATCACAATCATGTTGGCTCTGCGAGACTTCCCCGGCTAATTGCTATAAGCGGTAGACATGTCCACCTTCCGGTCGTGAGAAGCGTTTGAACTGGATATTCTTTGTTTCCGCTACTACTCTCTTATTCCCTGTGGCAGGTCTCATCCGTGATGGACTGAACACTGACTTAGATTTTTATTTTGTTTGCTCCTATGGTTGAAACTCCTCCCATTTTGGAAATGGCGTTAGATGCTCCGGTTGCTCTTCCTGACTCAAGACAGGTTGTGTGTAGAAGACCGCGTCAGCCATGTAGGCCTCTTCTGGCCCAAATGGATTGCTCGTAGCCGGGATCCGGAACTGCCTTCCTCCAATATTAGTCTTGAAACACTGATGATATGTTGATGCTACTACCTTATGATTCAAGAGCCATCCTCGTCCGAGCAGCACATGGAATGTAGTATCATCCTCGAGCACGTAAAAGGGGGTGAGTGCTCTTATAGGTCCGATCTTCATCATCAAATGTACTATCCCTATTGTTGTCTGAGTCTGTCCTCCAAATCCTCGTACGGTCGTTGTGCGCATCTTGATTGTTGCTCGTGACACTCCCAATGTTTCCAACGTGTGTACTGAAATCAGGTTAAGTGAAGCCCCGCTATCTATGAAAGCTCGCTTGAGAGGTTGTTTGTTAATGAAAGCTGTTAGGTATAAGGGGCGAAGATGTTCTCCCGTGTAGCAAATATCCTCGTATGTAAAGGTAATGGCTTCTTTAGGTATCGGATTGTACACCTTCCCGGATGCAATTGCAGTTATAGCCTTGGACGCTTCGCGGACTTGGTATTCACTAAAACCCAGGGAGTCGAAGAACTGCTGAGCCAGAACAGTTTAAGCAAATTTACTAGCAACTCCATTCATGTCTGAAAAGATTGCTGCCTCGGAAGCTTCGCACACTTCTTCTTCTTCCGCCTCTTCCCAAGGTCTCCATGCTTCTTCCTTAGCCGGATCATGTAAGATCATCATAACTTGATGTTGAGGAAGCGGATCGTTCTTGATGTTTGCTCTCCTATCTCTAGTTCGCCTCTGGCGCACTTCCTCTGCACGATGTATCGAAGGGAGTAACACTCTATGGTCGGATGATGAACTCTCCTATGGTAATGACAGTAACGCTCGTGATTCTTGTCCTCTGCAGTAGGTTCTGTGGATACTGGTGGTAAAGTCTCTTCTTTGTTTGATACCCACTGCTCGAGGAATCCTATTATCTGTTCTTTACTACACGGTAAAGGTGGTGGTGGATTGGGCCTTCCTCCATCTGTTCCTCCTCCTCTTCTCCCAGACTGTCCGCGGTAAGAACCAAAAGCAACTCCTTCTTTTCCTCTTTCATTCCCTGGATCATTGAAAGTAGGTGCAGATACAGTGTTGACAGAGTGTTGTTGCAATATATGTACACCTACTCCTGAATGCATAGTGTCCGCAGATATCCGGGATGCAGCTTCTTCAACTTCAACAAAGGTTTGGAATTTGAAATTTTTAGATTTAGTCAGAAAACAACATCCATCCTTCTGATACAAATCTCCACTATGCGCTCCTCTGGAATATCCTCGTGGTATTCTAACGTGAATTCTCGGAAGCGGGTAATGTATTTACCCATTTCCTCTCCTACTCGTTGGGTACACCTTCCCAGATTTATTGTCGTGACCCTCTTTTATGCAGAATAAAATTTCTTTAAAAAGAGTTACACCATGGAGGACCATGAGCCGATACTTCTGGGTTTCAGGTTATCGTACCATGTGAAGGCGTTGTCCGTAAGTGACTTCGGAAATTTTCTCATACAAAGACTTTCATCCTGAGCATATGCATTCATTGCTGATATAAAGCGACTCACATATTCTCGCGCATTTACTTTTCCTCCATATGTTTTAAACTTCGGTGATGTGTAATCTTCAGGATACAATTAGTCGGCAACTTCTACGGAGTATGGTGGTTCCAACGAATCATAGGCGTCCTTCTTTGTCACCCGGTAATTAGTTTCTAAGTACTTCGCAATCGTGTCTTCCGGCATACCCTGAATGGTGCTTTTCGTGTCGACATTCCTGATAGTCGTCATGCTCTGTTCCCTTGATCGCTTCAGACGTCCGCGCAATTCTTGATGTTTCTTAATAGACACGTCTAGCTCCTCTTGTATCTCATACATCTCTTGCTCGCTTGTCTCAGCTGCAGCTTTTTCTTTGAGTATCTCTCCTTTCTTATGAGACGCTCTTGCGCCCTGGGATGCTCCTGCTCCTTGCACAATGGGTGTAGTAACCACTACTTGGAAACGTATCTCATCATCACTTTCTCCACGCACGTCTTCCACAGAAACATGGTCTAGATTCGGGAGTGCTCCACCCACTGGTACTTCCTGGCTCGCACTTGAGAGTATCATGCTGGAAAAGAGGCTAAGAACCTCCCACTGTGGTCGCAATGTTGATGGGGTAAAATGTGGGAAGGAGGAACTAGCCCTAATCACAGAAAGTACTCCCAAGGTGTAGAGAGGTTTATGAGAAGTAATGGTGTGTTCATGATATCTCAATAAGTGTGCCCTCTTTCCACTTTTATAATGACCATCTTATGGATAAGTGCCCATAAGATTAACATATTACTAAACTACCATTTCCCTTTCCTTAAGTTATTACCAAACCCTAAAAGGCTTTCCTCTTGGGCCAAAGCCCAACTAACTTAATGCACTCTTGAATGGACTAGAACTATCCCATTCTAGTGGGTTAGGCCTAGTCCCCTAGTCTCTTTATCTTAAAAGCACCCTTTGATAGGTTAAGGGTCCATCTATTATGGGATTGGTTATTTTCATGTATCAACAACCCGGCAGTAAATAAATGCTAAAATATATAACCCTCTTTGGCGGTAACCCTGGCAGAACATCTGGAAAAACATCCTTAAAATCACACACAACAGGTATCGACACCACCGTCACCGAATCTTCAGTGACACAAGCAAGCAAACCAAACCCATTTTCACCACCAATCTTTTTCAGTTTCTGAAATAGACTTTGCGACTTTACAGAACCCACAAATGCAAACGGAGATTGACCAGGCAAATGATATGTTACTACTTTTGCATAACAATCCACACTAGCATGATATTTTGCTAACAAATCCATACCTAATATGACATCAAAACCACACATCTCTAACACTATCAAGTCTGCAATTAATTCTTGGTCATTAACCATCATCACACATTTCTTGCAAACTCGAAAAGGAAAGGTTTTTCTCCCTAATAGTATAGCCAAAGCTAACATTTTGTTGTTACACGTCACGTTTAACTCTAGGTCAGTTGCTATGCTGAGATTAATAAATGATTGGGTAGAACCAGTATCTATCAGCACATAGACTAGATGATTGAATAATAATATCTTACCTTCAACCACTTGATCGGTCGCCGAACCATCCCCTTCTACCATTGTATAGAACACTTGACTCACTTCTGATGTTTCTTGATTAGAAGTTACTATCGGCTCAACCGCATTTACTGCTCCTTGTTGAGCTAATCCTGTTGAGGGGTTCTTTGTGCAATCTTTCTTAAGATGGCCCCAGTCATCGCAGGTGAAACTGTAGGAACCCGGACCAGAACTTGTTGGTGCTGCCGGACGTACTTACTGAAAACGTACCCATCTCCCTTAAGGTATAACTGTAGGTGGACGTGCTGTACGTGGTACTGATGTTGATCCCGTTGACCATGGTTTTACTAGTGGTCTGAAAAATGTCTTATTAGGAGCTGAGAACATTGGACGCTTTGCTGGACCTTGTCTTGCTGAAAATTGTTTCGGCCTTTCTCTAATCCGTGTTGCAAGTTGATCTTCCATCTCTTTTTCATAGTCAAGAGCTCGATTCAAAGAATCTTCATAAGTCTTGATTCGTAAATATGAAAGTTGTTTTCGCATCTCGGGATCCAATCCCCTGATAAGTTTCTTCGCTTTAGCCTCATCAGTGGCTATCAACTCTGCTCCGTAACGCGACAACCTTGTAAATTTATCATTATAAGTGCTAACGGACATACCACCCTTCGTTAAAGACATGAACTCATAAAATTTCCTATCTCTTGCCACATCAGGTACATACTTGTCTATGAACAAATCTTTAAACCTATTCCAAGTCATTGTTCCACTTCCACTTCCATTACTACCTTCCACCAATCTCGTGATGGTCCTCGAAATCTGTAGGTAATCAACTTGACCCAGGTACCTCTATCATTGGATACATGCTCTAAAACATGTTCTGCATTTTGCAATCATTCTTCCGCCTTCTCGGGATCTGGAGGGCTGCCACTGAATTCCTCCGGCATAATCATATCCCCTTGGTTTAAAGTCTGACCTGCACTCCCTGAGTTGTGTCTTGGAGGAAAAATCCCAAGCCTCTCTTCCAATAACAGTTGATGTTGCCTCATATCTGCAATAGACTTCATTAATATCTCCATATTACTACTCTCAATCTGCTGACCAGATCCACCTTCCAAACTTTGATTTTCAGTATTGTGTGCCATTCTCTGCCACCGCAACAAGAACATAAATCTTAATATATAAAACTTTACAAGACATATTATAAGCACACTACTCACAAAAAACAAATAACTACTACTATATTCAGTATGATTTTTATTCTTGATGTCTTTTAGATTCTAGCTTTTACTAAGCGCCCATATAAGATCTACTAATGGGCTCTGATACCAACATTGTAGCGCCTCTTTTTTATAAAATCAGTAATTAGGACTGTAAAGCCAAAACTATCTTAAACTTAGATAAAATCTTCCAGGACAAGCCAAGAACACAAACTAGGCTATTCATAATATACATAACCATCTAATTTACAAGTGTGTTGTTTGATGATATATAATATATACATTCATAAGTTAGATCCTTACTTACAATCAAAATCTCAAGAAATACACCTTCAGAAAGTTACAAGACTCCACAGTACTACTGAGATCAGCAATGATCTCTCAAGAACATAAGTTAAGACCACTTAATCGACCCAAATGTTAATTTCTCCTTCGGCCGAGTCAGCACCACTTGCATCGAGGTTACCTGTCACTAAAAGGAGGTGGAAGAGTGAGCTAAACAAGCCAAATGGATACTTAGACTTCTAAAATATAATCATTAAAGTTGAATTTAAAAGAATGCAAGTTTTCCTTAAACGATAGTAATACATTTAGTTCAGTGGAATAAACAAGTATGTACTCTAAAAATTAAAGAGAACCAACACACACAAAACAATCAAGTATATGGACACTAACTCCTCCTTCAAACAATGTATAATATGGTGTCAACCAGTTCCACATTATCAAAACAATATATACACGATTATGTCGATGTCATATCTACAAAGTTCAAAAGATAAGCGTTATACTTCCTAGTCTAATTCCCTAATACTATGATCATACAAATATGACCATGTCACATTACTAGAGTAATATATACACTATGTACAATATATAGAGCTTCGCAGTTATGTTTTCAATATAGCACGACTTGAAAGATATTTTAGTAATGAAAGCAGTTCAAGTCAATATTACTAACCTCAAGAGGAAGGATGATGTTGTTGTTGTAGTTCGCTTCTTCTTCATTTCTTCAGGTCTTCGGAGTAATACTTGTATGTCTCAACATTCCTAGACTTTCTAGTCTAACCTAAACGAAGTTGACTCTAGTATACAATCAAGCGACTTTAGATGAGTTTTGAGTCACTAAAATATGACAACCAAACTTGACATACCAACGCTTGTTGAGTTCAACAGAGCTATGCTCTAACAAAGCAACGATACTCGGCAAAGCAAAGTCTGCTTCCCGATTTTGAGTATAATATACATCCGTGGCAGGCCACGGTACCGGTTCATGTCTTCGATCTCTTTTGTGCCTTATACTATTGACCGCTTTTCTTATGAAGTTGCTCATATTGTATTAAGAAAATCTTGGTTTAGAAGATTTTTAGAAGAAGGAATTTATAGGTTTTGAAAATTATAGAAGAAGAAGAATTTTAGAAGAAGAGATAGTACTGGTGTGAGTGAAAATGAATTCAGATGAAGGAATTTATAGGTTTTGAAAATTATAGCCGTTGGGAAAAGGGACGTTGGATATTTAACCGTTGGCGTTTTTGCTTCTCATGCTCGCGGTTGTGAATCACACGTCCGCGTTTGTGAATCACACAGTGTAACCTTCACACGCCGAGTTTAACCTTCACACGCGGGCGGATGTTCTCAGTCCTGGCGCTTGATGATCAATCACCCACTTTTTTTCCCATGGTGGAGAAACGTGTTTGTCCATCCACCTGTCTCAACAAAAGTTTTGTTTTGTACATTTCTATAGGAATTGCCCTTAGGGTACTCTGGTAGGGACTACACTTGGTCTAGCAATAATATGGGCACTGGAGATAGGAAATCTAGAATAGATTTGGCTCTAGGCAATCAGGATTGGAATATAAACTTTCCTCATGCGAAGTTAGTCCATCTTGTTCAAGGGATCTGATCATTGTCGTGTATTGCTTCTTACTGATAATTCTAATAAAAATATGTGGATACCTTTTAAAAATTTTGTGATGTGGATGAAGCATGTTTCTTTTAAAACTCAGTTAGGTATTGCTTGGAAAAATGATTTTGTTGGCTCTCATGCTTTCAATTTATCTAGGAAACACCAAAGAACTAGGAAAAGATTATCTCACTGGAATAAAATTGAATTTGAATACATTGATAGAAATATATTTAAAATCTTATAGATCAGCTGTTGCAAATACAAAATGAACATCCTTCTAATAATCAACATAATAGACTTATGAATGTTATTAGTAAGCTTGAAAATTGTTTTACCATTCAAGGAGAATTCTATAAATATAAATCTTAGGATAAATTTATCACAGATATGGACAATAACACTAAGTATTTTCATACTCTTGCTAATAGAAAGATATTTAGAAAAAATATAGATAGTCTGTTTGATAATGATGTTGTTTGGCTAGATAAAAGAGATGATATTGTTGAGTTGCTAGTTAATCATTTCAGTTTTGTTTGTAAAACATCCAACATTGCTTTACCTGAAGATATTTTTGATATTATACCTACTATTTTAAATGATGAGGATAACAACATGTTGATTAAAATTCCCTAAGCTGAGGAAATTCATAAAACAGTTAAAGATGTGACCTCTTGGATCTCTCCATGGCATGATGGATTTCAATCTGGTTTTTACCAAGCTAATTGGGATATTGTAGGTAATGATGTGATTAATGTTGTGCAAAAAAAAATTTGATACTGGTTTAATGCCTAGTGAATTTAACAAAACTTATTTATCCTTCATACCCAAAACTGAAGTTGCTAAACATCCTGTTGCTTTCAGACCAATAGGCCTTTGTAATACCATTTATAAGACCATCTCTAAGATTTTAGCTAATAGAATGAAACCTTATTTAAAACATATTGTTTCACCCTTTCAATATGCTTTTGTTCCAGGTAGAGCTATCCATGATAATATAGTTATAGCTCATGAGATGATACACACAATGAAACATAAAGAAGGTTATAGTGGTACTATGGCTCTAAAGCTAGATCTTTCTAAAGCTTTTGACATGCTTGAATGGCCTTTTCTTTTGGGTATGCTTAAACAAATAGGTTTTAATGGAAAATTCTGCAGGTATCTCAATAAAAAAAAACTCTATCCTCTTAAATGGTACTCCAACTGAAGAGTATAGTCCTACTAGAGGGATAAGACAAGGGGATCCTCTATCCCCTTATCTGTTTATTATAACTATGGAATATCTTCTACCCTCTTATCTCAG
The DNA here is from genome assembly GCA_023531105.1 of Papaver atlanticum. Taxonomy (NCBI): domain Eukaryota; kingdom Viridiplantae; phylum Streptophyta; class Magnoliopsida; order Ranunculales; family Papaveraceae; genus Papaver; species Papaver atlanticum. The sequence continues at coordinate 5,032,906 of JAJJMB010008071.1, read as the reverse complement.
GTTTTAAAGGTGCTAGAAATGCACCTGCCATTACTCACTTATTATTTGCAGATGACATCCTTTTATTTTCTAAGGCAGACATGCATAATATTTCAGGTATTTTGAAAGCCATTAGTGGTTTTGGTAAGTACTCAGGACAAATGCTTAACTTTAATAAATCTAGTGTTTATTTTAGTAAGAACTTAAGCCCAGGTGCTAAATATGATCTTGCTAGAGCTTTGAATATGTCTGAGATGCAAGATTCTGACACTTATCTTGGAGTTACCCTTTTTATAGGAATAGATAAAAACAAAGTCTTTAAACCAATAATTCATTCTTTTGGTTCAAGGTTAAAAAATTGGAAAGGAAAAACTATGAATCAGTATGCTAGATCTACTATGGTTAAACATATCCTAAATGCTTTGCCTACTCACCAGATGGGAAGTTTTAGACTTCCTAAAAACACTAAAGCTCAATTAGACTCCATTCAAAGGCATTTTTGGTGGGGTCATAAAAGCAATAGAGGCTATAACCCTATAGGATGGAACAAACTTAGCATTCCTAAATCTCTATGAGGTATAGGATTTAGAAATCTTGAAAATTTTAATACTGCATTGCTTGCTAAACAAGCCTGGAAAGCATGCAGTGGTGAAGATACTATTTGTGTTCAAATTCTAAAAGCTAAGTATGCCAAAAATGGTAGTTTTCTGCATTTAAATAAGCTTAAAGAAGACTTCTCCTGGCTTTAGAAAAGTTTTTACTCTGGTCTTGAAGTGATTCAAAAAAAAAAAAATTCAATTTGGGCTGTCAGAAGTAGCACAAAAATTAGTATATGGTTAAATTGATGGGTTATAGGTTTAGATAGCCCACCTGTTCCAGTTACTGAAGCATCTAACTATAAGAACTATAATCTTGTTTGTGACTTGTTTTCACCTGGAACTAGAGTTTGGAATGCAGATGTTATCAACATTCTTTTTTATCTGGACTGTGTTGCTAGGATTCTTAACATGATTATTCCTTCTGATGGAGAAGACTACCTTATCTGGAAGCCTGACAAAAAAGGAAATTTTTCTGTTAAGAATGCATATAATACCATTTGCAATGATTATGTTAGAGTCAAGTTTCTAGTGACCATATTCCTATAGGAGTCTGGAAGCATTTATGCAAATCTAGAGTACCCCACAGAGTTCAATTATTTATTTGAAATGCATTAAAAATATTGTTCCTGTTAGGCATTTTCTTTCTAGATACAATCCCGACATCGACACACAATGTGGTTTCTGTAATAACAATGTTAAAACTCTTAGTCTTTTCTTTAAGTGCAGTTATGCTAGATCCATCTGGTTGGGGTATGAATGTCAATAATTCTGCTCTCTCTGAACATTTTTTCAATTTGAACAATTGGGTCATAAGTTGGTACTTTTCTGAAGATCAGAACATCCCTCATCTATGTATTATAGATGAGAACAAACTTTACAGATTCATGTTTATTGTTTGACATATTTGGAAAGATAGGTGTTCTCTTATTTTTTAGAATACTAAACCTCGTCAGCAAGGAACTATTGCTATAATTAATTATCTACTGCAACAATGTGATAGAATAATTGATAGAGATCGTAATAATAGTTCATTTAGATTGCAGGTGAAAGACTGGATGCCTCCAGATAATAATTATATTAAAATCAATATTGATGGTTCTCATGTTCCAAAAACTAAAAGAGGAAGCATTGGACTAATTATACGTAATTTTGCAGGTCAATGCATAGGAGCAAAAGGAACTCAGTTGGAGGAGGAAGTTGCAGAGGAGTATGGAGCTAAATATTTTGAATGTAAAACTTTGGAAAAAGCAGTGGAATGGATGGAGGAACTAAACTATAGCAATGAAATATTAGAATTTGATTGTGAATCTGTAGCTCGATCAATAAATGAAGATGAGTTGCAGGTCCATTGGTTCAATCAAGGGATTGTCATGCAAGTTAAAAATAAATTTAAAGATAAAAATTTCCAGTTTTGTAAGTCTGTTCACAGACTAAGAGTGAAATATTTCTTTTACCATTCCCGATAGCATTAATTATTTAAGTCTTGGCATCGTTTAAAAAAATTGAATGTCTACGAAATCCTCATGTCCTCTTCTAAGAGGCTCTAGTGTCTAAAGAAATCCTCTTGTCCTCGTTTAAGAGGCTCGAGTGTTTAAGAAATCCTCCTTTCCTCGTCCAAGAGGCTCGAGTGTTTAAGAAATCCTCCTGTCCTCGTCCAAGAGGCTCGAGTGCTTAAGAAATCCTCCTGCCCTCGTCCAAGAGGCTCGAGTGCTTAAGAAATCCTCCTGCCCTCGTCCAAGAGGCTTGAGTGTCTGAGAAATCCTCTTTTCCTCGTCTAACAGGCTCGAGTGTCTAAGAAATCTTCCTGGCCTCGTCCTAGAGGCTCGAGTGTTCAAAAAATCATCATGTCCTTATCTAAAAGGTTGGAGTGTCTAAAGAAATCCTCTTACCCTCGTTTAAAAGGTTCGAACGCCTAAGAAAGCTAAGATAATTTAAATTCCCTAAAAAAGAGGGAGAAGACTATCCTTCAATCCCTGAAGCGGCTCTTATGCTTCTACAAGCAGAACGCCGAAATTTACCAACAATTTAAAGCGGCCTCAAGGTCATTAAAAAAAAAAAAAAAAAAAAAAAAAAAAGACTTTCCTTCAAGCCCTGAAGCGACTCCAATGCTTCTACGAGCAGGAGGTCGAAATTTGTCAACAACTAAAAAGAAGCCTCTAGGTCTATCAAAAGGGAAGGATACTCCTTTCACCGACTCCTAAAAAAGGGGAGGGTGGCTTTGATAACTCGAAACAAGCGTCAACTCTCACAAAGATCTGGCTAACATGTTGTTCACGAAGATAAACCGCCAACTCGTCAAAGGTACAAAAAGGGGGGGGGGGGGGGTAATCAATTCATACATTAATAGAAAGCAATTACTCCAATAATATTCGCGTAGACATGCGCATATACGTTGCCAAATCAAAGATACACCGGTAATTATTAATACGATTCAAGGTCCGCTTGAGCATTAGAAAGTGCTCTCTCCACTGCGCGTATCGAATGAATAATGGCTCTTCCAGATAATCCACAAAATAAGTCTCTGGAACGGTTAAACACCCAGACGGATGTCAGACGCACTCTTTTTTTCCCGAAAAAGAGGACATGAAATCAAAAGAAAATCCCACCATCTCCAACTGATTCAAAAGTAACAGTAACTATTTAAATGACTAGTTTGGATGAAAAGTAACCCATCCAAGTCACATAACAAAACTACAAACAACAGATATGCTAGGATCCAAAGATCCAACCATTTCTCAAGTTTTTTTTTTCTTCAGATCATAGTAAAACAAGTAACAGAGGCATAAAAGGATTCATAGATCAAACCTTTTGTTCATGATTTTTCAAAATAACAGTAACATAGGTAACACAAGTAGCAAGCATAACCTGAATCGGTTATCAAAGTGGTGAATCGGTCGGAATCGGTCAGGATGTTCATCAAACTCGGTCTAGAACTTTTTGTTGTTTGGGGGTCTTTGGTAACATTGTATCTTCATGTGTCTTTGGTAGAAATCTTGTTGCTGATCTTCTAAAACTCTTCGATGCTGCTACTAAAAACTTGATCTTCTTCATCAAACTGATTGCAAGATCAGTTGAAGTGAACCTATCAGATCTCCAAGTCAGATACTAAAAAACTAAAACGAGATTAAAAGATAGATAAAAACCTAGATCAAAGAAGAAGAAAAAGAAGTTAGGGTTTAAATCTAAGCAAGTCGAATTCAAAACCAAAACTTCCGAATAAACCTAAAAATAAACCGTAATAAGGAAATAGAAGAATAGAGTGAAAAAGGGTCGCAGTTGTTTTGCTCAAATCCACACCCGAAGGGGCAGATCTGAGCCGGAGAAGATTGAGGCGGCTTGGGGGTTTTTCTTCTGTGTTTTTAGGAGAGAGTTTTTTTTTCTGTTCTAAAAATAAAAAAATATATGTTGCAAGATGCACTTTAAAATTGAACCTTTGTATCCTACTCGCTATATGACGTCCGATGCGATTTCCGATTCCAAGCTATTTCCTATTTTTAACGATTAAGGCGGTTGATTTTACCGATTTGGACTGATTTTTGAGAAAAACGAGTTGGCGATTTTTCTAAGTTGGCCTCCAAATTCAGAAAATAAAAATCTCGAAACTCTCAGATGGGAGTTATCAAATGTAACATCCTCTAAAAACATGATTAATAGGTTCAATATAACACTTGGGTTAAAATTTAACATTCTATAGTTATCAAATGTAACATCCTCTAAAAACATGAGAGTTATCAAATGTTACACACTTAATAACATGATACTGCTAATATTTAAATTTTAATTAGGTACAACTCATGAATCATGAGTAGCAATACATAAGTTTCTAATAAATATTTTCCGAGTATCAGGCGGAGTTTTGACGATTTCTAAGTCCGAACTCATTTCTCGTCGCTCCAAGATCCCCAGTCGAATATGACCGATGAGCGATTTCGACTACTTTGTAACTGACTTTGTATGAATTTTGAGTTAAAAATTTATTATGAGTGAAAATTGTTTTCAAGATTTAAACTCCAAGAGATGTGTTTGGGTTATGCATTTTCACCATAAGACAGCTAGTCATGAATATGTGTTATAGAGAGTCACCATTTGCCATGGTGAGTCACCTATTGGAGAAAAGAAACCTTGTAGAGTCACCATTGACTCTATATAAACCCATCTCTTAGTTTTGTTTTGAATGGTGTTTACAAGTTTCTGAAAGTTTAAAACAAGTTTTGAAGTCAAGAGTCAGAGTCAAGTCTAAGAGCGTGGTAATTGTCAACATTTGCTGGTAGAGTAGTATTGTAGTGCTACAAACTACAAGGCGTGATTGTCGTATCTTGGGAAACGACATCCATAGAACCGTGAGCACCGTATGCGGGGATGAATTGTATTTAAGGAAAGAAGATTACCTCGCCTTGATCAACCAATCAGGTAAGTCTTTCTAACTCTTTTCCTTTATTAGTATTTTGTTCATCGCATGAACATGATTTCCGAGAAACCGAAACCGCATAATTTTCCCAACATACATCGTCTCCTTCTATGACCAAATACTCAAGTTTGTGTTTGATTGCCCAAGAGAGACCCTCTTGCACGGCTAACGCTTATGCTTCTTCGAGTGAGGTTGGGTTTGGTAATGCTTTTTTTTCTTTACCAAAAGCACTTCAAAAATCTATATATTTCAATAATTTTTGAAATTAGTGTTTGGTAATTAAAATTAAAAGTGCTTTTTATCCAAAGCACTTCCCAAATTCCTCAACTTTTAAAAGCTGGGGAGGAGGAGCTTTTAAAAGCTACAAAAGCATAAACTTTGGTCCCATCTTAATTTAATGCTTGATTTATCTTTTTTATCCCTATTTTATTTTATAAATGACAAAAGTTATCCTTAAATTTGTATATACAATCAATTTTTGATTTCTTATATTTTATTCTTTAAATATTATTATTTTTTATTTTCAAACTATTTTATATACCCTTTCATTTAATTTGTCAATATTTTATTTTAGTCATAATCTTAGTCCTAGTTATAGAGAAATTCTTGCTAGAGAACTTAAAATGACTGAAATGAAGGACAGTGATACCTATTTGGGAGTCACATTGTTGATAGAGAGAAACAAAACCAAAGCTTTTAGGCCACTGATTCAATCCTTTGGTTCTAGACTTAAGACTTGGAAAGGAAAAACTATGAATCATTCTGCTAGAACTGTTATGGTTAAAGATGTTTTAAATGCCTTACCTACTTATCAGATGGGTTGTTTTAGAATTTCTAAAACTATGATTGATCAGATGGATGTTATTCAAAAACATTTCTGGTGGGGACATAGTAGTAATAGAGGCCTTTGTTTGATAGGATGGAATAATATAAGTATTCCTAAATCTTTGGGTGGTCTGGGTTTTAGAAACCTTGAGCAATTTAATACTGCTATGTTAGCTAAGTTGGCATGGAAAGCTTGTAATGATGACAATTCCCTTTGTATGAAAATTGTTAGAGCCAAATATGGTAAAAATGACAGTTTACTCCATCTAGATAAGTTAAAAGATGATTCTTCTTGGCTTTGGAAAAGTATTTACTCTGGTATTGAGGTTGTGCAACAATACTCTATGTGGATAGTTCAGTGTTGCACTAAAATTAACATATGGCTTGATAACTGGATTATTGGTTTCAATAGTCCACCTGTCCCAATTGTGGGTCTTTCTAGCCTGTTATCTTACACTTTAGTTTGTGATCTTTTTCTACCTGGTACTAGAATTTGGAATAAACAGCTTATCCGCTCTATCTTTAATCAAAATACCTCAACTGATATCCTAAATATGCTTATTCCTTCTACTGGTGAAGATTATCTGATTTGGAAACCTGACAGAAAAGGTAAATTCATAGTAAAGAGTGCTTACAATACTCTTTGTGCTAATTCTGTTAACAATTCCATTGCTGGTGATAATATTCCTAAGGAGGTTTGGAAACAACTCTGGCACTATAAAGTTCCTCATAGAGTCCAACTCTTTGTATGGAAATGCTTCAAAAATATTGTTCCTGTTAGAGTCAGACTTGCTAGTTATAACCCTGAAGTAGAACCCCAATGTAATTTTTGTAATCATAGTCTTGAAACCATTAACCATTTGCTGGTTGAGTGTGACTATGCTAGAACCATATGGAATTCTTTAAATGTTGATATTATGGTTGTTACTCAGCAGTTTAATTCTTTCCAGTCTTGGGTAATATCTTGGTTCATTACAGGTGAAGAACTCTAGAATGATTACATAAATGAGAATTCTGTGATTAAGTTAATGTGCACTATCTGGTATATCTGGAAGGACAGGTGCAATCTGATTTTTCAGGATAATTTTCCTAATAGGAACAGTATTCTCATTAGAATACAACATTTAATTCAATAATGTAATTCTGTTATTGTTATTACTAATGTTAACGGGCAATGCAACATTCTCATCAAGGAATGGATTCCTCCAGAGGAAGGATTTGTTAAATTGAATATAGATGCTTCGTACATGACTGAAACTAGGAAAGGTAGCATTGGACTAATTGTGCGTAATCATGCAGGAAATGCAGTAGGAGTTAAAGGCTTTCAACTGGAGGAAGAGGTGGATGCAGATGTGGGAGCTAAACATTTTGAATGCAAATCTCTAGTCATGGCAGTAGATTGGATGGAGGCGTGTGGTTTTAACAAAGTTATCTTTGAGATAGACTATGCGAATGTGGTGAACTCTATTAACAGTGGAGAATCCCAAGTGCACTGGTTTAATCAACATTTAATTTGCAATCAAGAACAAGTTTTCAAGTAATAATTTTTGGCTTTGCAAAATAGTTAATAGACTAGGTAATAGTGTTGCTCATGCACTAGCAAAAAAAGCTAGACTTGAAGCTCTAAGTTTCTCTTATGATTCCAATTTTCCTCCTGATATCACCAAATGTATTGAGGATGACTATGTCTTTTACAACAGTTAATCAATAAATCCATCTCTTAGTATCAAAAAAAATATCAAAAATAAAAACAAATATTAAATAATTACTTAATTTTAATTTGATTTTTTGTTTGAAAATTATATATATATTAAAAACCTGGCCAAATTGGGGTATACCTAATGAGACAAAAGCTAGGTCATTTTGAAGTAAAAGAATCCACCCCTTAACCTTGTATTTTCAAAATGGCTAATATACCCTTGTTTAATTAATACGAAAAAAATTGATTATCTTAATTAATTGAGTTTAGATTAAAACTTATGAAATTATGAATTCAGTAGATTAAACCTTTTGTCTTATGAGTTCGATCAAAAAAATTATTCTGAAAATGTAAAAAGTAGGCAAGGTCTACGATTGAATATGATGCCGACTAACTTTGGCCGGCAAGGTCTACGGATGAAGAAAACGCCGACTATCTTTGGCCGGCAAGGTCTATGAATGAAGAAGATGCCGACTATCCTGGGCCAGCTATCTTATAGTCGGCATATAAATATTTCCTACACTGTCGACTATCATATAGTCGGCATATAAATATTTCTTACCCTGCCGGTTGACTAATAGTCGACATACAAATAATTTCTAACACTGCCGGCTGTCTAATAGTCGGTAATGTAACCTTGCCGACCTTTAGTTATACCTAATAGAAAACAGAATATGGGAAGATGTAATCCACTTTATTCTTGCAATTTTGGTTACTAGATTGATTGAAACATAAAATCTAACTCCTTGTCGTTGGAACAACGAATGCACTTAGCATGTGCATCAAGTATTTGAACCCCTAGGCGACCCTAGTGGATGAGTTATAGTCTCGTCAGGGTTTACATAGAGATCTACCCACAAAACCTACACTAAAACCATCAATCTTCGTCGGAGGAATCCCAGTCCGATCCAGCCTCCATGAAGTCCGGGGCATACTCTGGGATTTTGGATACCATGAATTGATAGCTTGCATCGAATGAGAATGCTTCCCCCTTTCCCTCCAAGTAGCACGCTTTGACGACTTCATGCTACAAAAACAAAACACAAACTTACTTTGTTAGTGGTGTTTAGTAGGAAGATCAAACAACATGGATCACGTAAAATAAACCACAAAAATACTTACAAATTGTTCAATGGAGTAACCAAAGTGGGCAGCGTTCAAAATCCGTTTTTTGGATAGCTAAAAAAGAAAGTATCGCATTTTCGATGACTAGGTGCCTATCATGAATTATTTGAACACTTCTTTCATTAGGATTTCCAAACTCTTGCAAATAAGCTGACGTGGTAGCATTGATTCGCACCAAGTCCACCCTTCCTTCCTTATCATAGATTTCCTTGGTCCCAGAGAATGTGTCCCTCAACTTCTTCAGATTAAACTTCTTTCTTAGATAACTATCCTTCATCACAAGCATAGATTCCATCTTAATCTGATCCCAACCGAACAAAATTTTGGTCAATTCGAAGATCTTCTCCCAAGAAATGCCATCATCGAAGCCATCACTGATTACTTTTCCCTCAACCTCGAGGCCTAGAATTTGATGAGCATTATCGGGAGTTATCGCCATCTCACCGACTAGGAATAACATTGTATCAGTCTCTACGTAGAACCTCTCACAGAATGCAGATACGGTAATTCTATCATACTCAACAATCGAACTCTCCACTGCAGGCCACAACCTGGAGTTCTTGACAATCGCTTGCACCTCATCACATTCCTTGTCAAGTGGCCATTTCTTAATCACTTGACATGAAGCTTGGTGCCTCAAGAGACGGATGGTATGCTTGTGATCCTAAATACCAAAAACACAAAATGAAAAGAAATACAAACACTTGTTCTTCATCTGGAGTTTCATCTGAATCATTTGGTTCCGGTGGTGGTTGAGAATCATTCCGTTCACGGATCTTGATAGTTCCCGGCTATACTAATGCCCCTCGATGTGTTGCAGTCGAGAGTTCGTCACCAACACGAGGAGGTCTTGAAGGATGAGTAACATTTTTCTTCTTTCCCTTTTGCAACCTAAATAAGAACAATTAAAAAAAAAAAAATCAACAGTCGGCAGGGTCGACAACTAAAACCAATCCGGCGGAACTATGGTCGGAAGGGTCGATAACTAAAATACATGCCGGCTAAACTATAGTCGGCATGGTCTTATTCAAATAACCTGCCGGCTTATAACAACTATGAACACAGTAGATATAGGACTTTCCTCATCATTAGTCGGCAATGTCTATAATCCAAACAATTCCGGCTAACATACAGCCGGCAGGGTGGTATTCAAATACCATTCTGACTTTATAACTTTAGGCATCAGGAGAGACAAACTATTTTCAAAATAGCCGGCAGGGTAAAAAAATATAAATCACTGACTAAAAAAAACAAATATCGCCGGCAAGGTATTAAGGTTAAATACCTTGCCGACCCTGTAAAATCAGTTACAGGTATTCAACAGCCAGCAAGATCTTCAACCTAAGAGCTTGCCGACTAACCATAAATATGAAAAGTCGGAAGGGTCGTGGAACAAACACTTTGCCGGCTAAATAACTGCAAATTCACAAATTCGATTTTTCTGACCTAATTTGACATGCAAACATGAAATTGAAGTACTGGAGTGAGTTTAAGTAGGCCCTTACTTTCTCAATCATGTCATTTCTCCTTTTTCAGCGGCGTTGATTTCTTCTTCTTCAACTGCTGTTTTCTTGTCTTTCTTTTGAACTAGATTTGCAATTCCAGGGTTGTATTCATTGTGTTTTCTATTTGTGGTTTTCATACGACTAGCCCTAGGCCGCGGCGGCTCCATGTTTGAAGATTAATCGGAATTTTCAAATCGACGATTACGACGAATTAATCGACGAGTTTTCAATGGTGGGGGATGGAGAAGCCGGTAAGGTAGAGGTGGAGGAGAAGAAGAAGAGAAGAAGATGATAAAAAATGAAAACTGATTTAGGGTAATAAGAATTATAAAGGGTAAGGGTAGTTTTGTAACTTCACCCATTAGGACTCCCCCTTATCCCTTAAAAAGAGTCCACTTAAAATTGGGATACCCCAATTTGGTCAGGATTAAAAAGTGATTAAGTAAAATATTTTTTTTTTAAATCATAAAAAGTAGTGGCAATTAGTAAATTTTATATTATTTATATTTATATTTAAAAGTAAAAAGTTTAATTATTTTAAACCCAATAAAATTGAATAAAACTATTTTCAGAGATATGTCTGTTTTTGTTATTTGCTACAACAATAATGGTTGAATCTGGTATTTTACCAAACATATTTTGGTTGCTTTTTTAATTGGCTTTAACTTTGATTAATATTTTACCAAATGTCTAATTGTTTTTTTCTCACAGCACAGCACAGTATAAAAATGCTTTTACAAAAGCCGCGGCAATACCAAACTAAGTCGGAAGTCTGCTCCAAATGTTTCATGGTCAACTTATATTTACGTTGAAATGGGCCTGGGTACTTTATAAACTTCACCTAACATTGTTCTTACGATTCAGACATAATACACGTGCCAATAATTGAGGTGGGTCTATGTATGCAGGTGAAATATTTTCCGGTAATTTATTAAAGAAAAGAGAAAAGTTAGGGTTTTGAAAGCCAGTAATGGATTCGATTACAGCAGATGTCACTCCACCGGTTGTTCCACCACCACAACCACCTTCGCGTCTAGATGCCAATCCTCCTTCTAATATCATGTCAGAAGCGTCATCAAGTATCAGTTCTGTAATCGGTAAGAAAATGGCCTTGATGTCCATCTCATCACCATCTACCAATCCTGCTCCCAATCGCTGCCATCAACAGATTTCCGAAGATACCGAGATGGCTGTAGATCAATCTAGTTCTCCTCCACCCCGAAAAGTCGTCAAGAGATTTACCGGGATAACTATCAAAGTAAGTTTCTGTTTTATTTTTAAAATAAAAATAAAATCTGTAGGTACTAAATAAGTTAGTTAAGAAAATGCTTTGAAGAAAAAAAAGGTTAAGAAAAAGCTGCCCAAGGGGCGTTTTTTGCCTTGTTTTTTCAGGCAGTACGTTTAGAATTTTTGAAATCTAAATGACTTTGCTTGAGAGTATCAGACTATCAGTTGTCATTCTACAATCCTCTACTTTTCTTGCTTATTTGAACCGTCAAGCTTTTCATTCTACTTTTGTAACCAGGCCGGAAATGCTATGTTTACCTATAATAATTCCGCAACAAAGGAACACTCTGGCCCCACCTTCACCCATTGAGAATCCCAATGCTAGAGCCCTTCCATCAGCGTCCTGCTTCCAAACCTCTCGACCACTGATAGGATTAATGCCTCTCGGCCTAGTCGTACTCTATAGTCCCTGAGTGATATTCCTGCTCAGATGAAGAATGAATGAGTCTCCTATGAACCCCTGAGGATTAAACGTGACAATCCGCATAATGTCAAACAGCGTGGGTTTTTCTCTTGTGAAAGTGCGTCCTTGGGTTTAAACCTTTGTAAAAATGTCAAAGTCAGCACTAAGTCGTGTACATCCATACCGAACTTTAAATCAAATTTGAAATTCGGGTATGAAACTGGCTCATTTTCAAGAACTAACGGCATTCTATTTTTTTCTAGAATTCTTACTAAGTAGGGATTGATTGCAAACGCTGGTCGGGCTCCCCTTCCTCTGGTGAAGCTATTTAGCATATAAGCAGCAACGAATGCCCTTAAATTCTCATCAACTCTTTGCTCCTTCACCCATAGTGGCAGCTCCCTGTTTCAAAATTTCCTTGCTTCCCTCGCCAATTTGTCCGGCACCACTCGACCACCACCTCTCTTTGTGTTTGCGACATAAAACCAAAATGAAACCGCATTTTCGGTTTTTGAATTCGACGCGGTACATGTGCGGGGAGTTGAGACGGGTGTCTCCCCCTTTTAATGACAGCAACATAATCTTAATCTCCCCTATATTCGTAGTCATCGGATCCTTCTCATTTAAAATTCAGCCGTAAGATCTCCTAAGAATTACTCCCTCTGTCCTAAAATTTATGTCATCTATTCTATTTTCGTCTGTCTTAAAATACTTGTCAATTTCTGTTTATAGTCATATTTTTTAGTCAAACTCTCAAATATATCCTTTAATTTTTTATAATTATAAGATTATTTTAAAATATAACCAATCTAAATCTTAAATGATATCATCCTCACTAGGAAACAAATCTACCAATTCCATCCCATAAAGGTTTTTATTTTAATCTTCTATTAAAAAAATTCTATAAATAATTAAATTACCAAATATGTATTTCTCTTACGTACTCCACAATTCATATACTCCTTTTAATTTTGGTAATAATATAGCATTTAATAGGGCTAGTTTTGTATAGTCCTCCGATCTTCTTAATATCTTGACTTAATCAAAGCGGACTAATATTTTAGGACGGAGGGAGTAATTCTGTGTGAACTATTCACAACAACCATTGGATATCATCCATCTTTATATCTCATCCGTTGAACTAATTTAACAAGGAGAGCGCACGTGCGATGCACGTCATCCGATTTTAGTTGTTCCATAATTTTGTTGCCGGGAGATAGAGACCTGAAAATTGCATAACTTTCAATAATAAGATCTAGCGAGAACCGTGAAGACATAGAAGAAGTAGTGAAGATTCTATAATAAGATCCCTATATATGTTTATATTTCAATTATACCCCTACTATAATTGGCATATCTAATAGAAACCCTTTCCAATCTAACGGATCAGATATAAAAATAAATTATATCCGACGACTGACGTGATTAGTTCACACAGAAATATAGTATTCAGATCCACAGAAGCTTTTCCAATCTACGGATGAGATATAAATACGAATTATATCCAATGGATGAGGTGAATAGTTCAGATGAAAATATGGTATTCAGATCTAACGGCTGAATTTTAAATCATTGGAAATCTGACGGTTACAAAAAAATGGAGTTTGAAGATTTGTTGTTGTCATTAAAAGGGGAGATGACAGCAACACAATCTTAATCTCCCCTATTCCTAGCTGTCGGATCGTTCTCATTTAAAATTCAGACTTAAGATCTTTGAAGAATTGATTCTGTCTAAACTATTCACAGCAGCTATTGGATATCATCCATTTTTATATTTTATCCATTAAACTAAAAAGGGCTTCTATTAGATATGAAAATTATTTTAAGGGTGTAGTTGAGATAATAAATATGTATAAGGACGGAAAATTGATAAAATGAAAAACAACGTAGTACAGAAATACAAACACCGGATCTTGGGGACCGAGAATGTTACTAAATTTTTCAGGTCAGTATATCCCTCCAAAAAGAAAAAGTGAACACCTAAAATTCGAAGACGTGCATCTCTGTTTGTCCAAGTAAAAGTATTCTCCCCGGTAATAAACACGGAAGGGGGAAAGGGAAAAAAAGTTAAGAGTTTTGAAACCGGGAAAGCAAGTAATGTCTTTCAGTGCCACTCCACCACCCACTGCTCCAAATCCACCACCACCACCACCTTTGCCTCCTCCTCCAGATATCATGCCAGAAGCTTCATCAAATATCGGTTCTTTAGTCCGTAAGAAACTGGCGTTGATTTCCATCTCACCACCCTCTACCGCTTCTACTCCCAAGCGCCGCTATCAACAGATTTCCGAAGATAACGAGATGGCTGTAGATACTCCGCCACCAAAAGTCATCAAGATCAGTGTCGGCGGGATGATACTTGTAAGTTTTTTATCAGATTTGTTATTTGGTTTTACTTATTTTCAGATTAAAGTAATCGATATTTTATGTTTTTGTTCGCAGGGATGGGATGTCGTCTGTGGTTGTAAGGTGAATTACCGCATTGACAGAATAGAGTCCGAATGTTATAGAGTTTCATACGGAAAGCCAACAACTATAGATGTACCATTTTCCAGGGAGCATATTAACTTCGATTGTCCCTGTGGGTGTCGCTGCGAGATAAGTATGAATGTGAAGAGACCTCGAGTAACAAAGAAGAATAAAAAGGTAGTTAAGAAAAATTAGTAGCTAAATTTAACTTCATTTATAATTATCACTGATCATTAGTATTAGCATCTTCTGGTCAAGTGTTAAGGGTTTAATTTCTTTTCATTTTTCAACGACTACGCATATCTAGCAGCAACTCTTTGTAGAATTCTGGCACTCTAATTTCAATTAGCAAAAGAGAATATTGTCAAACATGGCTTTAGTTTTATGTTTCATTTGTTGTAGCCCTCAAGTCCATAGATTAAGAAAAAGAACAGTACCTTCATGAAGTATTTTAATCATTATCCGGAAGTCCATTATTGCGTAAATAGAGAAGAATACAGTTGAATAATCAATAATTAACTATTACCTCTATTTCAAAATAGTTAACTACCTTATTCAACATTTTACCCATAAACTTACCTATTATATTATTAAGATGGAGGGAATAGAATAATAATGCATTAATAATCAAAGGCCAGTTGAAAATGTCACATAAAGTCATAAACCACCTGCAACCGACTATGATTCCTACGTAAAACTAGTTTATCTATTCTGAACAATTCAATAAAAATGATCCATTCTTATGATAATAAATAAATCAATAAAATATAATTTTTTCATTGACCGGTGAAATTTTTGATGCTTTTCCTAGATGAGATGAACATGCTATTTTTGCTGAGCATGTTCACGCATCATGCAAGCCTGATGCAACCAGCTTTCCTACGCACGATTGCTCGCACAGAACATCCAGGCCTCAGGGTTACGAGAGTTCTCGAGGAATCTTTTAGTGTCCTATGACCTACGCCTACCTGTTTCCTTTCAAAATGATAATTGTATTTGCTTCTTTTTCTTCCCGTTCATACTTCTGTGTTGAAAATGAAACCTTTGGCTCATGAATGATGGATTTAAAGACTTTGCGTCTACTCAGCGAATACTTATCCACAACGAAATTCCTCCGCTAACTATATGGCACAGTCTAGAAATAAAAGAGTCAAATCACTGGAATTTTTGAGGATATCTGAACAGGTTGAAAAGCCAAAATTAAAAAAATCAAAGTCACTTCCGACTAACGAAGAGGAAAGGACGTGCCATTGCTTGTGTCCAAAATCTAATGATATGATATTTGAAGGGATAGATAGAATTCCAAATTCTCAACCTTAATATAAAAATTAGGTAGGACTTCTTCTCTACTTTTGAAATGGGTTCCAGACTTGGCATCATCCACAAAGCAAACTTTGCGTAGCACTATTGCTAAAGTAATGCACCCACAGTAGGATCGCCGTACTAAAAACTCTTTACACCGTTGCCACTTGAAATTGTCAAATTCAAGCCAAAGCAAAGGTTGTTGAGTCTTGACCGAACACAATACCACCCACCCCACTATTGAATTGTTGTTGCATATTTTACCAGTTTCTCCTTCAGGAAGCTGCATGTAGCCCACAGAGTCTTTGAATCTGGTCAGTTTGAGTTTTGTGGCACACAAGATATCTTTGATTGGAGTGGATTTTACTTTCTGATTTTTTCTGGAAAAACTAAACCTTTGGTATCTATCTTGAATAATGCTGTAGATGAAGGGATTTAAAGCACATAAAATTTCTAACTAAATTTCATTCATATTACTAATATACATTTCCTTTGATATTCTTTTAAAGGAGATTTTTCTAACAACAGATTCTGGAACTAAAAAATTCTTCCTAAATCAATTATCCTTCAATCTGTACACAGAATTTACATATTCTTCAACATCCCAAAGGAAAGAACCGAAAGCAGTAGCCTCCAAAACTAATCTCTTCATGCTCGAATTTGGTACAACAATGGCATCGTCATTCTCAGTGTCTTCCCCCTGCTCGTTCCCAAATAATGCCCATGTATGCTTCTCAATCAAATTTACGGCCTCCTGGGATTTCAACTTGGCACATCTCTGCAGAGTCTCTGAATCAAACCCCATAATGTAATTCCTCAAGGTAGTATTTGTTTCTACACTCCGTGGTTGTTGACAGGATGAAGTCGAGCACCTGTCTGTAGATTGACCATGAACAGCTGCGTTATTCGCTTCTGCTGGGAAGAATTCTGAGAATCCGAGTGAGGGAAAGTCTTCGTACGTCAAAGCTAGACTTGATTCTAATTGGTGTCTCAGGCAGGCAGACTTCAGGAAGTAACCATACATGATGGAACTGGCGTAAAGACGGCCAAGTTGAAGCCTACTGGTCTGATACGTGATCCTATTACCTGTTGTATTTGATTTCCATCTCCAACCTAGAATTGTAGTAAGATGCTCCTTTATCATATTCTGAACTTCTAAGCTGTGAATCGATTCAAGTTCACACTGTTGTGACGGCCATATCTGTAGTCTTCCATTATCAATGAAGCTAGAGATCTTTGGAACCATCGGAACTTTTAATTCGAAGAATTTCTGAACGATTGACATGTACATGACATCTTCAACCGCAGTTTGGCACTTGTCTTCCTTCATTTCAGCAATCCTCCTATCGGTTATCAAATTAATTAGTTTAGAATTTGGAACTCACAATAAACGTTTTAAGGGTAAAACATAGATCAGGAAGTAACTAATAACTAATCTCTAATCAATAACTAACATACAACTAATTTCGAAAGTAAATGCTTTCAATAAATGACTAAGAAAACCAACCTGTGAAGATCAGATTCCTCGGAACCCAAGCTCTGATCCTTGCGGGCAACTGCACCATCTCTTTCCGTAACCAACTCATCAAGTTGCTCAGCTACCGCAAACGGGAACAGGTGTCGTTGGTTCAGTAGTATACCACTCAAGAATTTTCCAGCTGCTGATCTTGGTTCAAGAGGGGTAGTACCACCAACACCAGTGAAATCACAAGGACTAGAATCTGTTCCTCTTGCATATGCAGAGGTAACAAATTTGGGGATTTTCCTTCTGAAACTACTTTCAATTGTCCTTCTTTGAGCTCCACAGATCTTAAGGGCACCCTAGAATCACAAAGAAACCTAATCAGCACAATTTACTAGTTTTAATTAAAGGAAACAACGGCTATATTAACCCCAAGTATTTCTAGCAGAAAAATGATGATTTCTAGCTGATAAATGAAGATATTAGAAAAGTTTAAACACTAATCAATGTTGAGTCTAATTTTTTAAGAATTGTATTGAATTCTGCTAGCAATAATCCAAGAACCACACTGAACTGTATTGAATTTATAATCTGAATCTAAATCAGGCAATAAATTCCAGTTAAAATAAATATCTAATTGCTTAATTTCTTTATCATTTCGTGCTGGTAGTTTGGATTTGATTTTTTCAACTAGATGTGCAAGGAGAAACTGAACTGGTACTCGGTAGGTAAGGAAACTAGGTAAAATGGAGAAATTAATGGAGAAAAAGATGACAAACCTGTGTTGATTTCAAAGAAGAAGGAGAATCAGAGAAGAATCCAATCTTAGCAAAAACCTTAAGATCTGCTCTTCCTCCCTTATCAGACTTCACCACATTGGGTAAAGCTTCAACAATTGGGGTGATTCTTTTGTATGAAGCACAACAGTCCATCAACACTTAAAATTCCACAATTAGTTGAAATTGATTCAAAATTAGGGTATCAAGATCAGAGAAAATTAGGGATTTGGAAGAAGTTTGTCGATGAAGAAGATGAAGAGGGTTCGTGGGGATGAATAACATTTACAATTTTCTTTGTTTGTCCGTTGTTTTATAGATGACTTTTCGGAAAGTGGATGAGACCGACAACTTTTTGTTTGTGAATCTGTGGGGGCCTTTTGAATTGTTCTTTCGGTAGGGGTCCATCTTAACGTCGACATGAAACTATTTGCTGTATTTTATTTTTTTATTTTTTTCTTCTTCTTCTTTCTTTGGTAGTATTATTATCCGGCGATTATTATCTGAAAAAATTCCTAGTTTTTGTATACTACTGGCAACTGGCAGATACCTGACCTGGTTATACAGCGAAAGAAATGCAGTATTGCTAATGAAGGTATCAGACTATCAGTTTACCACTCTGTTATCAAATTCTACTTAAGACAAAAGAGTTTCGCACGTTATTTGAAATCCATTATCAGCCACGAAAAAGGGGGCCGCCATTTATAGGATGACCCTCCTTCTTACTATTATAGAGTTATTTTGCAATGTATGCCAGTGATAGAGCCGGATGATCCTCTTCAAGCTATGGAAAAGTTATTCCGCAACGTATAACAGTGACAGAGTTTGAATAGAATTTAACTAAGTGCCTTATCTATTTCGATTTATGAAAGTACCAAGATACGCTACCTACAAGACAGAAGCTAGGTTCAGTTTTGGATGTCAAAAGGAAATGTGTGTGCTGTCAGCAAATGGAAGAATCCATATTCCACAATTTATTTTTTGAATGTAACTATGCAAAATTAGTATGGAAGTTACAACCGATGCCTTCACATGGAGTACTCTCTAACCTTTCCTCTACTAATATTTCTTTCTTAGACATGTATAATGAATGGCTGAAAGGAGACCTGAACTCCATAACAATGGCATTAGCTGCCACCAAATGTTGGTTTATTTGGAAATAACGATGTCTTAGAGTTTTTGAGAACAAAAGTAGAACAGTTAGCTCTAGACATATCAAGACACTATGAATATTGGCACCCAATAGCACAATCTTCAGTTATAGTACAGAACAGTAACAAAGTACAAGCTCAGCTTTATTGGACACTCCCAATCGTAAATTTTTACAAACTTAATTGCGATGCTTCCTGGATATCTGTTAAGACTAATGTTGGCTTTGGTTTTATCTTGCGAAACTGGACAGGTATCTTCAAAGGAGCAGGAATGGGTAGTTGCAGGACTGAATCAGCAGAAGAAGCTGAAGTTGTAGCCTTGCTGCAGACTACAAATTGGGCCATCACAAACAATCTGCAAAATCTGGCTATAGAAGGAGACAATCAAACTACTATCAAGTACCTACAATGCAAACAAACCTCAATCAAATGGCAATGTGTAGCAATATTAGATGAAGTTAAGAAGATGGCAAACAAACTAATCTCTTTTGGGGGCTTTCATTTTGTGGATAGAAGAGCAAATAAAGTTGCAGACATGTTGGCTAGAAAAGGAAGAAATTTCCCTATAACAATAGCTTTTGGCACTGTCAAAGCGTATGAGATCTGTAATATGAACTTCAATTATGTATCTTCTCCCGAAGAAACTAATCACACAGATTCAATCATCGAACGGACAGCTCAAACTGAGTTGATTCCACATTAATCTTAATCTACAAATTAGTTTCTTTGCAGTAATATATTTGGTTATTTTCAAAAATAAAATAAAATAAATACCAATGAATTGCAATTGCATTTTGAATAAAATGACAGGAACACCAGACCGTACTCCAGAGGCCGGGTTACACTGCGTATGCTGGACTAGTTTGGATGGATATACTTGCAAAGTATTTTGGTATGGATACTTTTAAGGCATTATGGCAACCATTGAATGCTTATGGAGTCAGTAGTTCGTGTATACCTTACAGAGGATATCTCTTATCCGTTCGTTGGTTGTCGACTCATGCTAGTGGAGTCTTGGAGTGTTGTAGCTGGAAATCTTATAATTCTTGATCAAGAATGTGGGGCTCGAGTCACGACTGAGTCATATCTCAAGCATTAAGATGAGAACTTTTGACCATTTTGGAGACTTTCTTATCTCTTTTTAATGTATTTTAGATTTTTATTATAAGCTAATTAGACATATCGGCCGTCAAAAAACAAAAACTAAAGGATTGCCGGACAAGAAAATAAACAAAAAATATCTATTTGGAATCAAGATCTTCTTACTGTTAGGCAAAGATATTATCTGGTGCCGTTACTATTGTAGTATACTGATAAATCATTGAGTGATGATATTAGTGACCCGAGTTTAAAACTTGTCCGCACCAAATTCTTCACACGAAAAAAAAAAAAAAAAACTATTGGCGGATACCTGTTATGAACTCTGGTTACATTGAAGTGTTGGATGGAAAAAACGGGCATTAAAATCATGGAGATGTAGTTTGTGGAGTGATTGTTAAAGCACAGGGACATTTTCTAGAAGGTTGGATAGAGAGCTTAAGTGTTGTTGACAAGCACTAAGTTTCCAGTTAGATCTAACAAAATCTACTCGTTTTGTCCGAATCTGATGGCAAGATCATTCCAAGGATTTTACGTGTGGTTGACGTGGCAAATAACATTTGGATAGATATAGTTGAAAATTAGTTCAAATGAATAGTAGTCAGCATGCCTGCATCTCTTATCCATTAATTGGTTGGCTGGTTGTCCACTCTGGTAGTGGACTCTTTGCATTGCAGCGTCCTAGGTGAGAAAGATCTATAATTCTTGATCAAGAATGTGGGGCTACAGCTGCTAGAGGTTGCAAAATTCTAGAGACTACTCCTTATCTCATCAGTATATACTGGCCCCGGGCTCTCCCCCACAAACTGTGTATAAAATGTCGGTTGTTTTTTGGTTAGGCAAGTCCTATAGGTTAGATTGAGCTGTTAGATTAGCAGTTAAGTGTTATAATTCAAAAAAAAATATGGCATAAAAGTTAACACTAGTTCTCTCTCCTAACATGTGCTCACAGCTGAAGTAGCAGCGAGATTGAAACGCTGAATGGTTCAGCACTAAAAAAAAGTGACCATTACGCTGAACGGTTCAGCGCTAAAGGAATATTCTAGGGCATCAGCGCTGAACTATTCAGCGCAGAATCTGGCGCTAGGGTGTCAACGGACAAAAATCCATCGGATTTTAACCTTACCGATAAGGTTAAGGCTAAGGTTTATCGGATATCCAATAACATCTAAAATCTCAATCTGATTTCGTTAGGATATGCTATCGGATATCAGATTTTATCCGGTTTGTGGGAAGAAGAAAAAAATTTGAAAAAAAAAAAACAAACAGAGTTGAAGTTCAATTCAGTTTTACAATCCTCACGTAGCTCTATCAGCAGCATCACAGCCACAGCAAACACCGCTTGCAATCTTAGCTCATTGCAGCAACATACGACAGCAGAAACACTATTCAACATACCACCATCTCTTCAAATCTCAGTTCAAAATTCTCTGCTCATAACACAACATACAAACCCTAACAAGCTAACCACCTGTACTTGCATTCAAACATCTCCATCTTCTTCAAGTCCATCTAAGACTTTAATTTCAGCTCCCATTGTATTCAATTTCATCTTCTAACCATTCTCAATTTCAAATCCCAACTCTCTGATAAACACCCATATGCTCTTCTTTAGAACACATATCGATTCTCAGAGTAACCCAAATTCAGATTCTTGTCCCTCTTTTCATTTCTCTCAAACCCTAAAACTGATTTCGACATGCAACACAGATTCAACACCCCCACTGAAACACAATTAAACCCTAATTTCTCTTCAACTTCTCTAATTTATCTATTTTGATCTCAGAGCAGCAACATTCATCACCATGAAAACCCATGACAATCTTCATAAAGTCGAACAACATCGTTGCAAATCAGCAATTTCTCAAATTATCTTCAATTTTCTCCACTTTGATGTACAACGGTAAGGAACGGAGAGAGAGGAAAGATGTTAACAATCAAAACAACACATCTTTTTATCGATCTGCCTTCACTCTGTCTCTAACTCTCTCTATTCTTTTCTGAGAATTTTTTTCACTCTCGATCTCTTTCTTTTTTTCTCTGAAAAATGTTACAGAGTAACAACTAACACCCTAGGCTAATTTTCAACGTCATCTAATACTTGGGGATTAAAAATTACCGTTATATCCCTAGGCTATCGGATTTAAACTAACCGGATATGGCCTCATCCGGTTCTATAGGCTAAGCATGTAAAATCCGATAATATGTCCGATTCTGAAATCTGAATTCCGATAAATCGGATAAAATCCTATAGGATGTCGAATTTTCGGAAACGGATCTCGGATTTCGGATGATTATTGACAGCCCTATCTGGCACCGTGCTGTTCAGCTCTACCCATCGGCGCTGCACAATTCAGCGCTTGACCATTTTTTTTCCATACACCTCCTTCACACCACCGACGACTATTTTTTTCAAATTTTGATTTTTTCTAAATGTTCCTCTTTTTCCTACACCTAGTTTACACTACCAACGGCTATGTTTTCAAATTTTGAATTGTGAAATGTTTGGCAATTTGTTCCAATGGTTGTTTGTTTCAAAATTTGAAAATTTACCAAAATAAAGGAAATCTTTCGTTAACATTGCATAACAAGCTTACAATGCTTTTTTTGAAGAAATTCAAAAATTACATGGAAATTAAAATAACTTAAAAAATAAAATATAAAAAGTACATTGAAATTGAAATTGAAATCCTACTTCTAAATAACTTAAATAACTTAATTAAAAATGAACTTCTAAATAACTTAATTTAGGGGATTGGTGGTAATCCATTACGGATCAAAATCTCGTTCTTCCATAGTTTGTAGAGGGGTTTCTCCCATTCCTCTAATTCATTCAAGTTTTTGGCGTAGGATCTTCAAGTCAGCTTCCCTTTGTAGTGTTTTTGCCAAGATTGTAGAGTTTTCCATGTGCTTCTTGAGGTACTCTTCCTCTGTTTCATACTTTGCAACCCTTTGTTCTTGTGATTTTTCAAGAAGTTCGATGAGCCTATCCATTTTTTCATCTACTCTTTGCGATGCTTTAGCCTCACGGGCCCTTTTCTTTGCATTATCTCTTCCTGCACTTCTAACATCATCTGTTTGTTCGAAAAAAATGTCTTCTACAAGATATGTATGAGGTTTCAGAATTATGAGTAAATGATGAGCTACCAAACACTGCCATATCCTCCAAATCTTCATCCATAGATACTGGAGCGGAAGTATCAGCTTCATTGTCTTGAGTAGGTTGAGTATGTTGAGTGGAAGTACCAACTCCATCATCATTATTCAACGTTGGGTTATAGTCGAGTTGATAGGTCTTCAGAATCTGGAAAACCGATTCATGTTTCCCAAGTCTATTAAATTCTGCTTCATTTTTTTTTTGTCCAAGACGATACTGGGGAAAAAATGTATTAGAGAAAGAATGAAAGAAAAAATTTAGAGAAAGGAAGAAAGAGATCAAAATGGAGAAAAAAAAACATCAAATTTTTTTTCTTCAAATACTTACATAATCATGTTCATTCAACCCCGAAGGTTTGTTTCAGAAGTAGGGCCTAACATGTGAAAATATATCTTCTCACTTCGGTTCTCAACGTGTTGCACCTTGATTACAATGACTTTTTATCCCTTTGGATACCATTAGGGCGTATTCTTTTATGGTACTCTTCAATAATCTTCTTCCAAAATATTGGACCTTTTTGATCTTTTCCTTTAATCAGATCGTTGCTTGCTATAACCCAACCAAGAATTAGTGCCTCATCCTCTTGTGTAGTAAAGTGTGCCATAATTTTGTACGAACAAAATCATGTGAAGAAGAAGAAGAAGAAAATCAATGAAGAAGAGAATCAATTGATTTTGGTGTGGGGGATGAAGGAGAAGTAGTTCTCTATTTATAGGGTAGCCTGAAAATATAGCTGTTGAGGTTTCAAACGTCCACTAAATCTGAGTCGTTGAGATCTAACGGTCATCTTGATCTGATGGCTGAAATTAGTCGGCGCGGAATGGTGCAGCGCCAGAATGCGGAATGGTACAGCGCTGGCATCCCTGCCGTTGAAAATAACGACTATTTTTTTTAAATCTTGCGGCTATTAGGCAAAGCGCTGTTCTATTCAGCGCCCGGGCGCTGTTTGGTTCAGCGCTTGCCTAACGGCTACATTTTCAGCCCAAACTCAGATCATTTCTTCTCTATATATAAACTCAACACATGAACTCAAAATCCCCACCCTAAACTTGTGAAGTTTCACTCTCTTCTTCTTCTCCTGAATTCTCAATTTAAAATTCAAGCATGGTTGGATTCTCAATTGCCGAAGATAATGACTTGGTGAGAAGTTTTTGCAAAATTAACAACACAAATCCTTTAGAAATTTTTCTAACAACCAACACCTTTTGGGAACAAGTTGTTGAAGAATTTGTGAGAATCAATGGTAATGCTAATGGAAGATGCCAAAAAGCCCTAAAATGTCGGTTGGCAAGTATCAAGAGTTATTGCAAGCTTTTTGTCGTTTCATTAAGGGCATCAAATGGTAATCGTGAAGATGCTTTGAATTTATACCAAACGGATCATGGAATGCCATTCATTCATATCACCGCTTTGGAGATATTTGGTGGAGCTCGAAGTTGATTAGAATGAAGTATATGCATGAAGAAGTATTATGAAGTTCTAGATAAATATGTAATGTAATTGTAAACGTACTTAAATGAAAAAAAAAGTGTTATGGAGTTTACAAGAACTAATTAAAATGTCTACTTAATGAAAACGTGCTTGAATGAAAAAAAAGAAAAGAAAAAAAAGGAGTATTTATGGTTAAACAAATTGGTGAATATGAAATTTACTCTCCATTCTCATAAAATGCATCATCTCCTTCATTGTCATATTAGTCTTCATCGGTGTCCAAGTCGGTTGTACCCTCATGAACTTCCGGCAAGGCATCATCCATCACCATGTTTGGAATATCACCATCTCTCAAACCTTCTTCGTGTCGGTTCCAAATGTGTGTAGTGAGTTCCAAGCGAAGTTCCGCCCAAATCGCAGGGTTGTACAATATATGAGGAGCTAGCCTTACGTTTCCTTGAATTGGCGGTTGAGGTTCATCTCCCGTGATCCTCCCCCATTCCTCATCACGATATTCCATCTCAACACACATATTGTGCATTATCAAGCACCCCCTCATAATTGCCTTCATGTCCGATTTTTTATAATAACGACAAGGTTTCAATATAATGCCAAACTTACCTTTTAGACCACCAAATGCACGTTCGATGTCCTTCCTTTTGGCTTCTTGGTATTGATTGAAAAGAGATTCTCTATTGTTTGAGGCGGGTTTGTATGCTTGCACGATGCAACCATACATAGGATATGCACCATCTCCTAGGTAGTACCCCTTGTCGTAATTCCTGCCATTGATTTGATAATGGCTAGGAGGTGCTATACTATTAAGTTGTCTATCGAACAAACCCGAAGCATGCAAGACATTAAGGTCATTGTTCTTCCCACCCAACCCAAATTAGAAACGCCAGATCCATCTATCATATGTAGCTACCGCCTGCAAAACAACCGAGGGATATGACTTATAGCCGCAGTGGGATCCTGCTTGATCCATTGGACATGCTCTCCATGCCCAGTGAAAACAATCGACACTACCAAGCATCCCAGGAAATCCTCGAGCTTCATTCTCTGCTAAAATCCTTTCTGTATCTTGAGAGGTAGGCTGACGCATGTATCGACCATTATAAATCCAAATAATTGCATCCATAAACTTCATAGCATAATAGTAGATAGTGGTTGCTCCCATTTGGGTGTAATCATCTAAGGAGTCGGGTGCAACACCTTTGGCAAAATGTTTCATGACGTCAACCATTTTCGTATATGGAGTATGACCAAGAATACCGCAAGCATCCGTTTTTTGGTGAAAATCATGGTTATAATCACAAACTTGCTCTAAAATTCTTAGAAAAAGGGGACGAGACAAAGCAAACCGACCTTTGAACTTCTTTGGCACATACATACAATTGAAATTAAAGTATTGTTGCATCATACGAGCATCGACATCTACACATTTTATGTGCACCGTTTGACGGGTCTTGACTTCATTCGGGATGGGTTGATGTATTCCTTGCCTCCTCTGTGACTCCAAAATTGTAGCCTGCTAGAACATTCGTCTCAAAATCATCTTCATCATCCGGAAGATTGAAAAAAATTCATTTCCTTGGTGATGTTGTTGTTGTTGGTCGAACCGAGTATCATAAACAATGTTAGGCTCACTTTCCGCCAACAACGCATCGGTAAATTCATTTCCTTGGTGATGTTGTTGTTGATATTATGATGTAGTGGCTCCATCTTCGACCGTAGGAGTGTAAAAATGTTGACTTGTAAGCCATTCATATGTACCACCCAATGTGAGGTCTTGTGATGTAGTGGCTCCATCTGGATTGTTTGGTATTTGGGATTGGATAGACGGTTCTTAAGAAGATGTAGATCTGCAAGATGAGGAACATGAAGTTGTATCCATTTTGTATGTCTCGTCCCATACGAGTTGACGAGCTCCAATCTAGAATGAACATTGTTGTTCCATAAACCTAATGCAATCATCCTACAGGTATAAATTAGAGAATTTAGTCAAATATTCAAGAAACTTATAATGAAAATGAGCACAAATGTAAATGTACTTAATTACCAATGTCAAATTCATCGCCCGAAAGTTATACGGACAAGGAGCCCTTGGAACTTGTAACTGACGTGCTACGCCGGCTTCATTGGAAAATGGTAAACTGAAATCTATCTCCGACAGTTGTGACAAGGGCTCATTCTATGTGCCATAAGTATATCTCATCGACGTTCTGTGCATGGTATGACTCAGTGAGATAAGGTCCAACACTCTTCTTCTTCCACCAAGTGCTATATTGATCCTCAGTGACTGCATATAGTCGGTGACCTCTACAATCGCTCTGTCCCCAACTGATTCCAAATTTGGAGGATTTGCTGGGACTACAATCTCACCTGCAATCTGCCTCTGGAAGCTCTCTGCCAAGTAACAACTAACTCTTGTGTTTTTTTCCAGGTCAAAAAACAAAACTCTCCTTTTGGATACCTGTAGTGCGTTGTCATAATGGTTTCCCACAGAAAACCGACTATCTGTCCATGGTTTCCAAATACATGATGCACTTGTTCTAGTGTCAATCTGTGTTATTCCGCTTGTGACTGAGTGTTTCCTAGTATCCTTTTGGCCTCCTTGATGTCCTCTCTTCCTTGATATAATCCTAGTCTTTTTGAAGAGACAAATCTTTGGGAAAACATCATAATGTCCTCCAGGTGTCTAACAAAGCAAGGGTTGCATGTTGCGGAAGTAATAATAGTACCAATACTCAAGTACCATAACGATGCCAGATAAATTCGTATCTTTGGTTAACCAATCGTCAAGATATTTATAGGTATTACCTAACGAAGCTATACCCCAATCATATTCCCCAACTCTATCTAAGTCAGCCAACAACATAACCCAACGTTTATCTACTCTTCCAATAGAATGCGCTAGAAGAAAATGACCAAAACACCACATAAAGAATGCTCGTGTCAATGTCTCTGCACATCCAATATTATCCAGGTCTTTTCTACTTTCAATGTAGTCTTTCAAGATAGCCAAGGATAATGAATTTTTCTTAGAGTCCCATGCACCATGATTTTTGATATCCAAAAAATATAAATCATCCAGAGAAGGATATGTTAGATAACTACCCAACGACGGCATAACTACTGGTCGTTTACTAGGGTCACCAGTGGGAATTCCCGTTAACATGTACAAATCTAAAGGAAGGAGGACAATTTCAAACTCCTGAAAATGAAAGCTCTTCGTTTTTGACTACCATCTCTCAGCTATGGCTTCAACTAAGCCTCTATCCCCATTGACTAAATCAAACTCAAAAACAGAAGAAAAGCCACAATTGTCACAAAATCATTGTGCTACCGGATTATCTTTCACTACAATGTAATAATACACTTCAACATCTTTCAAACTACTTCTAAAGCTTAGTTTGCGAGGCTCTTTCGTAACATCTTGACATACATGTTTATCACTATTCTTTGACGAACCTATATCCAACCGATCTAGCAATTCATCCATACTCATACTACAATCAATAGCAAACATGAAAAAAAAATATCAATCATACAAACTAAATTATCATTATAATTATCATACAAATTATCAAAAATAATTCATTATCATACAAATTATCATTATAATTCATTATCATTCATTTTCATCATACAAATAATCAAAAATAATCAAATTATCATGCAAATTATCATACAAATTTACCTACAAACTAATCATACAAACTAGTATAACCGTTGCCATGGTGGGAGGGCCGACTGAAGAAGAATCTGAAGATGGGGTTTGTCTGCGACTACTTTTGCCCCGTTTCAGAAAAAGTGATACTTTCGCCCCTTTCAGTAAAAAGTGATACTTTCGCCCCGTTCCGGAAAAAGTGATACTTTCGCCTCGTTCTAGAAAAAGTGATACTTTCGCTCCGTTCCAGAAAAAGTATCACTTTTCCCGAAAGGGGGAGAAAGTATCACTCTTCCCGAAACGGAGTGAAAGTATCACTTTGCCTGAAACTGAATGTGAACGTATCACTTTTCCAGAAACAGAAAATTAGTCGATCCATAAACCAAAATATGGTTGCATAACGTGTTATGCATCCTTTGTGGTGCTTTGCATAATGGTTGTGTAAACAATTTTCGAGAATTGTGCCTAAAGTGAAAGTATCATTTTTCTTGAAACGGAGGGAGTACATTGGTGTATTAGTTGCAACGGAAAATTAGTTGATGCATAAACCAAAATATGGCTACATAAAGTATTATATATCCTTAGTGGTGGTTTGCATAATGGATATACATTTAATTTTCTACAATTGTGCCTAAAATGATAAATACCTCCGAATTTTTCGTAAAAATCCTAAATTTGATATTGTTGTTTGTACTCATTGCGTAGATATTTTTATAACCTTTCCAACGAAATAAAATTTGTAAAATTGCACGGATTTTTAGATATGTTATATTAAAGTTTGTTTTCCAATTATACCCTAAAAAAATAGGATACATAAGGAGTTATAGTAATTGGACTAAAAGGGAGGGATAATTGTGTCAATTGAAAAAGACCAACCATGGACACCAAATCGAATCTTTTTATGTCAATTGATCACTTACTATTTACAAAAAAGTGGTCATATAAAGGTCCTCCCTCGCTTCGCTTGGTCGGCCCAATTATCATTTATTTTCATCACAAAAATCAAATTTTCATTTTTTGTTCATCACAAATAATCAAATTAAATCCCAAAAAAAAATTCATCACAAATAATCAACTTAAATCATACACATATCATCTACATCATCTAAATACGAAAGATCAATCATCTATTTGAATGAAATCGCATCAAAAATCAAAAATCAAAAATCATACAAATTTAAACCTAAAACTTAAATTTCTTACCTCGAATGATTTCGTGGATGGAATCGCACCAAACCACCTTCAATCGATCACAAATTCGATGTAGAACAAACCCACGGAAGGAATTTGAAGAAAAAAAAATATAGAACTCTTGATTTTGGACATGTATTTTCGGGAGAAATGGGGGGGAAATGAGTGAGAAGTGAAAATGGGGAAGAAGGTCGAGCTTTTGTGGAAATGTCGAATTTTTTGAGCGTTGAATGGTGCGGCGCTGTTCTGTGCAACGTTCATCTAGGCGCTGAATTATTCAGCGTCCAACGTTGCTCTATTCAGCATCTAGCTGCTAGATTAGCACTTCCATAAGACTTAGGAGGTCGCCCTAGCTGACGTGGATTGCTAATCTAGCTGCTAGATTAGCACCCATGGAACTTAACCTAAACAAATATTCTTTTTACTAGCAGTTTCTAGCAACTTCTTCGTGGCTTTAAATTATTTTATTTATTTATTTTTCTTCTATGAAAATCGATGTGATCTCTACTTTTGTGGTCAAAAGAAAACAAACGATGATAATGTTTGGACTTAGAAATGTTGGGAACTTCGGAGTCAAAAGAGAGATGAGAAAGTGAAAACAAAGACGACGAAGGCGGATGCATATCCTGGGTGCATGCCACAACAACCGTCCGTAGGCCGGGCCCCGGGGTACCATGACACGGAGAATTGTTATGTCTTCACCTTTTACCCACTTTGATTATTTACACATGGGATATATCAAAATCAATGATGTCGGTGTAACTTGTATCAAAACCAAAGACATGCTAAACAAACCTGGCTACATTGAGCTTATCATTAAAAGACAAAAAAATATTACTCAATCCGTTCCTAGATAATAGGCTGGTTTCATGTATAAAAATATACATGAAACCAGCCTATTATCTAGGAATGGAGGGAGTATTAAGAAGTAATTTCAAAAAACTATTTATTTACCTATTTATGTTAACGGCTCGCATGTCATTGTTCATTGGTCATGATTAATTAAGTGAATATTTAAACTAATTAGTGTTAGAATTAGAGTAGAAATTCATTCCTCTTCTAAAGTTTGGAAGAAGAAAAAACTAGAGGAAAAAACAATTAGGATTTGTGATTTTGTACGTATTTTCTAACCGAGTACAACATACTCATTTTTGAGTCATGTATGAATTATATAGAATGGGTACGAATTCATACCCATTCTCAAAGAGTATTATCTATATCCGATCTGAGAATGAATAAGTACACATTCACAAGCATAGTACGGCGAATATTTGGGAATGAGAAAGAAATCATACCCATTCTTGACCGGTTCTGGGCTAAAACAAATTTACATTTTTTACTGTTGTTTTTTAGGTCACAATCGGTCAATACGAATATCAATACTGGCCCGATTCTAGAATGTGCTTTTTTAAACGATCGGTTAATATATCAATTCAAAATCGGTCTACGAAGGTATGAACATCCACACAAAAAATCAAAAAAATTCATGTTTTAGCGATCAATAAACATATCAAACCTCGTTTAATTGGGGGCTCTAAAAACTAATTAGGGGCCTCACCCGTTTTATTTGCACCCAAAAAAATTCAGGGGCGTAAAAATAATACAGTGAAAATACTGTTATACCCCTTATTTTTTTAAATCAATGACGACCTAAAGTGTCGTTATTGTTTCAATGACGACTCTTTAGAGTCGTTATTGTTTTCAATGACGACTCTTTAGAGTTGTTACTGTTTTTAATAACGACTTTAAGCGTCGTCACTGTTTTGGTGACGACTCTAAAGTGTCGTTAATGTTTTCAGTGACGACTCTAAACTGTCGTTACTGTAGAGTCATCATTGAAATGATAACGACACTTTAGAGTCGTCACTGAAAATAATAACGACACTTTAGAGTCGTCATTGTCGTAAAAAAATTAAAAAAACACCATGTCGACTTTTCATACAAATCTGAGCAAAAAAAAATTGCAAACTGAAAATTAGAGAAAAAAAATTGGAAAAAAAAAAGTTAAACTCTAATTAAGTTAAATTTACACTAATCAAGTGAGATTATCACTAATTAAGTAAGGATAAATTGGTCATTACTAGAATATTTGGATAAGGGGTGACTCAAATTAGGTTTGGGTGACCTTTTCTGTCCTCTAGAAGGAGGCCCCTAATTAGTTTTTAGGGCCCCCAATCAAACCAGGATATTAAACATCTATTGATCAACGAATTAACACTAATTAATTATTGATAAATTAGCCATTAAAAAATAGTAAGATAAGGGGTTTTGAGTTCACTTTAGAGTGACCCTTTTTTTTTAGTGGTAGGCTTCAAATAAATGGATAGACCTAAAACTAGGTAGGATATTTTGTACCTAGACTAGAAAAAGAAGATACCGAAAATAAATGAAAAAGATTGGAAACAACATTCACTTAAAGCGGATAAAGACGTGGAACATTACAAACCTACTAGAACATCGCTGCCACGGTGGGGAGGGTCGGCCGGGAAAAAAACAAAACACCGCTGATTGCATAACATGTTACATATCATTTCTTTCGTTGGAATGTTATTTTTGAGGCATATACATCGTTTTAGTGGTTGCATAACCAAATTAGTGGATGCATGAACCAAAATACGACTATATAAACTGTTATGCATCCTTTGTGGTGGCTCCATAATTCGTTATGCATCTCTCTTTTTTGTTGGAATGATATTTTTAGGCATATACTACCTCCGTTTCAAAAAAAAAGATACTTTCACAGTTTCATTTTTGCCTAAAAATAGGCCAAATTGAAAAAATGAAAGTATCATTTTTCCTGAAACGGGGTGAAAGTATCAATTTTTCTTGAAACGGGGTGAAAGTATCAATTTTTCTTGACACGGGTGAAAGTATCACTTTTCATGCTTTCATAATGGAGGGATATTATCATCAAGTAAGGAAAAATAGGATACATAAGGAATTATGTGAAAAAATAGGATACATAAGGAGTTTTAATAATTTAACCAAAAGAGATGGGCATTTTCGGTTTTTTAATTATAACCTTTTTTTTATCAAATTGCACATTTGCAGAGTTTCATTTTATAAAAAGGTGGCTACAAAAAGGGATTCCCTCTTATCGGTCGGCCCAATTTTTAGTTCGCGTATTCATATGTACTGTGTAACCAGTGGGTGCGATCCCCTGGCATCCCCTCTAAAATAAACAACAGTTTATTTGCATAAGAAAATTGGGAAATTCCATATTGTTCGTCGGGCACTTAAAAAAACCAAACTTGTGTTTGCCTTGTCAAATGCCGATAGTGGCACCAGTTCAAAGTGTCATAATTCCAGAGAATCTATTGAAAAATAACCGTGCTCCTTATTAAGATCGGAGCTAAGGATGGTCAAGTGGGCAATTGCTAATTTGCTATATCATTAGCTGTTTTATACGGAATCTAGCTTTCGCCTCCTCAGCTTCGTTAGTGCTCGTCGCTGGTCCAATCCAAAGTCCACCAGCCCAACTTGCGATGCTTCTTACAAAAATCACAACAAAGTTAGGCGACTAATTAAATTATGATTGATATGGTTAACTGTTGTGTTTGATGTTGAGAGACACAAATTGCTTCTCTCTGGCTCGCACGTAAAATCATATAATTGGTGTTTCCTGTTATTGAATTAATAATCTTCTAATTAGTGAAATATGATCAAATGATAAGAGCTTTCCCTTGTATGAGTTCTGAACGGGCCAAAAAATGAATGCGCCGAACGATAAGACTTGATGAGTAAGGGTGATAAGAACCAAGAAGGGACCATATTCTCTCTACCTTATTCTGTCAAGACGGCACCTCAACATGAATGCCAAGGGGACCAAACTTAGCAGTCGAATTCGAACGACGTCAAACCAAACAAGCCCGGAATAAATAATTGAAGCCATATTAATATCAGTCCTTCCTGCTGCGATGTGAAAGAGCTTGGACCTTAGCGAAGGTCACGAGGGTTGAAAAAATGACACATTTCTAGAATGCTGTAATTATCTTCTCCTCTTGGACCATTCCCCTCCGTATACTCCATTCTTCTTATGACAAAATTTAGCATAAGAATAGTCTTAATCTGAGAGAATTCAGAATTTCATTGAAATTTTGTCCCTTAATGGCGCGTTCGGATGGGGAAGGGAATTCTATTCCCAGGAATCCTATTCCCTAAAAAGGGGAATCCTAAAAAAACACTAGGTACCAAACATGGAAATGGAATTGTATTCCCAGGAAACTTATTCCATTCCCTTTAACCAGACACGTCATAATAGCCATTTGTATTAGTACACAATGTTACACTTCATGTTGACACCCATTTTTGTTTTTATCATTACTTGAAAAGATCAACCAATTACAAGGCACCACATTACTTTCATCGACAGAGATGCGTACCGAAAATAGACTCGCCCTTTTAACGTCACTTAAAGAAGTTTAACTATAGAAGCAAACCTTAAGTAAGTACAAAGGGAACAAATTCCGGATTTCATTTTCGACACCTAAACAACCACTACTGATACTGATAGTTTTTTGTTTTTTTTTGGAGTTTGTTAGTTTTAAGCCAGAAGCACACAAATTCTATCTCAATAATCTACTGGCTGAGTGAGTGCTTATGATAATTGCTCTTATCATATAATTCATGGCTGTAGTTAAAGTCACTGTTGAAAATTAAGCAGGAAGGAATCTTGCTCCGAAAATCAAACAAGCAGGGAAAGAGCACCACAAGAGGGAGAGACTCATCAGTCAAGTGGGGAGAAAAACTGCTCAATGGTGTCCACAAAGAACTCAATTGTAAAAGTCCGAGAAAGAAAAACTGTCAAGGGGAGGATATGGATGGAATGTAGTACTTCCAACATTTATTTTGTATCAATTCGAATCTTTTTAACTATATATAAGAAGGCCACAAGGCTTCGGTTGATTGAGAAACTTTAGATTTAATGATTGTATTTTGATCCTTGTCAACTTTAGACTAATCAGCTTTATTAATGAATATTGAGGTTTGCCTCTTTGTCTAAAAATAATAAAAACAAAATTGCTAAACAAAATACCATAACAGATTTGAAGATTCTCATAATGCGCATAATCACCGTGCATTGATTTTTCAATCTAAAAGGGAAAAAAATGCGAAAGGAAAAGCATCACAAAAATATTAGTTCGGTGGTGGATGAATACGTAACCAGGGATTGCAATCTTTCTCCACCATCCCACTAAAATGACAAATTCCATGGCGGCCGTTTGGCATTTACCAACCAAATTGTGTTTGCCTTGTTAGATCATGCAAATGGACTCAAATAACTTCAAACGTAAACACGCTGAGAAACTTCAAAAATTTAAAGTGCTCGTCACTCGTCGAGTCCACCAATCCAACTCGCAATTACAACAAAGCTACCCGACTAATTACGATGAGAAAGGGAACGGACATTAGGGCAGCTCAGGTCACAAGGATTGCAAAATGAGACATTTCCAGAACACTGTAAACGTATGTACCGCTTGGACCACTGCTATCTGTGTACCTACGTACGCCACTGTTTAAAGATTCATGGCGTATGAGTATGTCAGTTTTAGTAGAAAACATAGATATATTTCCAACCAGTTAAAGATTTATTTGCCACTGCAAGTTGAGACCTGGCGGTCAAAACCCAAGGACTGGACAGGACGTCAGAGGTAGATTTTGTGATAATATTACACTACATCTAGTTTTATATTTTCGTTGACAATAGACAGCCTTTTAACGTCACTGAAAAATAATTACAACGCAACAGATTTCATTTTCATTGATAGAAATCTAAACAGTTATCATTTTCCAACTTTTTTTTCTTCAGTTGAGTTAAGCAGAAGCACACAAATTCTATCTAAAGATCCTCCAGTTGACTGCTTAAGCTGATCGCTCTTATCATGATTCATGGTTGTAGTTAAAAGTCATTGAAAACTTGAGACTAAGGCATCTTTTTCCAAAAAATCAATAATTGGGGAAGAAAGCACCACAAGAGGAAGTCATAGCCAAGTGGGAGAAAAACTGCTCAAAAGTATCCAGAAAGATCTCGATAACAGAACGCACAGAAAGAAAAATTGGCAAGGGAAGGGAGGATAGAGTCCATAGGGATGGAAAGGGGGACCTAAAATGTTGTTTGGATCCAAACAATACAGTACAGACAACCAAGGATCTGAAGTTCTAAACCACACCAGTACATGTCCTTTACCAGAAAAAGGATAACAGTTTTATTCAAAAAAATCTGACAGAGATAAGCAACTTAGTATTGCAGCAATACATATACCCAAGAGGCTCAGTATTAGTTTTGAACTCTTTTACTGGGAAAAATATGAATTTTCCTTGCAAAGACACCAGCATGGAATAGAGGTTTAACAAAAAGGCAGGACCATGATCACCAAACAGCGATTCACAGGTAATCTCAATACTTAGACTGCTCTTTTTGTAAGTATATAGTAGATTTGTGGTAATGTATAACTATACAAGGATCAGCAAATTACTGAAAGAGACGAGCTTCGTAAGGCGAGGAGAAAGCCATCAGTTGTCTGTCAAGGATGTTACTATGTTGCAGAGATGATATGTCGAATCCACCTCCAGATTGAGGAAACCCAATTGTGGGATATGAAACTTGACTGCAAGAGTGAAAGAATGAGCACACAAAGTTGGCCAAAGTACAATATATCAAGAAACGTACATGCTTAGCATTTAGCCAAGGGCCATAAAGGATTTGTTCTTAGTTGTTCATGTACAACTCATTGGACAGTTGGTCTGCGGGATAGGTGTTTTTGGCAGGTCAATTGGGTCCTAACAGTTTTACCCCAAGAATGGATTTTAAGGTTCACAAATACTGAGAAAGGGGAACTTGACAACTGCACTTGATTTAACTTTGAAGCTGAAAGAACAATAATGAAGAAGAAACAAACACAGATAAGGAAAAGCAGGGAGTTTCTGGTAATTTATACCTGTTCACCATATATGAAGAAGGGAAAGAAGACCCGAGTGACAAATCATTTCTATTTTCACTGGAAGAATGCAAAGGCCACCACCCTGAAAAAGAAAATTTGAGTCGCTTGTACATACCGTCTCTAAATTCAATTACTCTCATGACATCAAGTTTGGCATAGCAGAATATATACATACTTCTTATGAAAGAGCAACCTAATCTAAAATTACCATAGTGGTTAATGTAGCAGGGATAAAGCATGTAATCTTACCTGACTGGTCTGAGGGATTATGAAAACCAGAGGAGAACAATAGATTCTGCATTGGAAAAATGACAATTCAGAATGTGGCACTTTTTCAACTAACTACCACAAAACTGGATATGTTTTCTGCACTTATCCACAATATACCTCTTCTCTTGCATCTAGGGATGAGACCTGATGGACCATATCTGCAGACGGAGCAAAGTAATGTGAGTGATTGCAAGTGGTTACAGGCAATAACATCCTTAAGTTAGACATGAGATCCAAGTTGATCGCAGAATTCTGCTAACAGCGCAGTAAAAATGGAAGTATAACAAAAAGAGCAGCAAGTGAAGTTTTAAGAAAACAAGGGTGTCAGTTTAGATATGCGCGTGTTCCAACAACCAGCACGAAATATACCACAATGTCTGAGAAGTTGCTGAGACTCTACTATTCGTACACAAAAAGGTCCACAGCATTGACAATACAGAAACATTTTACCTAAGTTTGAAACACTAGGCTTTACTGCCAATGTCAAGCCAAGAAAGCAGTCATCTGGTTCAGTACCAAAGTCCCATAGACTCAACTCAAGCTTTGGTCCTCCTGAAGCGATGGAAACAAAAGAAAGGAATGATTTTTATGAAAAATAATTACCAAAATATTGAAAATAAGAAGAAAAAGGAATGAAAAAATGAGTCTAAGAAACTAACTTGTGTGATTTGGTTTGAGCATGGGAGGATCCAATAGTGGACGAGGAACCAAAACTCCAACCTATTCAAACGTAAAAAAGTTAGCAAAGCGACCAATATAAATTAAAAATGGAAAAGAAGAGATACGAAACAAAATGGAGAAATACATTACATTGAAAAAGGGATGTTGTAGTGCCTGTTCTGCAGTAGGTCTCTTAAGCGAGTCCCAAGAGCACAATTGCTACAATAAAATACTATAATATTAAAACACACACCATACAAGTTCATTTTCTACAATAAAATTCAAATTAGAATATATGTTTTGTAGCTTTGCACTTATATAGCACAATACTGCAATCATCACCTACCCTGATTAAATCTACCGCTTCTGAGCTAGCATTTGGAATAATAATTGAGAGATTAGCAGGAGCAATCTACACAACAGGGTAAATGGCAACAGATCAGAGACTAATGAGTAATGCCCTAAACATTATGGATCCAGAAAAGAAAAAAGAAAAAAGAGAAAAGATGAATGGAAAGCACCTCCGGAAAGCTAATATTATTTAACCGTGAAAGGTTCATTCCTTCACGCAGCATACCCCAGTCAGGAGTACCGAAAACACTGAATATCTTGTAAAGTTGATCTGTTTCACTGTTCAAAGACAGCAAGCAGCCAGTCAACATAAACTTATCTATGCCACCTTCAAAGAAAGCTATGCAAATGTTCACTATCATGCATGTATATAGAAAGATTAAATTATTTAATGACGCGTTGACATTATCCTGTTCGGGAAAGGACTTGTTTTAATATGCTCAAATTTACCTTTCCCCTGGGAAAATGGGGTTCATTGTGAAAAGCTCAGCCAAAATTGCGCCAATCGCCCACATATCTGAAGAAAATAAATTAATCAATTAACAACTGACTTTGAACAATGAACACTCATACAAACGGTTAGAGCCTGGAGGTATAGCTAATACCATGTAGAACTAGACTATTAATACTCATCATCTCCGAACTGTTATCAAGTACTCAACGCTTTACCCTTCCCTCACAAATTAGACATTTTATAAGTATCATGTCTATGAAACCTTGACTTCGGATGATTATAAAGCTAAAAAAGACAGATCACAAATCACATGGTGATTTCCTAATGAGGACAGAAAAACGGAAAATCAAATACATCGGCGAGGGAACAATGAAAGGCCCAATAGACTTAAAACCAAGTTATTAGAGAAAGAGGCCAAGGTCTATGTGTTGC
The DNA here is from genome assembly GCA_023531105.1 of Papaver atlanticum. Taxonomy (NCBI): domain Eukaryota; kingdom Viridiplantae; phylum Streptophyta; class Magnoliopsida; order Ranunculales; family Papaveraceae; genus Papaver; species Papaver atlanticum. Next base: position 4,994,258 of record JAJJMB010008071.1, on the reverse strand, counting down.
TTAAGTTTTTAACAGTATGGATGGGTGGGATACGTGGAGGGGAATGATAGCATATTGTTTTGTCCATGGCGGAAAAGGAAAAGAAAACATATGGATGTGGATGTCCCTTCTCCCTTCTCTAAAGAAACTGTCTGAAGTGAATGCAAAATGCGTAAAATTTTACTAGCAACAATGGGACCATCTATCTGAAGGACAAACAACGAAGTGAAATCAGTTCGACGAGCATGCACTTTTTCTGTTTGGGCTGGACGAAACTAAAATCAGACCATAAGCTAAATTGTTTTGCTCATGGAACACTGCAATCATGAAAATTTAGCTTGGAGAGTATATATTGTTTTCCTTTGAAGATAATGACTCACCTGTGTCCTAGAGGATAAATATTTTATGGAGGTTGAACTTTCAATCAAAACAAAAAAGATGGTTCCCTTAAAGCCAAACAAAAGTGAAAGCATCCTTGTACCTTGTCTCCATGTGGAAAATGACGGCTTCTATTTTTATGTTTGGTTTTAAGGACACTATCTTTTTAGTTTTAGTTTCAATGACAAGTGACTGGAATATACTGTTTCTAGGACACAGGTATACATGAGTTATACAATGATCAATACTCTTAAGCCTTTGAAGTCTAGGTTACTAATCTGTACTTCAACTCAGAGGATAAAAGTGCACGTCCTTCAAGCAACTTTTAGTAATTGTCCTTCGACCATTTCATTCTATTAGAAAGACTTCCAGATGTAAGAACAACGAAAGGTAACATTGAGTCTCACAAAGAAATTTTGGAAAAAATACCTAATTAACAGGTAATTGTAAAATATATCATTACCAATTGCAGGAGTGTATGATGAGGACTGCAACAAGACTTCCGGTGCTCGGTACCTTGACAAAAAGTGCAGACAATTATAACACAATGCTGGAAAACTACACATTACATATAGATATTATAATTTGTTTGAATATAGAATTGGCGGCCGAAAGGAGAATTACAATGATACAAAAGATAGAGGCTCACCAGCGTGTTGACACATAGTCAGTATAAGGAGGTCCTGATGTTACTTCTCTAGACAATCCAAAGTCAGCAATTTTTATGATGTCATTTGTCACCAGCAAATTCTCTAGAAGGCACAATGATATTTTTCATTAACAATGTTTTTTACAGCAAGCAAAAGGCAAACAAAGGAAAGATAGTACAGAGATAACAGCATGTTAATACCAGGTTTGAGATCCCGATGAAAATATCCATTTTTATGCATATGGGCAAGTCCTTGCAACACCTGAGACATAAGATTACGTATCTCTGCCTCAGAGAAAGGACTTTGGCGTGCTTTTGTTATCTGGTATAAATTATATTCCTGCAATATATTCAAAATGAAGCAAAAAACAAACGTTTGTCAACTAGATCGCAACAACAAAAAAAAAAAAAATTATATTGATGTATCATTAGGAATGCAATGAACAATATCATGCTTTTAAACAATAAAAAACATTGCGATATTTAAAATTTAGCCACTTGAAATAAGGCTCAAATACCACACCTTGTAGTCTAATTCAGAGCCTCCTAAGTCTCAAAATATAAATAATGAATGTACATAACAGTGGCTGACTCATGTTTGAATCTGATTAGGCACAATTATGGAACTAATTTGATGTCAGGTCTGCATGAGGTTGACAATAGTTTAGAAGAGGCTATAAGCCCGTAACTATTTACAGTCTAACGTGAGCACCTTTACCAAATCCAATTTGGAACCACTGCAAATTACATCAATGATTGTGACTTGAACACCCACGATCTGAGAATATGTAATGAATCTGATTAGGCACAATTATGGAACTAATTTGATGTCAGGTCTGCATGAGGTTGACAATAGTTTAGAAGAGGCTATAAGCCCGTAATTATTTACAGTCTAACGTGAGCACCTTTACCAAATCCAATTTGGAACCACTCCAAATTACATCAATGATTGTGACTTGAACACCCACGATCTGAGAATATGTAATTTTTGAAAAACAAATTGATGTTGGTCTTTGTCGGTATGGGAATGTGGAACCATTCATAATTTGACATGTAACATTCAAGTAAGACTAAATCAAACATGCTATGCTTTCCATAGATTTGTTCGAAGGAATCAAAATGTAGAAAATTGAGTTGTTTGATATATTTTACTAAATGCATATGACACGTGTCAAATCATGATTGGACCCACCTGCCCACATTGGACAACTATTCATATCGGTGATACAAATAACAGTTTTCGCAATTCAGAAACGTTAATGAGGTTCAGAGATAGTTTCAAACTACTTCAGACTTGTAATTGTAGAGTGGGTTAGGTCCCACATGCTGCCCAATATCATTGACAACTACTTTTATGTTATCTGTCCCACTAACTTCATCAATCACATAGTGAAACGTCACAACAGACACAGGGCAAAGAGACATGGCCTCTTGCAGACGTCCCCCCTGCTACAAAAGCATGACAACACAGGGACTAAAGTGGCCTTGGCAAAGGTAAAAGTTTTATATCCTTTGAGGTAGGGCGTAGTAGGCCTCTGTTACCACTAAAAGATACCTTGTTAAAGTGTCACATAAATTTGTTTTCCGGAACGGGAAATCCGATGACACTCATATTTCCGGAACCAATGGGGCATACTGCCATTCCAATGTACGAGTAGCAGAAACCATTGGAATACAAGCAACCCATCATAATAAGTAGGACTTATGCTCCAGTCACAAACATAAAAAATAAGTTCAGTAGAATCATATATAGCATAAATATAGGACTGTAAGTGCGCTACGTTATTGTTAAGGACTTATATTAGTAGAGAACTCCAATGCTCACCATGTACTCGAAGATGAAGAAAAGCTCATTGTTTTCTTGAACAATCTCCTTCAACTTGACAATATTAGGGTGATTCAACATACGCAGGGACTGCAAAATAGAATTCAAACCCAGGCTTAGAACTTAGAAGTCAAGCTCAAAAAGCAATTAGCATGCTAACAATGATCTTCTGCACTATATTAATGAGAAACAACAAGGTGATATCGATCATTTTCAAGATAACAAATAACAAAAGGTGGTACATAAAAAAGAAGACCTTGAACATACCTTTACTTCACGTAGATTCATACATTCCTCCCAAAAGTAAAATTTTCTCTTCATTTTCTTGATCGCAACCTACCATTATTGACGAAATTTTTTTTCTGGTTACTACAAATCAGAAAACCAGTTTTTCAATTCTAAAGGTACAAATGAGACAGAAGGAAAAGAGGAACGAATGCAAGGGCAATTGCAATATCCTTTAAATTGAGGTATTTGTCTAGGGAACTAGACAACAGGAAAAAGTATCATATTCCAACTCCAAATCCAAGACTGCTTTTTATTCATAAGTTCCACTTGGAAGAAGGTGAGTGAAGTGAGCACTAACAACACATCCAAACGTGAAAGACCACATAAAAGTGAATTCAACTGAGAATTACAAAACCATTTTTTCTATTTAGTATTCCAGAAGAGAGATGATCGATACATTCTTATTTCTACTCTGTTTAACCCTGTGAGGCTTAATGTTTACGGGTTACAGTCCTACAGAAGAACTTCCTAAACCATCAAGCAAGTTCCTAAAGCAGGAAATGTTTCACTTACAATCTCATTTGTTTCAAAGTTTAGTGCTTTATATACACTTCCACATGTTCCATCACCAAGCTCTTGCAAAATTTTATATCTGAAACCATGCGCAACAAAACAACAGTCACTACAGAGAGTTTAAGTGGAACATGATGGTAATAATAATAATATGAGAAATTCAATAAAAATAACTCACCTCTCCATTATTCTAACAATTGTACTCGTTACAAGATTGTGTTTGTATCAATGAACTTCTAACAACCTCCAGATGGGAGCCTTTATACTGGCAATGTAACGCCTATCACTTGCTTGTACGCAGAGTATACTGTAAATATGAAGAATAAAGTGGGAAGTCCACGTTTCATAGTAAGAGTGATTAAGCGTCACAGAGACGCTGCTCGACATGCTTCAGCAGCCTCTATAAGCTGCAAACAACTAATATCATCTACAACGAGTTATTGGAATCTGCAATAGCTCTAGAAGAGCTCCTATAAGCAAGATGTTCAGCTTAGTCCGAAGAAAATCCCAAACGTAACAGGTGCCTTCTCGACTCATCTTGGGTCCCAGCTATCAAAAACTGGGTTTACTGACCTGTAAGTATAATAAATACATAAAGGAGAGTGAGTGAAAGTTTTAACTTACTTAAACTACCAAATCAGAATTTAGAACTACAGAAAAATCACCCACTCTAAGAGAATAAAATAAAAGGTCAGGAACAAAATAACTTTATGGATTTTCTTGTAGCATAGAGAACATTAAAAGTTAAAAACACTGCATACTGAGTTATTAGTTTTACAAAAACTTGGTAGATAAATATGAAAGCAACCCAAAATAGGAATCTAAAATACTAACTAAGAAGAAAAATCCTTTCAATTTCGAAACACCGTCACTAGTTCCAAATAGTAACTCTAATTTCGATACACATCAACTTCTTAGAATCATACAAACCAAGAAAACATGTTTTACCAGTTGAAGGCCCTGAAAGTGCTAAGTACCACCATCATATGCAGATTTCTTCGTGAAGAAACTAAGTCATGAATCAGATTCTAAAATACACGGGCTAGAAATTAATATCCTCTACAAATTAGCCCTAAATATAAAAAATATAAAAAATATCCCAATAATCACCATAATCAAAACATTCTTTCCAACAACAAGAATCGAATTACTCAATAATTTAAAACTTATCCTTACAATTTTTCTACAGTATCATCATATAAACAGTGACCAAAATTCTAAGAGAAAATAATAATAATAATAAGTTTACAGATTTAACCCTCAAGAAACATATCAACAATTTGAGCTGCTGCATTAGAGCAGTAATGGTACAAACTTAACTAAAACATAATAATAATAACAGCTACAATTGAACCCTGAAAAACTAAGTTCAATCAAAACAAAAAAATCAAAAAAAATTGGGGGAACTCACAAATTGATTGGATAAAACATGATCAGATCAAAAAAAAATCAATGAAATTGATAGTTGTGATTGAGAATGCTGAATGAATAATAAACAGATTTCTGATGGAAATTTGTTGAACGAATTGGTTTGATCAACAAGAATGATGATGAATGAGATTTTCGTTGTAAACAATGAGAGCGGATTTTTGGAGGAGAGAGACCGAGGAGGAAAAAAAAATGATTTAATAAAAAAATAAAAAAAAATAGTCATAACTCATAAGAACGAACGTTGAGGTGGTGTACAAGGGAAGGCAAAGTGTGGTGGTCCCTTTGCGAGAAAATGTTACTCGTATATGCCCTCATAATGTACTTTAACTACAGAAACTGCCCTTTTGTTCAGGAATCATCATCACGGACTATTTTGTCTCATTATCTATTCCATTCTTATCCGATTATACTCGTCTCAAGCGGCAGATGACATATTTGTGTCTTTAGGCTTGGTACTCCTTAGTTCAAAAAAAATATCGGCTTAACAGTTTGGTCCAAATTTTTAATCCTAATTCGTAACGATTCAAACTAATTTGATACCATAATTACCCTTCCGTATGAGGATACAGGAATATGAATGAGTTTTTAATATTAGATCTCAGATTCAAATCAGGAGAGAGACAGAGAGATATTTTGAGGCGATTTCTCGGATTCAACCGATTCTTCATCAGATTTCGATCTTAGGTTAGAGATCTCAAATTTCAATCTCATCTTTTATTGGATTTTGTTTGTTTCTTCGATTATGTGTTTTTGCTTTCGATCTTTTGATTTTTGTTTTTGGTTTTGATTTTGTTATTTGCTAGGTTTTGATTTTCTTGAAACTCTTTTGATTTATGTTTTTGATTTTGATCTTTCTTTTTATTTTTTTTGGATGTATGATGTGAAATTGATTCGATCTTCCGTCTTTGTTTTTTTTATTTTTCGATTTTTTTCATCTGTGTGTTTTATTATCAAGCTGAAAGTTATTTAGGCCAAGCACTATGGTGCAGGGCATCCCTTCCATATCCCTCAAATAAAGGGAAGGGATGTCACAAGGAAGGCAACCTCACTATGGTGCCCTTTTTTCCCTTCCCTACACGATACGGAAACTCAACAGCCGTATGAATAGTGCTATACGGCTACTGAGTTTCCGTATTTTTTTTCCCAGTTTTTTTTTCCAATAGGAATATATTTGTCTAGGTAAAAAAAAGATATTTTAGAGTAATATATATATATATAATAGGTAAAAAGGAGATATAATAGGTAAAAAATGAGTTTTAGTAATAAAAAAAAGAGTGAAAAATGAAAGTTTTAAGGTAAAACTTTAAAAACTATAAACGGAAACTCAGTAGCCGTATCATATGGCTACTGAGTTTCCGTAGAGCGTAAATTTATACGGCTACTGAGTTTTCGTGTGATTTCCCTTCCCTACAAGGTGGATCAGATCTGATCCACTTTGTCTTGTAGGGATATGGGAGATCATAGTGGATGGATTTTTAAGTTTTTCCCTACATATGAGGGATAGGGTAGGGAAAAGGGGCATCATAGTGCTTGGCCTCATGGTTAATAATTGATAGAGTAATTGAATTTTTTGATTGTATAGAATGTGTACTTTCTTGTACACTATATATGTTTATGTTTATTGTGAGTGTCTTTATCTGATTTTCCATTTATTTTTTTGTATAGAATGTGTACTTTCTTGTACTTTTTTTATCTAATTCTCTGATGGATTTAAATGTGATTCAGATCTTTAAATCTCTGTGTTTGTGAATTCAATTTTGAGATCTTTTTAGATATGACTCATATCTTTTTTATTAGTTATTTTATTTATCATTTGTATGTTGATTGAACCTAAGTATAGCTATTTTTGAGATCTTTTATATGTCATTTAGATCTTTATGTCTTCATCCGTGTTTTTGGTTTTTGGTTTTTGCAATATGCAGGTATCAACCATGTCTAAGAAGATTTTGTATGTTGTCTTGAATTATGGTAAGCATTCGGCTCTATTTGTGTACATGATTGTATAGTGAAATTCTATGTGATTTATACATGGGTTGTTTTGTCTGAATCAATGCTTTATTTTGTTATTTTTATGTAAATATTTACACTCTTGTACACTAGTATGCTCTGTGATGAATGCATGATCTGTTTTGTTGGTATATAGAGTAAAACTTCAATAAATTAATAATGTTGGGACCACCAAATTCTATCAATTTAGCGACGTATTAATTTATCGATAAATTAATAAGTTATTAAATTATCAAAACATTCTAAATTTAAGTTTCAAAAATAAAATAAAATATTTAAGTTAAACTTAAAGGCTTCTCGTAAAGAAGCAATCTTATCAATAGTAAAGCTAAATGATTTCCTCCTACAATTTGAAAAAGGCACTCCAGAACTCCTCTAGGGCTACAAAAAATCAGAGATGAAGTCCAATGTTGCATAAATGTGAACAAGAAACAAACAACTTTAGAATCTTATTTTACTAAGGCACCAGTAATGTAATGCTTTATAATGATTATTAATTTATATTTCAGTTGGGCCCTATTGGATACTTAAAAATTTTATTATCTTATAAATTTAGCGAGGTTATTAATTTAATACACCGGCCCAAGTTGGGACCGGCAAAAAATATTATTTTAGCGAAGTTATTAATTTATCGCGGATTAATTTATCGAAGTTCTACTGTATGCTAGATTTTGTTATTTTTCTGTAGATGTGTACATGTATGTACACTGAAATGGTTTGAGGTGAATATATATGGACTGTCATATGTAGGTGCGGATACTAGATCTTTGTGTTAGTATGCTCTTTGATGAATGTATGGCATTTCATATGGGTATGATGCTAGAATTTGTTAGTTTTCTGTAGGGGTGTACATGTTTGTACATTAGTATATGTTTCAGTTTATATAGCATGTGCATGCACTTTAGTGTACACCGTATATGTTTTTGATATATGTTATTGTAATATGCAGGGTATCAACCATGTCTGAGAAGGTTGTGCATGTTATTTTTGAATTATGTTGTGTTTTCGGCCTTATTTTGGTAGATGTGTACATATTTGTACGTTGATATTCTCTGTGATGCATGCATGGGATGTTTTGTTTGAATCTCTATATTTTTGTTATTTTTCCATAGATGTGTATATACTTGTACACTAGTATGTTCTTTGATGAATGCATGGCATCTTTTGTGGGTATGGATGCTAGATTTTTTATATTTTTCGGTAGATGTGTGCATGTTTGTACACTGAAATGCTCTATAATGAATATATGGCATGTCATATAGGTACGAATGCTAGATTTTGTTAGTTTTTTTATAGAGGAGTACATGTTTTTGTACACTAGTATACTCTTTGATTAATGGGTGGCATGTCATATGGGTTTAATATATATAAATGCTAGAATTTGTTAGGTTTCTATAGAGGTGTACATATTTGTACACTAGTATATATAAATGGTGCACCTTGTCATATCTCATTGTATATGACAATTTTATGGGTATGGATGTTCACAGGTTAATTGTTTTGAAGATGTGCATAGTTCTGCAACTAAGTGTTCATAGTTGTACACATGTTTTTTCTTAATGTTTACATATTTATACACATTTTATTGTTTTAGTTTGAATCTGCGCATAGTTCCGTAACTTTATGTTGTTTGTTTTTTCCAGATCATTTTGATTGGTGTTTTATTTTTTATTTTTTCCAGGTTGAGGATTATCAAGTTGATGTCTAAGAGACATGTAAAAGCTCTTACGGATAAGATCATTAGTCCCATATCTAGGACTTCATTTGGAAGACGAAGAACTCAACAAATTAAAATTTCTAGGGAGAAGTAAAGAAGAACTATGATGTCCACTGAGTTCTTTACTTTCCCATCCCTTGATGAACTATCCTTCTTGCTTACGACTTTATAGTTTTTGTTTTTTTGAACTATGTTCTTCTTCTTTTTTTCATGTAGCTTGTTACAATGGATGATACTATCTTTTTTTTTTTAAGAATCTAGTTTGGTTTTTACTTCAGTACATGTGTCTTTATTTCTGCAGGTATGAAAAGTTTACTAACATGTTAATATATATTCAAGATCATGTATACTTCAATTTTCCAACCTGTCAGTAGATGTGCACCATCATGCACACCATTATACAACATGATTTTATTTTTTCCTATAATATACCCTGTAAATCTGACACAAATCTACATTCAAATCATTAATATTCACACTAATAATAAGATTAATTGAAGGTTTTATCGTAGCAATACTTGTTTTAAAAAGTTAAGAAACATAGTTGTCAAAAGTTTAAGAAAATTACAAATAATTTAAGCAAGTTTTAAACAAAAATAAAGTTGTTGCTCCCCTACTCGCACGCCAATCTCCGTATTCTTTATCTTCTGCAATATTATACAGTTTGGCAGGACCACCGGCAGGTTTCTGCATGTTTTGATGCTACCATCTCCAATAAGAATGTAGACACCTACAAAAATCAAACAAATACAATGTCAAAAACTACATGCCATATATCCACGAGATAGCTTACTAGTGTACTAGTATGTACACCCAACTGTTAGAGCACTGCTCAGTTGAACTCGCAAGCGTTGCTATCTCAAGCTTGTTTTTCAAGTTTAGTTGTCAAAAATATAAGTCTTGATTTTCAATCTAACAGTTGAAAGATATTAGCTTGAATCTAATCAGGTTTTCATCTAACGGTGAATATTGAATGCTTTGTTACCAAGGTAACATTGATTGCAAACCCTGATTTGAAGACTATATAAGGGAGAACTCTAGCAACTGAGAAACCTAATCCCCACACCTCTTGTGTGATACTAGTTGCGACTACAGTCGATTCTCCTTTAACCTAGGTTTTTCTAAAACCATTATAGGTTAACGACTTAAAGACTTCATTGGGATTCAGAAGCCAGACCCAACTATTTTCTTTGTAGTTGCATGTTCTGGTCTTACTTTGTTCTATCGTATTGAGTGCTATCTTCTCTAAGATTTGCTCGAGATTTAATTTTCGACAGGTAAGATATAAAAAGTAATCACAAAGCTCTTCGTCTCATTCTTTGTGATTCCAAAATATTTTGTGCCGCTACCATACGGTTAAGTTATTGTGAGGTGGTTGATATTACTAGGATGTTCTTCGGGAATATAAGACCGGTGTATCAATTGGTTCATGTTCACCTTGATTTATGAAAAGACGGAACAAAAACTCGTAGGTATTTCTGTGGGAGACAGATTTATCTATTCAATAGACTTTTCTATGTGAGACAGATTTGTTTATCAAGTCTTCGACTTTGGGTCGTAGCAACTCTTAGTTGTGGGTGAGATCAGCCAAGGGAATCAAGTGCGTAGAGTCCTGCTTGGATTCAGAGGCGTAAGGAACGTGACTGTACCTTAATCAGTGTGAGATTGGTTAGGGCTCAACTACATTCAAGTCCGAAGTCAACTTGTAGTAGGCTAGAGTCTGTAGCGGCTTATCTGGACTAGGTCCCGGGGTTTTTCTGCATTTTCGGTTTCCTCGTTAACAAAACTTCTGGTGTCTGTGTTATTTCTTTTCCGCATTATATTTTCTATATAATTGAAATATCACAGGTTGTGCGTACTTCAATCAATTAGATAATCCAACCTTTGGTTGTTGATATAAATTGATTGACACTTCAACATTGGTCTTTGGTACCATTCAAGTTGTTTCTCATAATAATCAGGCTCGCGGATTTCTATCTGTTTGATTTGCTGATTACATTGAGAAACAGAGATATAACTCTTGGATGTATTTTCTTTGATTGAGTCTGACTGTCTAGTTGATTCTCTTGGAATTATATTGGAGTTAGTCCATGCAGATTGCCGAAACAAAATATTGGGTGTGGTTGTTCGATCTTCGCTTTTTCAATTGGTATCAGAGCAGGCAAACATATTTAAAACCTCATAAGTCTGTGTTTGCAGCAATCTGACTCTGTGGACAGTAGTGCTATCTCTGACAAACGCATCACCAGAGCCAAAAGTTTTATTTCTATGAAATCTATTAAAGAGAAAGACTCGTCGATCTCACATATAGATGAACAATCTGTTCCTACGAAACAGACAAGTACTGATATGTGTTACCCTGATTATCTTACTGACGAATCTGATTCTGAAGTAGAAAAGGAAGCATCCCAAGAGAGTGTAGCGATTCTAAAACTTGTTAGAATCCAGGAAGTTGAAATCAATAGTCTGAAACACAAGGTCAATACAATGGTTGGTATGGTAAAAGATCGTGATTCCCAATTAAGGGTTCTTCGTGAGGAAAATGTTGTAGTTTGTTCATCCCGAACCTTACTCGAGGCTAAACTCAAAGAAGATGCCCATGAAATTGAACGACTATTGAGTAATCTTTCTATTCAAGATAAAAGACATTCTGGGGAGTCTGTCATACCAACTACTTCTGACTCTGCTGTGATATTAGAAAACGTGACTAGCCCTAATCATGTTTCTCTAATGAAAACAGCTTCAGAAGCTAAACTACAAAACCTTCCTATTGCTAAAGTAGTTCTTGGTTCTTCCACTGATCATGGATTTACCACATCTCATGGAAGGAAGAAGTCTTCTAACGATGTTTCTAATGCTACACACTTTAATCACTCATGTGATCAGAAAGTATGTCTTTTTTTGTGATTCAAAAGGACATGTTTAACGGAAGAGCAAACTAAAGATGAATGACAATTACTTTGGTCGACTTCAGCACACCTTAGATTAAATTCTCAAAGGTGTAACTGACATTCGGATGTCTAACCTATCGGTTTTAGTACTCGCCCAGTGAATTCTTCCAGGAAAGTCAGTTCAATATGCTCATCGAACGTTCGAACCAATCGTAGTATTAATACAAATCGGCCAAGGAGATTTCAGAATAGTCCTTCTCAACCTAAAGTGAAGGTTGATGATCATGATGTGAGAAAGACACCAGTAGGTGGAAACAACAATGGAGATATGAAGGATAACCTTAATTTGATAATTGAAGGATACAAGGAGCTTATCAACAGGCTGTCAAAATCCTCCATACGAACTTTTTCTGGTAAGGATTCAAACTTGGTCTCATATTTTGATGACAATAAGTTCTATGATACTTTTTCACATCAAAAAGGGTTACCTCGGAAAATTAGAAGGAGAAAGAGGTTTCTCCATATAACAAGCTAAGTTCGATCTAACGGTTGAAAGATATTAGCTTGAGTCTAATCAGGTTTTCATCTAACGGTGAATATTGAATGCTTTGTTACCAAGGTAACATTGATTGCAAATCCTGATTTGAAGATAATATAAGGGAGAACTCTAGCAACTAGAAAACCTAATCCCCACACCTCCTGTGTGATACTAGTTGCAACTAGAGTCGATTCTCCTAGAACCTAGGTTTTTCCTAAAACCATTATAGGTTAACGACTATTTTTGTGAAGCCAGATCCAACTATTTTCTCTGTAGTTGTGTGTTCTGATCTTGCTTTATTCTATCATATTGAGTATTATCTTCTCTAAGATTTGCTCGAGATTTAATCTCCGATACAAAAGATAAATAGTAGTCACAAACATCTTCGTCTCATCATTTGTGATTTCACAATATCTTGTTTCGCTACCATACGATTATATTTGTTTATATAATTGAAATATCATAGGTTGTGCGTAGTTCAATCAATTAGATAATCCAACTTTTGGTTGTTGATATAAATTGATTGACACTTTAACATCGGTCTTTGGTACCGTTCAAGTGGTTTCTCATAATAATCAGGCTCACGGATTTTATCTGTTTGATTTGCTGATTACATTGAGAAACAAAGGTATAATTCTTGGATGTATTTCCATTGATTGAGTCTGACTGTCTAGTTGATTCTCTTGGAATTATATTGGAGTTTGTCCATACATATTTCATAAACGAAATATTGGGTGTGGTTGTTAGACCCCCGCTTTTTCAATTGGTATCAGAGCAGGCAAACACGTTTAAGACCTCATAAGTATGTGTTTGTAACAATCTGACTCTATGGACAATTGTGCTATCTCTGACAATGCATCACCAGTTCAGAAATATTATGACTTGGTTCAAAGCCTTGTTTTTCCTGAGAAATCTCTCACGTCTTCCCCATTGTCTGAAACTGTGTATAACTTGGAAAAACGCCTAGATGAACAGTCGGATGATCTTTCAGATGAAAGCTATTCAGATGAGGGACAAGATGTTGATGAGAAAGTCTCACAATATATCAAGCTCTTTGACCATGTCATAAAGAAAAAGAAGTCAACATCCTGCTTGGCTGAATTTCTTACTCCTCTCTGTCTAGAAAACAGGAAATTGTGAAAACTCTTTAAGGGATACGATTGTTGATATAGTCTCTTACAATCTCTTCTTAAAGATCGTGAAGAATATGTGCGTTCAAAAAATTCTAAATGTGATAATCTTCGTCGAAATCTCTTTGTGTTGAAAGAAAGACTTGCAGAAACTGAAGCAAGATATGACTTTCAACAAAACTGTTTTAATGACAGAGAAATAGGCTTTCTCGCCAGATGATGAGATTTTAAAGTTGTAGTAAATGAGGTTCAAACTCTCGGACTTGTGAAGATAAGAATTTCTAATTTTAATAAAATTATATACAAAAATATTAACAAAGTGGGTGAGAGGTACTGGGACTAAGGATTTCACCAAATTCCATTCATGTGATTCAAATAATAATTCCATGCAATTATAGCTCAAATATTAAAAACATGGACTTTTATTCTTTGCCAAAGGTAGATTTTGAAAAGCAATGACTGTAAATCACAAGCATACATCATCAAACGAAATCACACCCATTCAATAAAAATTAATGCAAATAGTCATAAAAGAATTATTAAAATTACCACATGCGCGAAATAGGGCTTCCTCCGTCGTCCCAGTGTTGGGGTTTAGCTCATCATAGTAAAAATGCTCTCAAAATATTTTTTATTTGCTCAAAAGTGGTTTACAATGATGAAATGGGAGAAAATGATTACAAACAGGATTTTGTGACCCATTAGAAGTGTCGCAGAATCACTATTCAAGAACTACAGAACCGAAGTGTTGTAAACACTGTTCCACAGTCGCTGGAAAGGAGTTGGGAACTGTCGCAATTAAGCGACAGTTTGCAACGACTTTCCGTCGTGGGTCTTTTGTTCTTCAGTTTCTTCTTCCTCCTGCTGCTGCTGCAACTTCTTCTGCAACGTGATTCTTCACTCCCTTTCACTCCCAAAACTCTCGACCGCCTTCTATTAACCCCTTAACACCTTTATATAGCCACAGAAACCAAAATATCTCTGCCATAACTCGAGAATAATCTTCTTTTACTTGGGTTTATTTATTTCCTTTTTTATCACTGATTTTGATTTTCAAGCATCTGCAGCTGGATTACCTTCCTTATAAATCTTCTTCACGTTCCAGAATGTCGATTAAGTATTCCAAGCACGTGCAGTACACGTTTAAATTCTTCACAACTCGTGTAATATCCGTGAAACTCATGGTCACTGTTTTCTCTTCCACATGATTATTCAGACAAATTTAATCGATCAAATCACCCATAATAACTTCTTTAGGACATATCACATTTGCCCATGAAGTTTCAGCGATTGAGTCTACCTCTAACCCATCCAAAATCCGATCGAAAAATCTGCCAGAGAAACACGCTGCTGAAAAATATTTCCCGCCAAAATGAAATTTGAATTTGAGAAGATGACCTCCCCTTATCCAGTTCCGGTGTCCCTTTAGTACATGCCCGGAATAGGGTGCCCCTTATCCAGTTTAGGGGTGCCTTTAACGATTTTTCTTGGGTGTTTTCAATACTTTTTCGGAGTTCTTTTGGCGCATTTCTGGGGTTCCTTTAGTACTTTATCATGGGGTGTAAAACACCACTTTTCGAACCAATTTCACCGCAAGAGCTTATTTCTCTATAAATACCTACAAAGACATAAAATAACAAAATAAATACAAAATCGAGCACTAAAAATATATACAATTGAGACATATTAGACACATAAATGCGTCTATCAAATACCCCCAAACTTATTATTTGCTAGTCCCGAGCAAATTTAATCTACAAAATAAAATCCTAACCCACTGTCGCAGGCATCGCGATTGCACTTAGCGTGTGCAACAAGCCTTTGAACCCCTAGGTGGCCCTAGTGGCCGAGTTATAGTCTCGAGAGGGTTTACAAGAGGTGTACCCACAAAACCTTGACTTCTAATTGGTCACAAGTATCCAAAGAGCTATGAGGACATACATATTCTCAACCTATCGCCAAGTGACTAGAATGCAATAGAAATAAAAGGTATCCGCTCTACAACCGAATAAAGAAAAGGGGAGACTCCACTTTGCAGCTGGATAAAGAGATATCCGCTATACAGCTAGATAAACATTATGAAATGTGTCCGCTTTTCAGCTGGATAAGATTAGGAGAGAGATAAAGATGAGAGGGACATCTGCTAAACAACTGGATAAATTACGTGCGATGAGTTGAACCAGTGCTAGAAAGATCTTGTGCCAGACGGAAAGCGGACTAACAAAGCAACCAATATGAATCTCTTTTCGACTCTCTCATAGTGCTCAGTAGAAACAACATCTTCTTCGGCTTCAACTATTGATGATAAACTCTCGAACCTCGTAGAACCTTGAAAATTAACTCTCTCCTCAATTTCTTGCTTGAAACTTCCTTATAGATTTCTACTTCCCCATGGCCTTATTGAACAAACAACGAACTACAAAATTCAATTTTTTTTTTTTAAATTATTTTTAATTATTTTTAGCTCAAAAGGTGGTTTTATTGAATAAAAATATAACACAGAGAGTTCGCAATGCTTTGCAGGCGTTACAGAACTCACCGTTTCAATATTGTCACAAACTCAAGCTGGTGTCACAAATCGACTGTTACAGAGTCTATGAAATAATAAGACACTAGAATATAAACGACTGTTGTTTGCAGTCCTATGTTCTTTGTATCTTCTTCTTGTGCAGCAGCAGAGTGAACTCTGCAACTATCTATTCTACACTATGTTTTCTCCCCCTAACTCTCCACGACCTTCTCTGACACCACAACAACTCATTTATACTCCACAGGATAAGAGAATCATGCGTAATAACTTACAGTAATCTCATTTCCTTTTCCGGAGAGATACGGGAATAATTCCATTTTTCTTCTCATCTTTACGCCGGAATGTGCTGTAAAATCTCTCCCCATCAATATTATATAATCCCCAATCAATATCTTTCCTTTACTACACGTATCTTTCCCCCAATAACACCAACAGAGAATGATACGAAAATATACTTGTTCCCTGTTTTAGCTCAACACACGTCTGATTTGTGTTGACATACTCCAACATGCAGATTTATCGTAATATATTGAGTCTCACTCGTTCCTGGATGATCTCTACACGCAGCTTAAACGAATAAACCAAAGGAAATCCCGAGTTTTCCTCCATTGAAAATGTGTTCCCTTGTTCTTTTCAATCCGATGGTGTGGCCCAAATTAGTTGGTTCTAAACACATTACTAACCCTGTTTAGCCACGACAGGATCTTCAGAAAAAATTCCAGTTGTTTAATCTCTTTTAAACATGTCCATAATCTTCACTGCAATTCTCGGGTCTTCACAAACACTTTCCCGCCAAAAAAATAATTCAAACAGAGAAGAAAGGGTCGCCCCTTATCCAACAGATGGGTTACGAATATCAGGTGGGTGCTCCTTATCAATTGAGGTGCCCCTTATCCAAAGTGAGAGCCCGTATAACATGTGTCCTCCGGGTGCCGATATCAACTTTCCGAGCCGATATTTTCCAAAAATGTTTATTTGCCAAAAATACCTACAAACAGGTTTATTAGTGATAAAATGATTCCCAGCTAATGTAGTTATGGGTGAAAATGTGTCGCACTTACGTGCTTATCAAATTCCCCCACACTTACATTTTGCTAGTCCTCGAGCAAAACAGAAAATTAAGCCGCTCCACAGCTGGTCATGATAAGAAGACAAACGAATAGACCCGCTCAATAGCTGGTCATCATAATAATAATATTTTTTTAGACCCGCTCAACAGCTAATCATGATAAGAAAATAAATAAAAATAGACCCGCTCCACAGCTGGTCATGATAAGAAAACAAACGAATAGACCCGCTCAACAGCTAGTCATAACATATATATATATATATATATATATATGTGTGTGTGTGTGTTTGTGTGTGTGTGTGTTTGTTTGTTTTTTTGGACCCGCTCAACGGATGGTCATAATGTACCTACAAACCTACAATAGACCCGCTGAACAGCTGGTCATAAATTGCAAGATAATTCCTGAAAAAGAAAAGTAAAAAGTTAACCACTCCCTCACACTTAAATCTAACATTGTCCTCAATGTTATAAAGATAAAATTAAAAACATGAACAAGGAGAAACTATTACTACTTAAAGGAAGGGAGGAAGGATATTACCAGAGTACCGAAAACATAGGTTACCTCCCAGCAAGTGCTAAGTTTAAAGTATTCATCCAGACTAGGAAAGGATTAGTCACCTCGCAGAATCATATAGTAGTAACCGGAATAACTGTGGGTCATCTGGATAAAAAAGTGTTACCCAAAAGAAAAGGAAATTGCAACATACCAGGAAGATACCGAACATACCCTTATCTAATTTTTTTTTTAAGAAAACTACATCTAGTTGTGGTTCAGGTTCAGGTTCTATAAAAGGGTCTTGATAAAATGTTTTCCTGGACTGGATTTCCTCAAAGGTAAGATCCCGAAGATCAAGTTGTAGAGTCTGAAAATACTCAACTAAGAACTTAGAAGCACATAACAATAACCTGAATAATTGGGGATCCTCTAAGTCAATCATATTTGACTCACACAGTTGACCACAGTGGTGGTCATTCTTAAGAAAATGTGTCGACCCTAATCTCATAAAGTAATTAGGTTTAGTCTCAAAACTTAATAACTGACACATCTGTAACTCATATGTTCCCACAATTGAAAAAAAAGTTTTTGGTGGGAAAACAAAGTCAATTTTGGTATCATAGCCTGGGTTAACCACATCAACCAGATGATGGGTTTCTAACAACTTAGATTCATTCTGGACATCATGAAGTTCGGGAAAACATGTATGAATATAATCTTGTAAAATGGTTGAGGCATATATGTCAATTCCCAAGTGAGGGACCTTTCTAAGAGTTAAAGCACATGGAGAATAATAATCACCCCTAAACTTAGAGTTTTCAGTGTCTCTAGAAAGACTAGTCACAACTTCCCTAATTTCAAGGTCATCAGATTCCTGAAAATGGTCAATATATTCTTCTAAGTCAGGTTCATCCTCACTCATCTCTACGAGTTCACTTTCTTTGTCTAAGACTATTGTTTCTAAATCGCTAGACTCAAAATAAACACGTTCCTCTAAACCATCACTGGCTTCGTAAAAAGGAAATACTACATCGTCTAAAATGGGGGTATTTCTAGTCAAACCCTCGTCCTTTTGAATAGGTGAATAATTATTAAAACTATTTGGATTTGTATTAGAAATAACATTATCATTATAAAGCTCAATCGGAGTAACAAATTCCTGATCACTATGCCTAAATATTTCAGATTCTTCATCAATACTATCCTCATCATAATCATCATTATAATAACATGACAATGATCGAACCTCATCTAAACAAGTAGTGTTACCAATTCTAACCTCGTCATCTTGATTATAAAAATTGTCTTCATTTTCACGGGTGATATTGGAAAGAATGTATTGGCAATCAAGAGTAATTCGAGCAATTCTTTCTTCCGTCTCTAATTCATTCCTACGTGTTGACTCAGAAAACTCACGTGTTGACTCATTTAACTTACATGTTGACTCAGCTAACTTCCTGAGGTTATCTTCTAAAGAAGTTTCACTCATTGTTACCGTTCTTTCGTCCATAACTAAGTCATTTGTGTCTGCTAACTTATGTGTCGATTGAAGTAACTCACGCGTTGACTCAAGTATCTTACGTGCCTCATCTAAAGGAGAGGAATTATAAGAATTTTGCTCGTATGACCGGTGGGCATGTGGATAGTAATTGGGCTCACCATGGTATGGACCATAACCTTCAAAAGTTTGGCGTTCCCAGCCACTATTCACATTATGGTCATAAAAAGAGTGATATCCAAATTGTTCAGTTGGATAATCATTGTATTGGCTATTGTTATACCAGTTTGATATCCAGAGTCTCAACACAAAATAAAACCCACTGACAGGGGATTCGTGGGTGTATAAAGTCTTACCTCCTGTACCAGACGGGCGAGGAACCGTTAAAGTCGACTCAGGCCACCGACTCCTATGTCAGTGTACGAACCTGAGGGGCCGAGACAATATCGTAATTGTCGTCCTTCCCTGCAACAGTTTTATTTAAATTAACCCTTCCTTAGGGTTTTAAAAATAAAAATGTCCAATGTCCCAAAAATAAAGTCCAAAAAGTCCAAAAATAAAAGATTACAAAAAATAAAACCTTATTTACAGTTTCTAAAAATAAAATAAAATAACTATATACAAAATCTTCTTCTTCACTCCTTTTGGATTCCTCTTTTCTTTCGTTCTTTGGCTTCGCTTTTATTTACAACACTTTCTCTCATTTTCTTTAGCTCAGCTCCAAATCTGAAAGCAAACAAGAAATACCAAAACGCGTAAAAAAGAACAAAAATAATAAAAATAAAACCTAAAAAACAAATCTATAAAAAAGTCCCCGTCGGTGGTGCCAAAAATTGATCGAATTTTATATAGTGGTAAGAAGGTTGTCGTTCACTCGGACTTGATGAGATTGATTTCAGATTTAATAAACGAAAATACTAAAAATAAGAAAATATATACATAAAATAGTAGCAGAATGGAGGGATACTGGGATTCGGGATTTCACTGTTTTTCATATACATGGGGTTCAAAATTTAATTCTAGGCAATAATGGCTCAAACAAAAGAAGTCGTGACTCTAATTCTTTGCCAATAATAGAATTCATAAAACATTAGTTGTAAGTTGTAAGAATGACGTATCAAAAGTAATTAAAACTAAGCATGAGACATCAGACAAAATCACAAATAATTAATAGAATTCATAAAACAATTAAATTCTATGCAAATAGTTATAAAAGAATTAATTTTAATTACCACATGGACGAAAAACAACTTCCTTCGTCGTCCCAGTGATGGGGTCTAGCTCCTCATGATGAAAACACACTCAAAAAGATAATCCATAGCTCAAAAGGTGGTTTTATTGAATAAAAATATAACACAGAGAGTTCGCAACGCTTTGCAGGCGTTACAGAACTCACCATTACAATATTGTCACAAACTGAAGCTGGTGTCTCAAATCGACTGTTACAGAGTCTATGAAATAATAAGACACTAGAATATAAACGACTGTTTTTTGCAGTCCTATGTTCTTTGTATCTTCTTCTTCGTGCAGCAGCAGAGTGAACTCTGCAACTATCTATTCTACACTCTGTTTTCTCCCCTAACTCTCCACCGCCTTCTATTAACCCCCTAACACCTTTATATAGCCACATAAACCAAAATATCTCTGCCATAACTCGAGAATAATCTGCTTTTACTCGAGTTTATTTCTTTCCTTTTTTTATCACTGATTTTGATTTTCAAGCATCTGCAGCTGGATTACCTTCATTATAAATCTTCTTCACGTTCCAGAATGTCGATTAAGTCTTCCAAGCATGTGCAGTACACGTTTAAATTCTTCACAACTCGTGTAATATCCGTGAAACTCATGGTCACTGTTTTCTCTTCCACATGATTATTCAGACAAATTTAATCGATCAAATCACCCATAATAACTTCTTTAGGACATATCACATCTGCCCATGAAATTTCAGCGATTGAGTCTACCTCTAACCCATCCAAAATCCGATCGAAAAATCTGCCACAGAAACACGCTGTTGAAAAATATTTCCCGCCAAAATGAAATTTGAATTTGAGAAGATGACCTCCCCCTTATCCAGTTCCGTTTAGGGGTGCCTTTAGCAATTTTTCTGGGGTGTTTTCAACACTTTTTCGGGGTTCTTCCGGCGCATTTCTGGGGTGCCTTTAGTACTTTATCATGGGGTGTAAAACACCACTTTTCTAACCAATTTCGCAACAAGAGCTTATTTCTCTATAAATACCTACAAAGACATAAAATAACAAAATAAATACAAAATCGAGCACTAACAATATATACAATTGAGACATATTAGATCCATAAATGCGTCTATCACCAGAGAAAAACAATTGGAGGCTGATCTAACTGCTGCTCTTGATAAGGTCAAATCACTGGAAGAGAATATGAAAAGGTTCAATTCTAGCTCTACAAAATTATCCACTATGCTGGGAGCATGTAAAGAACACCGTGATACACGTGGTCTGGGCTATAAAGGAATAGACGCTCCAAGTACTAGTAAGATCAATTTTGTCTGTGCTAATGACAATTTCCTAAGTGAAAATTTCACCAATATCAAAAGTGAAAAACAACCTTCAGCAGCAGATGTTTCTGAAAACAAAGATTGTCATCCTTCAAAAACAGCTCATATGAGAACAGTCAAAAACATTCCCTTCAACTGTTTTTATTACAGAAACAAAGGTCACCTTGAAAGGAGATGTCGTTTTCGATTGCGGAATGAAAAACTTCATAACATCCTTGTCTGGATGTCTAAAGAAGTAATCAAACATGCTTCTCATTATGCTGGTGCTAAAAGTCAGGTCTACAATCAAGAAAAGTGTTGTGATGGGCCAATTCTTGGTTGTAAATATGACACAAAATCTGTTTACAATTGTAAGGAGAACAATGTTATATGAATGACTGACAACAAAGATAGATCTGTGATGAGAAAAAGGTTTTGGATAAAGAAAAAATCCTCGAACTCCTCTCCCCTCACTAGAGAAAGTCTTGAACCTAAAGTGTCTGTTCCCGAATATATTCACATTAATAATCGTGTTTCGGAGCTCAAGACCAGTATCAATAGACTCAAGTGAAGCATTAAGAAGGAAAGGAAGGCAGCTGCTTCAGGTATCTCTTGTCCTCCTTTTGTTAACTCTCTTGAGACTAACTCTATTGACTTTTCTGAAGATTGTCAAGAAAGAAAAAAAAAAAGGAAAATGTCAATACCCTTGATGAGCTATATGCTCGTCAAATTACAACTTGACTGCTTACAAATGAGCATCCTCTTTAAGACCGTGTGAGGATGCACATAATTCTCAAGAAGCTCTTCTTCTTGACAAAGTGGTCTTTGTTGTATCTGTTTTTTCGTTTAAGAATAAAATGATCATCTTACTGTTGATCCTTGCTCCGGTTAATTATTACATATGTTATATATTTGATCAATAACTCTTGAGAAAATTTTCTTTGTTGCTCACTTTGAAAACCCTCATCCTTCTTCTTAATGACAGTTGATTTGTTGATCTTAAAAATTACCTTGTGCTCACTTCTGAGCTAAGTTGTTCTGTCGTTAGATTTTTTTTTTGTCAAAGCATACTTTTAAATTATGCTCAATGGGCTTCTTGGTTTTGAGCCTGGATCATAACCACGGACGATTGTGCACCCGACCCTTATCGAACGTAAACGAGTAACCCTAGGGTTTCCCTATGAAGCACTCATATATATGTATCATGTTTCTAATGCTACACACTCTAATCACTCATGTGATCAGAAAGTATGTCTTTTTTGTGATTCAAAAGGACATGTTCAACGGAAGAGCAGACTAAAGATGAATGACAATTACTTTGGTCGACTTCAGCACACCTTAGATTTAATTCTCAAAGGTGTAACTGACATTCGGATGTCTAAACCTATTGGTTTTAGTACTCGCCCAGTGAATTCTTCCAGGAAAGTCAGTTCAATATGCTCATCGAACGTTCGAACCAATCGTAGTAATTAATACAAATAGGCCCAGGAGATTTCAGAATAGTCCTTCTCAACCTAAAGTGAAGGTTGATGATCTTGATGTGATAAAGATACTAGTAGGTGGAAACAATAATGGAGATATGAAGGATAACCTTAATTTGATAATTGAAGGATACAAGGAGCTTATCAACAGGCTGTCAAAATCCTCCATACGAACTTTTTCTGGTAAGGATTCAAACTTGGTCTCATATTTCGATGACAATAAGTTCTATGATACTTTTTCACATCAAAAAGGGTTACCTCAGAAAATTAGAAGGAGAAAGAGGTTTAACCATATAACAAGCTAAGTTCGATCTAACGGTTGAAAGATATTAGCTTGAGTCTAATCAGGTTTTCATCTAATGGTGAATATTGAATGCTTTGTTACCAAGGTAACATTGATTGCAAATCCTGATTTGAAGACTATATAAGGGAGATCTCTAGCAACTGGAAAACCTAATCCCCACACCTCCAATGTGATACTAGTTGCAACTAGAGTCGATTCTCCTAAAACCTAGGTTTTTCCTAAAACCATTATAGGTTAACGACTTAAAGACTTCATTGGGATTGTGAAGCCAGATCCAACTATTTTCTCTGTAGTTGTGTGTTCTGATCTTGCTTTATTCTATCGTATTGAGTATTATATTCTCTAAGATTTGCTCGAGATTTAATCTCCGATACGAAAGATAAAAAGTAGTCACAAACATCTTCGTGTCATCGTTTGTGATTCCACAATATCTTGTTTTGCTACCATACGATTAAGATTATTGTTAGGTAATTGATATTACTAGGCTGTTCTTCGGGAATATAAGTCCGATGTATCAATTGGTTCCTGTTCACCTTGATTTATCAAAAGACGGAACAAAAACTCGTAGGTATTTCTGTGGGAGACAGATTTATCTATTCAATAGAATTTTCTGTGTGAGACAGATTTGTTTATCAAGTCTTCGACTTTGGGTCGTAGCAACTCTTAGTTGTGGGTGAGATTAGCTAACGGAATCAAGTGCGTAGAGTCCTGTTGGGACTCAGAGGCATAAAGAACGCGACCGTACCTTGATCAATGTGAGATTGATTAGGTCTCTACTACATTCCAGTCCGAAGTTAACTTATAGTAGGCTAGTGTCTGTAGCGGCTTAATACAGTGTGGTGTTCAAATCTGGACTAGTTCCCGGGGTTTTTCTGCATTTGCGGTGTCCTCGTTAACAAATTTTTTGGTGTCTGTGTTATTTATTTTCTGCATTATATTTGTTTATATAATTGAAATATCACAGGTTGTGCGTAGTATTAGATAATCCAACCTTTGGTTGTTGATATAAATTGATTGACACTTGAACATTGGTATTTGGTACCGTTCAAGTTGTTTCTCATAATAATCAGGCTCACGGATTTTATCTGTTTGATTTGTTGATTACATTAAGAAACAGAGATACAACTCTTGGATATATTTCCATTGATTGAGTCTGGTTGTCTAGTTGATTCTCTTGGAATTATATTGGAGTATGTCCATACAGATTGCCTAAACAAAATATTGGGTGTGGTTGTTAGACCCCCGTTTTTTCACCTAAAAATCAAGATTCTATTAGAATTAAATTTATCAATGATTCTAGTAGTAAGATCTTTGAGAGGATTTCTTCTAGTGGGTTCATTCTAGAAAAGAAATTGGATATGGTTAGTGGTCATAAAGAAGATTTGGTTTGCTTTGGAAAATTTAATCTTGGAAACATCTTTAATGGTCTTGGTGAAGGCTTTGACACTCTCACAAGAATCTTTTATGCTAAGATCCATGATGTTGATCTTGATGACATGGAATTTAAGACCATGAAAAATAGAGAAAGGATTCTTGTTAATAGAGAGTTGATATAAAGGATTACCGAAATTCCTTTGGGTAATTTTCGCCTTCCTAGACCAAGGGAAGAAAGACCATCTTATGAAACCATTTCTAATGGTCTTTGTGGCAAGAGTGTTGATTGGATTGAAGGGAAATTTCCTACTAATTATCTTAGTCTTGCTTTGATGTCTTTCGAAAAACTTGGTATATCTAATCTTTATCCCTCCACAATTGAGAACTCTCGGTGGAGTCGTAAGTTTGCGGAGTTAGTCCATTTCCTTGAATTGGGTTCTCGAAGTTTTGATATTTGTGGATTCATCATTCTTCAAATGCTCTCAATGACGTCATCCAACAAGAAGTTAGGCTTTCCTTGCTTAATTGAGCAAATTTGTCGAGCATACTCTATTGCTCCTATTGGAAACTCTATTGGAACTCCCAAACTTGTTCGTCCTTGTACTTTCAAACGTATGAAGGAGAATGCTTTAAAAAAACAAAGATGTGATTCCCTTAACGGTTCTTGTGATCCTACCACCTTGGGTCTTCTTCATCAAATTCTCAAGGGTGTGTGTAAGATAAATTCCAAGGTAAAATGCGTGCAAGAACAATTACGCGTGATTGCTACTAAGTTTCCCGAAATCAAGGAAGATACGGATATTGTTCAAGCCTCTTGGATGGTTTCCGATGATGAAGATGATGATTAAACTCTTTGTGTATTAATGTGTGGGAAACTTCTTATGAGAATTTATTCTTGTGTTTTAAGAAGGATAACTAGGGTTTGGTATAGCAATTATTATGAGTACACATAGCTATTGCCAACGATTTTCATCTTGCAATGATTTTAGATTTATTTATTTAAATTCTAAAGTTTACTTGGAAGATGATTTTGCTGTATTAATCTTTATTGGTTTTATATATTGCGAAAATTGTTATGGGATATGAGTGTTTGCGTCCTTGAACTATGATTGTCCCATATATGTCAAAAGTTAAGTCTATTATATGTCTTTATGCAAATATTGATGGAAAATAGAATGAACTTTTGATAACAAAGATTAAGTTTATGGTATCATTATGCAAATATTGATGAAAATAGAATAAATCTTTGTATATTCCGCAGTATTGATCTTTCCCTGATCCACTTCTATGAAAAAGTACTGTATGGCTCCGTAAGTTTTCTTATGTTGAGAATTTCCTATTAAATTAATCATGGGTTCTCTTGTCGTTAATTTAATTGAGTTTTCTGGATATAAATTCATGTTTCATGTAATTTGTTAATGTCCAAAGAAATCCTTCTTTTCTTGCAAAAGTAAGGTCACTCTTGTTGTTCTCTCGAGAATGACATTTTATGGGGGAGAGTTCTTAATTGAACTTGTGCTTAATTGTCAAATCTCTATGGGGAGTGTGGCTGTGGAATATTGTAGGAGTTATCTTGTATCTTTATAAACTCCTTGATGAATACACTAAGTTCCGACCATGTGAAATCATCGAAACAAAGTTGATATGTTCTCTTTTAGTCATGAAGTATCTCTGTGAGAATTTCATTATGATCCCGTTAGTTTTCGTACATTTGCCAATTTATATTGACAAAAAGGGGGAGAATTATCGTGCAGTTCACACTACAAATACATATGGTTTACGGATCATTATGTAAGGGGGAGTGGTTTTCATTGTGAGATGAAGTATTGACTAAGGGGGAATGATACATATCACCGTAGTATTATTGTCAAAGTTGTGATACAATTGAACTTTGATGTTGTGTAATAATATTATTCCACTGTATAACAATACGAAAACATCTTGTTTTTATATATTCTTATAGCTACAGATCTTCAACAACTATGATGCTGAGTTGAACACGTTCAGAATCACTGGAGTACTTGGAAGTCACGAAGATTTCGAGTAATGTTGAAGAACCAAGGAAATCAAGCATTTGGATGAGAAGCTACAAAGTTTACTTATTTTGTAATCCATATGTATTGATAGTTTTGTCACTAAAATTGACAAAGGGGGAGATTGTTAGAGTACTGCTCGGTCGAACTCGTAAGCGTTGTTATCTCAAGCTTGTTTGTCAAGTTTAGTTGTCAAAACTATAAGTCTTGATTTCTATTCTACTTATAGCTATGCCTAAGATTAGGATAAAATGTGTACTTGAGCTTTAGACTTCACGGCGTTTATCGATTGAGGACGAAGAACTACTAAGGGGAGCTTGTGGAACTTCATCAACAAAAGGTATGTGGAGACTTGAACTCATCTATCACTCAGAAGTCTATTTCTATTCAATCTACTATTGAGACAAAAGTCGTATAGCTATATAGACTTCACTTTATACACATTTGATATTTCAAGCTGAGTTTAACTCGCTTACATATTTATCGAAATATGTGTTGGTAAGCTTTCGCTTTAACCAAGTTCATCTTTTATTCTTGACAAAAGTCAAAAGATGATCATGTGAAAATCGTCTGGTAACATCTTACATGATTTGTGTGAGACAGTCATTTGATGTAGACTCGGAATGTTTCGTATTGATCATTTGATCACTTGAAAATTGCTTTGAAACTGTTGGAGCACTGCTCGGTCGAACTCGCAAGCGTTGTTATCTCAAGCTTGTTGTCAAATTTAGTTTCCAAAACTATAAGTCTTGATTTCTAGTCTACTTATAGCTAAGTCTCGGACTAGGATAGAAAGTGTAGTTGAGCTCTAGACTCCATGACGTTCATCATACAAAGACGAAGAACTACTCAAGGAACTGGTGGAACTTCATAGACTAAAAGGTATGTAGAGACTTGAACTTATCTATCACTCAAAAAGTCTATCTACTCTATCTCCTATCTTGAGACAAAAGTCGTATTGCTATATAGACTTCAATTATACACATTTGCTATTTCTAGCCGAGTTTATCTCGCTCTCGAAATATGTGTTGGTAAGTTTTCGCTTTGGCTAAGTTCTTCTTTACAAGTGACGAAAGTCATGTTGATTATTTCAATATCTTGAAAATTTCTTTGATGAAAAATAGTGTGTGAATAACCTCTATTTAACATCCTCTAAGAATGTTTCAATGATTGAAATACAGAGTTTAATACATGTAACCATCTTTGGATATAAGCATATAATGTGTTCGCGTATTAGTGTATAAGTCCAAAACCGGGAACCAAATGTATGCATACTTGTGTGTGTACTAAATGGTTGATGGAGACTGGGTACGCATACTGGTGGAAGTTCACGTCCGTGAATTTCTGTTGAGTTTGGAAATCAAAATCAACTCAATCCGGTTACCTAAGTATGCGTACCCGTACGCATACTGGCGGAAAGTTCACGTCCGTGAATTTCTACTGAGTTTGGAAACCAAAACAAACTCAAATCCGGTTACTTAAGTACGCATACCCGTACGCATACTTAAGTGTGCTACTTTCTAAAATTGGTTTATTCATGAACTTAAATTTATATAAACTAAGGAATGCATATTTGCAAACCATGGATATAAAGTTCATGAATCGATTCGAGTGAATCAAAACCGATTTTGCTTCGATTGTGTCTTGTATACTTCTATGAGATCTAAGCAATTGAACAACTCTTGAACTAGTTCATTTGAGACATTTGAACTAGTTATGGTGAAGATGAATAAGGTTGATATGAAAGTGCTCATATAGTTAACCATTTGGTTAACTACTTTTAAACCAACGACTTGTACACGTTTAGGTACGGTTACTCAAACCTAAATGACGTATATTTCATTTGTGTATAACAAGCTAAGTTCGATCTAACGTTTGTGATCTAACGGTTACTCAAATCAGGTTTTAATCTAACGGTGAATATTGAATGCTTTGTTACCAAGGTAACTTAGATTGCAAACCCTGATTTGGAGACTATATAAAGGAGAACTCTAGCAACTGGGAAAGTTAATCCCCATACCTCCTGTGTGATACTAGTTGTATAAGATATAGTCGATTCTCCTTTAACCTTAGGTTTCTACCGAGACCCTGTAGGTTAATGACTTAAAGACTTCATTGGGATTGTGAAGCCAGACCCAACTATTTTCTCTGTAGTTGCGTGATCTGATCTTGCTGTTTCTATCGTATTGAGTACAATTGTAAAATTGGCTAAGATTAATTTCTCCGATTGGAAAGATAGAAAAGTAATCACAAACATCTTCGTCTCATCGTTTGTGATTCCACAATATCTTGTTTCGCTAGTTGATTAAGATTATTGTGAGGCGATTGATAATTCTAGGTTGTTCTTCGGGAATATAAGTCTGGGTTATCGATTGGTTCCTGTTCACCTTGATTTATCAAAAGACGGAACAAAAACTTGTAGGTATTTCTGTGGGAGACAGATTTATCTATTCTTGTAGACTTTTCTATATGAGACAGATTTGTTTATTAAAGTCTTCGACTTTGGGTCGTAGCAACTCTTAGTTGTGGGTGAGATCAGCTAAGGGAATCAAGTGCGTAGTATCCTGCTAGGATCAGAGATGTAAGGAGCGCAACTGTACCTTGGATCAGTGTGAGATTGATTGGGGTTCAACTACAGTCCAGACCGAAGTTAGTTTGTAGTAGGCTAGTGTCTGTAGCGGCTTAATATAGTGTGTGTTCAATCTGGCCTAGGTCCCGGGGGTTTTCTGCATTTGCGGTTTCCTCGTTAACGAAAATTTTGGTGTATGTGTTATTTCTTTTCCGCATTATATTTTGTTATATAATTGAAATATCACAGGTTGTGCGTTGAATCAATCAATTGGGAAATCCGACCTTTGGTTGTTGATTGAAATTGATTGATACTTGAACATTGGTCCTTGGTACCGTTCAAGTTAATTTCTCTTGTATTCAATTAGACTCGCAGATTTCTATTTGCTTGAGTAAGGATTGAATCGAGAAATTGAGATATAACTCTTTGATATACTTTTATTAAGATTGAGTCTTACTGTCTAGTTGATTCTCTTAAAAGTATCTTGGAGTTAGTCCATACAGATTGCTAAGCGAATTATTGGGTGAGGTTGTTGTACCCCCACTTTTTCAGATCCGACAAGTTTGTTTATCTTTGATAGAATTTCATAACTTGTTGTATTGATCTACGATCAATCATTTTGTGGTTCTCTTCATAATCCAAATCTGATATGTTGTGAACTTGATCTTGATTATTTCGATAACCTTAATTTTGGTGGTTAAACATAAGATACTTTGTAACTCAACAATATCTTTGTTTAACTTAGTTGATCTAGAAAATCGATAGAGCAGTTGCCATAATGGATTTGTTCTTTACTGTTTCGGAATACGATCCAGAGGGATTGAGTGCTAGAAGTCTTCACAGCGGGTAAAGCAAATTAAGATAGTGGACTCTGTGTTAAGATTCACATGCGCGTAGACCAGATTGGTAGTAGGCGCAGGTATATTGAAGGAACTGAGTAACTTGGAGTTAGTTTACTTGGTCCCAACTATACGAAGTTCGTAGTAGTCTTTGTATAACGGTTTAATTTGGAAAGTATTTAACACCGTACTAGGTCCCATGGTTTTTGTGCATTTGCGGTTTCCTTGTTAACAAAATATTGTATGTCGTGTGATTTACTTTACTTCCGCATTATATCTATTTTCTTTATAATCAAAGTAAATACACTAGTACGTTAATTAAACACTTGGTCTTATCCCATAGTTGGTTCGGTTTTGGACTTTGACTGTATATATACCAACTGGACATCTTGTGGTTGATATCTTCTTGACAGTCTTTGTCAGTATTAGATCACATGGGGTGCACCTTTTATAGATTGATATCGAAAATATTGTAGTGAACTTGGTACCCTCGTCATTTCAATCGGTATCAGAGCAGGCAAAAACGATAAGATCTAATAATTTGTGTTTGGTGTGATCCAACCTATAAGACAATGAATCTAAATATGGTTATGGAAAAAACTAAGAATGAGTATGTTAACATATTAAAAAGTTTTGGCATATTGCGTCCATATTATACTCGGATAAGAGCCAGTCTGTTTTCAATCCCGATACAACAGTTTAACAATGTAAGTTCATTCAACGAACACATTCAATGGAATACTAACATAAATGGGTTAATAAGAAAATAAACACATACGACGCACGATTCATATTTAGAATATAGTGATAAGATTGATATTTTCATTTACTATACTGAAAATAACAATCTAAGAGATAACTCAATAAGCTCTCAGTCAAGGATAATATCAAAATGATAAGATGATGACTACACGTATCTATGAGAATCAAAATCAAGAAGAATATTTAAAACTTCAACTTCTTGAATCAAAATCTAGGTTATCTGATACTCATATGAAAATCAGAAAACTTGAAGAAAAGTTAGCCAAGTCCAATGCTTCAAGAAAAGTTAGCCAAGTCAAATGCTAAAAGAAAAGTCAAGCTAATTTACATCATAACTAAAACAAAATCTAAGATACATAATTTTTTTTTACAATTTTCATTACTATTGCACTACATACTCGTATTTTACTTGATAATAAATACTACCTCCGTCCCACAATAGATGACCTATTCATTTTTGAATTTTGTCCCACAATTGAGGATGGAAGGGGGCGAAATTTTATGTTTCAATTACATTCAGGGATGATGCCAAAGCCTTTAGAGCCACAAGAAGTTATGACTAAAAGACGTGTAGAAATTGACATTTTTTACCACGACAAGATGATGCATGATTATTTTGTTCCTGGATGTGTGTATTCAGATGCAGATTTTCAGCATCGATTCTGCATGGACCGTAACTAGACTCAAAGGGTTGTTGAGCCTTTGTCAGGTACAATCTTTACTTAATTATCAGTATGGTGCACGACTGTTGATGGGGAAAAACGATTTGCTGATTTTTCAGGAAGTGGAGAGACGACCGTGCGGACGGAGGCTCCTCAACCGAGCAAACTGCCTAACCTCAAACAGATGCACTGCACGAGAGTACTTTGAGTTCGAGAGATCAATCTGTAGGACTCCGGCCTAAACCAAGAAATGGTCGTTCCAGAGTCAATTCGGCCACAAAGAGGGAAGAGGGTTGATCTGTAGGAGGGAAGCTGAGAAGTGTATGAGATCAATGATGATCAAGGATTGTGAATGTGTTGTAGGTTTCTGCAAATGAACTGCTGGGTTCGAATAAGTTTGAATTCGGCTCTGTTGAGAGTGATTTTTCAGATGAGAATTGTTGTGGTAATTCCCGTATATCTGTTCTGTTGTTAATCATGAGTTCAGAGAACTTATTTTATATTGCTAGGACGTGGACATATTGATCTCCAGTAAGTGTGACAGTTGTTTGAGTGAAAAAGTGGGAAAATGGGAGATCATGGTTTAACCAGTTCCATGTCATGCGAAGACTGGGTTGATCATCCACCCACTACTTTGCTAACTTCCTCAACCGCTTGCACGACTTACCCACATTTCTCATCGTGGATGAACACACGTGTCGTAGGCCGCCATAAAAAAAACCCTAATAAATATCCCCCAATGATGTGACGTGATTGATGTCTCACGAACGTGGGGTCTACAAGGAAGACGTGTATTTGATTAGTCAGTCGTTGACTTGATTAGACGGTGAGTCTAAGTATTGTTCAGTCGAGCATGATTGTTGAATGCTCTATAATTCATGGATTGAACATGTCTGCTGGGACGTATAGTTCTCGAATGAATGATGTTGAGAATTGAATCAACATAATGAATATTGATAGTCTGAGCAAATATTGCTTGTATGATGAATTGTTGAATATTGATAGTTGAATCAATATTCGAGCATCTGAGCAAATATTGCTCATTTGATAAATTACTGAATATTGATAGTTGAATCAATATTCGAGCGTCTGAGCAAATATTGCGCTCATTTGATGAATTACTGAATATTGATAGTTGAATCAATATTCGAGCGTCTGAGCAAATATTGCTCATTTGATGAATTATTAGTAGCATGGCCAAATAAAATATTAATTAAAATATTGGTAGCTGGACCGAATATTATACAATTAATCAAGATGTTGATTGGTGGATCAACATAGAATTATTAGCGTTTAAACTTGCTTAGAATTATGATTCGCAGAGCATTCAGTTCGAAACCCTAATTTTGATCGATTGCTGATCAATTGATGGTTTACTGAAAATAAGTCACAGAGTGAAAGAGGGACCGGCTACATGGGATGATGGCCGACCATGTAGCGCCCAGGTGCTCGAGTGAGCTTGCACCAAAGTCCTTTGTTGACAAGTTGGTGAAAGGATGATCAAATGTTGATTTAATCATTTATTAAAATAGTGCTCGTTTGAGTGTTAGGTAATAAAACCTAGTTATGGAGAGATGAGGGACCGACCAAGGGGTCATGGGACCAGCTCTTGGTGGTCGTGGGACCAGATGATGGTCTATTGAGCAAATCCCGAGTTTGTTGGAGAGAGTTTGGACCCAATATGAACTGTTGAGAGATAATTAGGTCAAAATTATGAAAGAGTGTGGGACCGGCTCCTTGCAATCCTAAGGGACGACCTTGGTTGGTCAAGGTGGCATGCCAATGTCACCATACTGCCCGTGTCTCAGTCCTGAGAGTTTTGGTATTTTCTGGTGCGCGTTTGAGCAATATTTTGGATTTTCAGAAGAGTTTGATCTTGACTGAAACTCTCGATTTTGCTCAAATGAGCAAGTAGAACTTTACTCGTGCGACCAATATTTTTAGAATATTAAAATAATAATATTTTAATTTTTGACGTGAGAAGCCTAGTCGGTCATGTGACCATTTGACTTTTTGGCTTTTTCATGGTTTGAGCAATATTTGAGAAAATATTGAAAAACTAGGGTTTTTGCTCAAACGCTAGAGTTTCATGAGATGAAAGAAATAATAACATGGGAAAATAAGGAATTGTAAGGTGTGGGACCGGTCACGGCTAGGGCGTGGCCGGCCGGCTAGGTGGCCTGGTCTCGTGACACCTTTCCCTATTTTTTTACTATTTTTCATCGTTTGAAGGAAAATATGGAGAAACTAAGAGTTTTGCTCAAACGATGGAGTTTGGTCAAATGAAGGAGTCTTCATGAGATGAGGAAAAATAAAAAAATAAAATAAAATAACGGAAAGAGGAGCGGGACCGTCCATGGCGGCATGACCGGCCGGACGGTGAGCCCGGTCCCCTTAGGCGCCTCTTTATTATTTTATTGATATTATTTTCCTCCCTATTTTGCACAGGTTTCCTCGTTTGTCCATATTTTCGAATACTCGTTCGTGTATTCGAGTGCTCGTTTGTGCATTATTGCTAAATACACTCGCACCGTTTACTCGGGGCTTACTCAGTGATGGCACAGATGCCCGATCAATGAATATTTATCACTAATCCATGAAATCAGTTGAGAATCAGTCATGAAAGGAGCAATAAAATTAATTGAGTATCTATTACTAATCCATAGAATTCAACTGAGAATTCATGGAACGAAGTAATGAGATAAAATGGTTACCTATTACTAATCCATGGAATCCAGCTGAGGATAAGCCATGGAACGGAGTAATGAGATGGAATAGATTATTTTCTAGGAATTCAGTTGATGAATGACACGCTAGAATTAATCTATTTTCAGAATCGAGATATGAGATAATTGAAGCATCATACTCGTTCTGAGGGGATGTATAGTCAGGGAACAACGAGCAGCGTGACGTCCTAAAGGCGTTAAGCTCTCTAACATACAATATGTCTAGGAATCGCCCAATCATCAAGAGATTCTATACACGGTCTCTCTACGTAGTCAGGGAACAACGAGCAACGTGACGTCCTGAAGGCGTTAGGCTCTATACTAGCATGCAATATGTCTAGGAGCCGCCCAATCATTTCGATTCTATGTAGAGGTGATGATGAAATGTGTAAAGCATCAAAAGCTCAGCTGAGATTCCTTTCGAGAAACATATTTATCATAACTCTGAGAGGAATGTTCGCTCAGTCAGAGATCGTGAAATGGTGCACGGATCATAAAATATGAATCGTCACATACATTCCTGAAGCCGGGTCAGAAACATGCAGTATCATGATTTTACAATTTTGGCCCTTGCAGAAAATCCACCATCAACATTAAGTCCCCTGCTTAGTGGGGGACAGTCATGTTCCGCAGTTAGCACTGGATGGTGATTTTCAGTAGACGAGATAAGTAGTTAAACTTAGTCGTACAAAGGCATTTTCAGAATCCCCGATTTGCTCCAATGATGTCATGTACGAGCAAATGCCCAGATAAGGACCCTGTCAGTATGATAAAGTGTCATATCGTGAGCACGGAGAGACGAGGCACTGCTGATTTGGACGGTCAGACGTCCAGTTTTGGTCGGTTTAGCGTTTACGGGCCCGGGCCCAAAAAGGAAATCCTTGTTTGATTAGGTTTTTGGAAATAAAATTGATATAAAAGGGAAGAAGCCCTAATTTTTTTTTTAAACTGACCGACTACCTCCTCTTCAACTTCCTAAACTCCTTCACGCCCAAGCAGAAGGAAGTGAAATTTCCGCCGGAGCCGACCACCGACGATCACCGTCCTATGAAATTCCGGCCAACTCCGACGATTAAGGTAAGTGCGTATTTTTTTTTCATGAGCTGCTTGTTAAATAGAAATCCCTTATGTGCACTTGTATGCGTACATTTTTTTTACTTGTTTTAGGAAACAGACGTCCGTCCGTCGGTTTAGGAAATGAACAATAATTCTCGAATAGACATTACCTAATAGTGGTGGTTAAAATTTTGTCCATGAACTTTCATGAAAACATAATTTTATTTTGAATGTGTGAACTTTCACAAAAAAAGAAAAGGCCTTCGTTTGATAGACAAATGCTCGTACGAGCGAGAAAGTTTTTTTTTTATACATATATACGTGACCTGCTCACGTTTTCATGGATTTTGTGATTTAATAGTGTATACACGAAAATCAATGAATGTTCACTCAGTGTAAGTTGCTCACACAGGGAAAACTATGTGACTTGCTCACATGATGGAAATTTATTGAATTGCTCACAGTTTTATGAAAATCAAGTTATGATTTTAAATAATGAATTTTGCTCATCGCAGATTTGAAGAAACGAACAAGTTTTCGAAGTTTTATGTTATTGTCACTATAGCTAGTGAAACCGTAAACAGGTAAGAGTTAGAGAGTTACCATTTTAACGCGTATTGTTGCCAACTTGTTTTGACTCTGCACTTCTGGCAACAGTTAATGGAGGTTCCAGGTGATGAGCATGTCTCCGATTCTTCTGGGAAATGCTCCAGAAATACCAAACCGAAGATGAAGAATTTGGCAGATGTTCATACGGAGGTAGATCAACCTTTCAGAAATGATAGAAATCTGATACGCGGTATGTCTCTTGATCGTGTGAGTGCCATTCGTGAAGGAGTTAATGACTTCTTGACTTACGTGGATGCGGAAGAAAAGCAAAAGCATGATGAGATATCCCAGAAAAGAAAAGTCGAAGATGAAAAACTTGCAGCTTATCAACGGAAAAGACAGCAACTTCATGAAGCGAGACTAGTAGCTGAAAGTGAGATTCGACCTCGTCATGATGGTATAGCTTCTGATTCAGATGTAGACGAGGTTGAAACTCCCTGGAAATCTCTTGAGCGTAAGATTAAGCCATATCCACCTGGTATGAGGGATGAACGATTGGCCAAAACTGATTTTCGAGCCGAGTGTGAAGAAGATGACTACTTGGATGCAATGTATGATGACCCTGAAGACCGATTGGAAGAAGTCCCCAGTAAAGATTCTGACTATTACTCTGATGAAGAGTTTGAAGAAGATTTCATGAACAATGATCGCGAAGATGATGATAAATCCGATGAATTTGATGATTAGTCTTGTTTGCAATTTTCCTGAGTAGTCGGTCATTTTATTTTCTCGTTGAAGTAGATATTATTTTGATCGTTTGAGTAGCTTGATGGCATAAATATTGTGTAGGAATTATTTTTAAAATGACAATCCTTTATTATATCTTCTGCTTGATTTTCTTATGCCTTCAATTGAATGAGATGGACCAACGTCCATGCGTGCAAAAGTTGATCATGATTCTCCGACGTGTGACCCTTCGAGCAATCCAGGGAAACATATGATTTGCATGAATGACCGATTCTAAGTCAAGGTACCGAGATCGCGTCCAGTCATGGTTATGAACTGTCAGTCCCCAGTGCCTTCATTTTTCTTCCGCGTCACCAACATAATCTGATTTTAGATTTAGGGTTTCAGTAGAAATCACAACTGATTTGACCATATGTAGAGGATAAGTATCCACCGTGTCTTGTGTATGGACCTTCAAGACTTAGGGTTTTCCATTCACACAAATACATCTTCTTCCATTTTTGACTTTTAACCGAACAGAAGAAATTTCGATCATAATCATACCTTATAATATCTGACAGAAGTTCATCTTCCCGAAGTTTACTTCCGTCAAAATGAGGAAGTGAAACTCCCAATCTGGTATGAAATACTCTTTCTCTTTATTTTAACTGTACGCTTAATAGATGACCATGAATATTTGTTGCAGATGAATCATGATGATCGATTTACATCCACTCCTTATACCTTAAGACCCAAACGGACTATGAAGGCACCCGCTCGCTTCAAATCCGCTCGTACAGACGCCGGAACATCGTTGCAGGTTGATGTTCAAAAGCGGAGAGATAGAAAATCTGCGAATGCGACTGATGATGATGATCACAACCGTTCTAGTGATAATTCAGTCAACTCTGTAGATGTTGATCCTAGGGTTCCTGTTCATGAGTACCAACGACTGGACTCCCGTTCGACACTCCTATGGTAAACAATTTCCTAGACAATCAACTCGTCAGCGGTTTCATTGTCCCCAAGTGTTATGCATCTCTATATACCAAGATTTGGAAGAAGTATGGGCATATTTCCACTACTGATGTATGGAGAAACTTCTTGCCAACTACTATTGCTGGACTGTTGCTAATGATCGATGAGATGAACACGAAGAACTTTCATGATGTCGAGAATAAAGAGATTTACCAATGGGATGACATGATCTCGAATTGTGAGACCTTGAGACTCAACGTAGGTTGGCTCCGTTGTCTCCTCGAGAAAGCGCTCGCACTGGAGTCGATAAGGGTTGAGAAAGTTATCCAGGACTTGAAAGTGAAGACTGAAAACTTTCAAAAGAGGCTTGAAATGTCCTTTAGTAAAAATTATTTATTGTTGGATGGTTTGCTCTGAGTGAGCATTTGAGAGTGTTTCTTGTGTAGGTTTAAGAATTGTTTTTGAATAAAGTAGGATGATTGATTGATGGAAGAACTTTTCTGTTAGATTAATGAAATCTATTTCAAATTTCGAACGAATGAGCATATTGCATACTCTTTGAAGGAATAGAAATTACATTTTTAAATCAAAGTAATTGTTCACTGATCGTTCAGGCATAATATGCTTTGATCCACTTGCCATTGATGATGTTTCCTTCCACTCCTCCATTAATAACCAAGATTTTGTAATATCCACTGGATACTGCCTTGATGATTACATACGACCCTTCCCATTTTGGAGAGAACTTGGGAGCGGACATGTCTTGTTGAATATGCTTTGCTGTTTTTAGAACCAAATCTACTTGGAATGTTCGGGGTTTTACCATTTTGTTGTATGCCATGGAGATCCTTTGTTTGTAAGCCTTTACATATATTTCCACCTTAGCTCTCCTTGACTCGAGCATGTCCAGTTCAGCAATTCTCAAATTGGACACTTCAGCTTCATCCCATTGTATTCCACTGGCCGCTGCAATCCTTGCTGAAGGAATCTTGATCTCAGCTGGGAGAATGACATCTGCACCATAGACGAGAGAGTATTGTGAGGTCCCGGTTGAGCTTCTAGGTGCGGTTCGATAAGCCCATAAAGCCATAAGCAGTTTTTCATGCCACATTCGAGGATTATCATGAACCGTTCGAATGAGAATACGGATCAAAGTCTTGTTGGTACTCTCCGTTTTTCCGTTTCCTTGGGGATAGTATGGTGTAGAGAAAATTTGTTTGATACTATATTCCTCGAGTAATTCTTCCACATGTCTGTTGGCGAAAGGAGTCTCATTATCTGTGATGATATATTTGGGGACGCCAAATCTACATATGATGTATTCCTTGATGAAGACTACAATCGTGACTTTAGTGGTGCTTCAAAGAGGGATAGCTTCAACCCATTTGGTGAAATACTCAGTTGCTGTGATGATGTATTCATGCTGCTTCGAAGATGCTGGATTGATTTTTTCGATGATATCCAGTCCCCAGCTGTAGAAAGGCCATGGACTGCTCACAGAATGTAATGAGAGACAAGGAGTGTGAATGAGGTTACTATGGATTTGGCAGTGATGACATTTCTGAACATAGGAAGCTGCATCATCTTCCATGGTCGGACAATAATATTTCTCATGGATCTGGGGAAATAATTTCTTATTTCCTTGATGTTCTCCCTCGTGCATTTCTTTGAGGATTGTTGGGATTTCATGCTCGGCTAAGAATCTCAGCAGGTTCCCACCAAAGTTTTTGCGATACAAAATCCAGATAGACAAACCGTTAGGCCCTCTGTGTGAGTTTGGTTACTTCTTTCTTCTATGACGGCAAATCGTTGTCGCACAGGTATTTGATGTAAGGTTCTCTCCAGTTCCCAGTGTGATTAACTATTAGAGCTTCAAAATGATGAGGTGGTATCTGACAATTAGGACAAGACCCTTGCAATATTCTCGACTTAGCTTCCATGGAGGGCCAATAGTACCCCGACCCTTTGGAGCCTCTTGTAAAGTGTAGCCACCAATGTTTTTCCGCATATTTCCTCATGTATGCGCTTGAGTTGCGCGCTCGCTTCTTCATCTCCGAGACACCGTGACAAAGATTCATCAGGATTGCGATAATATAATGCTCTATGAAGCAGAAAAAAGTTCTTCAATTCCTTGAGACTAATTTTCCCTTATGTAAGAGAACTGCTCAGCTCATGAATGATAGGCGCTCGTCAATCGCTCGTTGAGCATCTTCAACTTGAGTGAGCCAAGTTGTTGACACAGAACGCCTTTGTACAGTGATGGATTTCTTTGACCCTTCAAATTGCAGTTTGGATGCAAAAGTTGCTAAACAGTCAGCATGTCTGTTGTTGGTGCGACCGGTATGGACGATCGTTGCCTCAGAGAAATAAGCTAATTGACGTTGTGCTTCAGATCTGAATGGAGAAAGTGTTATTTCTTTGAGAGAGTACACGCCATTTATCTGATTAACTAACAACTTTGAGTCTCCTCTTATCTCCAGGTGTATATCGCTCATGCTTGCTTGGCCAAGGATAATCCCAGCAAGAAGGATTCACATTCCACTGAATTGTTGGTATAGTGAAAATCCATCTTGAACGAGTGTGAGAAGACTTCACCGGATGGGGATACCAACACCACGCCCGCTTTTACAGTATCATTGCTAGGAGTGGCGGATCCATCAAAGTATAATAACCATGTTTCCTCTTTAATAACTGAAATTTATGGAAACTCACCCGGCACATCTTCATGTAGCATTATGATGTCTTCTCCTAGAAAGGAAGAGAGCAAGTCTGCAACTGCTTGGCCCTTGATTTCTTTGGGTGAGATACACGCTATGTCAAACTCTGACATCTGTAGTAACCATTTTACAGGTCTGCCTATCAAAGTTGGTTTTGATAGTAAGAATTTTACAGGATCAGCTTTAGCAACCAGTAGACTCTGTTTGACAGCAAGTAATGTCCGAATTTATGAATCGCATGAACCAATGCTAAGCATGCTCTTTCGGCTTTAGGGTACCGGAGTTCAG
This sequence comes from Papaver atlanticum, assembly GCA_023531105.1. Taxonomy (NCBI): domain Eukaryota; kingdom Viridiplantae; phylum Streptophyta; class Magnoliopsida; order Ranunculales; family Papaveraceae; genus Papaver; species Papaver atlanticum. The sequence goes on along the minus strand of JAJJMB010008071.1, from coordinate 4,953,740 downwards.
CATCTCTCATTGTACGGCTAAAGTAGTATATCGGATGCTCGACGCCTTCTTCATTTTCTTGAGCGAGAAGAGCCCCAATAGCAACATCACTAGAGGCCGTGTAAAGTCTTAACAGTCGTCCTTGCACCGGGGATTTCATGACAGTGGGTGATAATAGTATCTGCTGGATCTTTTGAAATGCATCTTGTTGGACGTTCGTCCATGCAAAATTTTCTCCCTTCTTCAGTAGAGGGGTGAATAAAGCAATAAGCTGAGCTAATCCAGGAATGAAACGTCAGATGTAGTTTACCTTGCCCATAAAGCTCTGAAGCTCTTTCACAGTACGTGGAGGAGGCATGGTGGTAATAGCTTTGGTTTTGTCTGGGTCGACTTTGATTCCTTCTGCCGTAACCTGGAACCCTAGAAACTTCCCATAAGAAACACCAAATGCACATTTCATGGGATTCATCTTAAATTTGTATTCTCTGCATCTTTCGAGCACTTGTCTCAAAACATCTAGATGGGACGATCGAGTTTTTAATTTGACTACCGCATCATCAACATAATCTTCTACTTTTTTGTGCATCATATCATGAAAGATAGCGGTCATCGCTCGTATATAGGTAACACCCGCATTCTTCAATACAAAAGGCATCACCGTGTAATGAAAGTTCCCAATGGGCGTTCGGAACGCAGTCTTGTTAGCATCATGCTCATACATTTTGATCTGGTTGTAGCCGCTGTAACCATCCATAAATGAGAACATGTCATGGCCACTGGTTGCATCAACGAGCATGTCGATATTGGACAGAGGAAAGTCGTCCTTCGGGCAGCATTTGTTCAAGTTCCTGAAATCTACACATCATCGGATCTGACCATTCTTCTTCTTGACCGGTACAACGTTTGCTAGACACGTCGGATGTTGAATGGGTTTGACGAATCCTGCTGCTAGTAACTTCTGAACTTCAACTTTAATTTGTTCCTCAACTTCATGTCTGAACTGCCTGGGCGGTTGCTTGACAGGCTTAGAGCCAGGAGTTATGTGCGAGTGATGTGTGACCAACTTGTCGTCAAGACCAGGCATTTCCTCGCACGTCCAAGCAAAAATATCTTGATACTCCTTCAACAGGCTTATTAATCATGTTCGTTCCTATGGTGACAGTGTGGAACTGATCAAGATTGGTCTTGGATTTTCCTCTCTTCCGATGTTGATTGTCTCGAGGTCATCAGTAGTGGAATCCGTGCCATCCTGTAATTTCCGTGGGGCATCTTGAATTTCTTCATCAGGCGATTGCTCGCTCTGACATAATTCTTCAGGGAAGGGAGATTTTTCATCGACCTCCCCTGTTAATTGCTAATCTTTGCGCCGGAGATAAATGACTCTTCCTTCCGCATCATAGATGGTTATAAAGTTGGATTTCTTATGAGTCATAGCTTGATCCTGGTGATGCTTGAGCGTTGTGGCGGGTGGCTTGGTGGGCTTAGCACCTGAAGATGATGGCTTGTCAGTAGCTTTCTCGATGGACTTCCAGCCTGGGAGTGCAGTACTGTAGATCTTGCTCGTAGGTTCGGGGATGCTTTTTGGAGGTTCTAGGAACTCAGCATCATAAACCAGAGCGTAAGGAGAGCTGAAGCTACAATGCGGACGATCTTGTTGTTAAGCAAAGCTTTCATACATTGATGGTATGTCGAGGGAACAACCTTGTTGTCATGGAGCCATGGTCGCCCGAGTATCATGTGATAATCAGGGTCTTTCTCAATCACGTGAAATTTGACCGTTGATTAAATAGGTCCCACTTTCATATCCACATAGACATACCCGTATGTGTGGCTCTGGCTTCCTTCAAAACCCGTCATCAATATAGGATGATGAACGATTTTGCTCTGTGAGACTTTGGCTGCCTTGAGAGTCTTCATAGTGACCAGATTCGTATAAGCGCCTGTATCGACAAGAGCTCTCCTGAATTCAGAGTATTTGATAAAAGCAGTCTCGTACATGGCCCGGTTATGTCATTCTTCTGTCATTCGGTCTTCTTCAGTGAAGGTAATATTGTTTATCGAATGTTCGGACACCATGGATACTTCTTCAACTGCTAGAGATGATGGAATTATTGGCACATCAGATGATATCCGGTTGAGTGCAACAAATGTGTTCCTACGCTGATCCTTGGAGAAGTGCAGGAGTTCACACAGATTCTCGATTAGATGCGTAACTTCCTGATCTACCGGCGTCTCGTAAGTGGTGAAACTGTTGGTTTGAGGATTGATATCAGTAGTGTCAAGAGATGCACGTTCTACCACATGAGCTCCCAGAATTCTTGTTAGATCCACCATGCAGTTGAATAAATTATCGATTTCTCCTTTCAACCGATTTATATTTCTTTCCAAAATTTCTTGCCTCCGTGCTAGCTCAGCTAATGTTGGAATTTCTCCATCGTAATGCACCAATAGAGAAAAGGAGTAGTAAAGTAGGAGTGATGAAGATTACCGTTTGAATGAGCATGAAGAGCATCACCGTTCGAAAGACTCTGACCAGAATCTGGAATAGTTAAATCAGACCTAAGACCGACCATCTTTGTGAAAGTTGGGATTACAACCAAGAGATTAATCTCCCACTGTGGTCGCCAATCTGTTGATGGGGAAAAACGATTTGCTGGTTTTTCAGGAAGTGGAGAGACGACCGTGCGTACAGAGGCTCCTCAACCGAGCAAACTACCAAACCTCAAATAAATGCACTGCACGGGAGTGCTTTGAGTTCGAGAGATCAATCTGTAGGATTCCGGCCTAAACCAAGAAATGGCTGTTCCAGAGTCAATTCGGTCACAAAGAGGGAAGAGGGTTGATCTGTAAGAGGGAAGCTGAGAAGTGTGTGAGATTAATGATGATCAAGGATTGTGAATGTGTTGTAGGTTTCTGCAATGAACTGCTGGGGTTGAATAAGTTTGAATTCGGCTATGTTGAGAGTGATTGTTCAGTTGATAATTGTTGTGGTAATTCCCGTATATATGTTCTGTTGTTAATCATGAATTCAGAGAACTTATTTTATATTGCTAGAACATTGACACATTGATCTCCAGTAAGTGTGACGGTTGTTTGAGTGAAAGAGTGGGAAAATAGGAAATCATGGTTTAACCAGTTCCATGTCATGCGGATACTGGGTTGATCATCCACCCACTACTTTGCTAACTTCCTCAACCGCTTGCACAACTTACCCACATTTCTCATCGTGGATGAACACACGTGCCATAGGCCGCAAGAACAAAACCCTAATTAATATACCCCCATGATGTGACGTGATTGATGTCTCACGAACGTGGAGTCTGCAAGGCATACATGTATTTGATTAGTTAGTCTTTGACTTTATTAGACGGTGAGTCTAAGTATTGTTCAGTCGAGCATGATTGCCAAATGCTCTATAATTCATGGATTGAACATGTCTGCTGGGACGTATAGTTCTCGAATGAATGATGTTGATAATTGAATCAACATAATGAATATTGATAGTCTTAGCAAATATTGCTCGTCGGAGCAAATATTGCTTGTATGATGAATTGTTGAATATTGATAGTTGAATCAATATTCGAGCATCTGAGCAAATATTGCTCATTTGATAAATTACTGAATATTGATAGTTGAATCAATATTCGAGCGTCTGAGCAAATATTGCTCATTTGATGAATTACTGAATATTAATAGTTGAATCAATATTCGAGCGTATGAGCAAATATTGCTCATTTAACGAATTACTGAATATTGATAGTTGAATCAATATTCGAATGTCTGATCAAATATTGCTCATTTGATGAATTATTGGTAGCATGGCCAAATAAAATATTAATTAAAATATTGGTAGCTAGACCGAATATTATACAATTAATCAAGATGTTGATTGGTGGATCAACATAGAATTATTAGTGTTTAAACTTGCTCAGAATTATGATTCGCAAAGCATTCAGTTCGAAACCCTACTTTTGATCGATTGCTGATCAATTGATGATTTACTGAAAATAATTCACTGAGTGAAAGAGGGACCGACTACATGGGATGATGGTCGACCATGTTGGTGCACTTTGGTCCTCATACTTATTAAGAGTCTCGCACAGTTTATTTTGAGATTCACATACAATATCATTGAACTTCTCAAGTAACTCTTCTAAAGAAAGACTTGAATATTTATCACTACGTGATTTTTCAGATGATATACCAGTCACTTGTTGACACTGTTTGAGTGCATATTCTAAGGAATGAGTTTTATATTCATCAGGAATTGGTTGCAACTGTTTCATTAAATCCTCCAAAGACGGAGCACTTACATTTTGGCCATTACAGTATTGCTCATTTACCCTTTCGTATGACCTGTGCACGTGTGAATAGTAATTGGGATCACCATGGTATGAACCATAACCTTCAGGAGTTTGGTAGTGGTCCCAAGTACTATCTACACTACAGTCATAGTACGAATATTGTCCATTAAGATACTCAATCGAATAATCATTATATTGATCTTTATAATACGAGCTCGACATTTTTTTGGTGCACATGCGAATGCAAGGTCGACTAAAATAGGTAGGCTCATATTACCTCAGTAAAATATACCTACATGTACAAGGCCGAGGCTTGTGGAATTTCGGCTGGTAACTCCCGTAAGGCCCAAGGCACGGGTTCAACGTACTTTTCCACAGGTTTCCTAAATTCGGTAATTCTGGCGATGCAATTGGTGTGTGCAACGGTGTTTTTTTTATAAAAAGAATAAAATAAAATAAAAATATTTACAAAAATAAAAAGAATCCAAAACTAATATGTACAAATAAATAAAATCTAAATATTTCCAAATTTAAATATTTACAAAAAGAACAAAATAAAATATAATATAAACTTGGATACTTACCTGTTTGATGCGCAAATTTTATTTTCCAATTTAAATCCCAAATATCTTGCACACCAAAAATAAAATATATCCACAGAGTAAAATCTAATAAAAATAAAATAAAAAATAAACTAGCGAAATATTTACAAAAAAATAAATAATCTAAAACCTAACCTAAAGGCAAGTCTGCGAAGGCGACGCCAAAAACTGATGCAGTTTTAATTGTGGTAAGGATTCGTTGCTCGGACTCTTTTTAAAGATTTGATTTTAGACTTAATTAATGAAAATACTAAAAATTGGAAAATATGTGCAAAATAGAGTGACAAGATGAAGAGAGAAAGGTCTAGGGTTTAGGATTCCACCAAATCAATTGTGTAAAATAATCATTATCTTTTAAAAATATTCGTAATGTAACACAAGACAAATTCGAACCCAATCTCATGTCTCGGAATATATAACGATTAAAACAAATATTACAACTTTATATTGTACCAAAATAGTATAGTCTCCTTCGCTTATAAAATATCGACAGCCGAAGACTATCCAAAACAATTAAAATGAAGCTAAATATGAAGAGAGATTAATTAAAACATTTAAGCTCCAAAAGAATATTTATTCAAAGAGTACTAGAATTTCTTACACGATTTATTGGCTTCCTCCTTAGCCCCCGTGGAGAAATTACTCCATTATTACAAAAGAAAATTAAAAGATGAAATAAAAACTCTACTATTTTGCGCAGACTCCCGAACTCCTCTTTTCCTTGTATCCACAGCATATATATAACTCTCAAAGGAAACCACTTTCCTTTTCAATTTACCACTACCACATCATCGCCCAATTAAAATGCGCCACATGTCAGGACAATGAAAAATCCTTCAATAAGAATGTGCCACGCGTCAAATAATATAATTCTCATGCAGTTACAATTTTCTTTATTTGGGAATTATTTATTAACTCCAACCATAAAAAATAATATTATTTCCATACTCTTCATATATTTAATTCCCATCAATTACTCCATGTAGATTTCTTACTTAACACTTTTATTTTCTTCATTATAAATAAAATATCTCCAAATATATTTTTAATATCTTGTAAATGATGTCGACATAATGGGCTCCACACTTTCTACACACGCTTTGCCATGTTTACCACTAGGGATGAGCAAAAAGTCCGGAACCGCGGATTTCATCCTTATCCGTCCGCAAAATTGCGGATAAAACCCAATCTGCAAGATCTATGGGCCGGACACGGGTTGGATTCTCAAATCCGCACTTTTAGTGGTTTGGTTGCGGTTGGACTTTGAAATCCGCGGATTCACCAGCACCGTAGGATTTGGCTTTACACTGAAATCTGCACCTTCACATGTATCTAATGTGGAGTGAACTAACGTTTCTATAGCAAAGAAAGAACAAATATTTATGAACAGAAATAGTCTGACAAGCAAGCATCATGCACTTTCATTAGCTAAAGCAAAACCTCCTACGAAAACCACCATCTCTTTACATGTATACATTATACTGATTAGGGAGTGCCAAGAATTATACATCTTACTGATAAATACACTCTCCTAGACAAGAAAATGATATGGTATTTTTATGATCTACAAATAAACATAATTGAGAACCTAAACTCTGTAGAAATTCGATGTCCATACCATCCAAAACAGAACAAGAGTGATCGGTAGTCTCTTTTGCGGCTCTTTTTGCAGTTGGAAATCTGGAACACTATCCAAAAGATCTGACGAACTTGGAGGAAATGAATACGGGTTGAAAAATTCTTCTTTTTCGCCTCAATTCCCCAAGTAGTTACCATCTGTTATAGTATGATCGAATGGGGAAAGCTGTTGAATTGCAAAATATAACCACGAATCGTTTGAATTCAATATAACTTCGTCAGTCATCCAGTAACGATGTTTTGGTGCAGGTGCTAATCTTCATGCAGAAAAACTCGATGGATTTTGTTTGTTTTATTTTTTGTTTTTTTTACTAAATCCACGGTTAATCTGCATCCGTCCGTATCACCTGCTGATCCGCGGATGTCAAATCTGCGGGGGATTGGGCCAAACACGGTTGGATTTTCCAAATTCGTAACTTTGACGGATTGGATGCGGGTGACCCCTAATCCGCAACCGTCTGTCCGTTGCACACCCCTATTTACCACACTCCCATATCCAAATAATTGGACCAAATGAAATAATTCTACATCTTCTTCCTTTGTGCCTAACCCATTAAATTATAAATCACTTTATTTCCTCCATTTTACTAGCGAAATTCCACATTTTAGTCCATCGAGCTTTATTTCACAAAAACACCTACCAATACACAAAATAGCAAAATAAGTATAAAATAGGTACTAACAATTTAGACAATTGAGATCAAAGTAGACACATAAATGTGTCCATCACTTTCCTAAAGCACAAAAATGACACTCTTGAGGAGTTTAAGATTATTGTGAGTATGATTCAGAATGAACAAGGTCGCAAACTTAAGAAAGTAAGAAGCGATCGTTGTACATAATTCAAAGATACAAAGGTATATGAATACTGTAATAAATAAGGAATCACTCAACAATTCTTTGCTCCCATTACACCACAGGCAAACGGTGTTGCTGAAAGAAAGAATATGAATATTCAAGAAATGGCTAGAGTAATGCTTCATAACAAAAATCTACCACTAAATTTATGTGGGGAAGTTGTCTTCACAGCTTGTTATCTCATAAATAGAGTGTATCTAAGATCAAAAACTCTAAATACCCCATACGAGTTATGGTATGGAAGTAAATCCAATCTAAGCTATTTAAGGGTTTTCGGAAGCAAATGTCATATACTCAAGGACAGAGAACATATAGGAAAATTTGATTCCAAAAGTGATGAAGGGATTTTTATTGGTTATGCTTCTGATAGTCGTTCCTTCCGAGTATATAATCTTCGGACCAAAGTCATGATGGAATCAGTTAACGTAGTTATTGATGATATTAGTGACTTTCGTCAAGATAATCATATTATTGTAAAGCTACCTCCTTCAGAAACTGTTAACAAAAAAAAGCAAAATGAAAAGGAACCAGCAATTGTTGATACATGTGTATCTTCCTCTTCCCGGGAACCAGTGATCCTCAAGACGGATTGAGGATAAAATTGTAATTTAGGAGGGATTACTGATTTAAGGCAGTATTCCTATAGAATGAAAATAGATTCCTAAGAGGTTTGGGAAACCAAACCAAAGTAATGAAGTACCTAGATAAGGAAATACTTCCTAGACAAGGTAATATACCTAGATAAGGAAATATACCTAGAAAAGAAATTATTCCTAGATAAGGAAATAGATTCCTAGAAGGTTTGGAAACCATTAAAACTATAACTAGAGATGTTTAGCTCATATCTAAGACATCTAGAGTGTGGTTTGTGATACATACACACTTGGATCAAAATAATGTGGTTTGTGATATAGACACACCTAGACTAGAGAGGGAGGTTTGTGAGACAAATCACATAGAGAAAAGTTTGTGAGGAAATACTAGATTATTGTAAAAGCAAGCTTAGCAATACAGTTTAAGGTTATCCACTGTTTAGAGAGATTATGAGCGTAACAAAGAGAGAATTGTAATCGTTTTCTTGTTCATAATCTAGAGAAGATATATTTTCTTCGAATATGGTTTCTAGTGTGTCGTGTTTTCTAGTTTTCGTCTATTATTATTCTGAATTCTGCCTCTATAATAGTATTCACCAAGGTACATGGATCAATATGTATCAATTGGTATCAGAGCAAGGTTCGTTTCTTTGAAGGAAGATTCCTGTGGTTTATTGTCTTCACTAGATATCTCTACAAACAACTTGGTAAGTTACTCGAAAATTGGAATATGTTAGGAGAACAAAGGAATCAATGATGACTAAGTCAAATGATGATCCTAAGCAAAGAGAACGACAAACTATGGAAGAAAAGGTGGTTACACAATAAATAGACACGAAGTTGATTCAAACTACCCTTAAAGAATTGACTGAATGTATTCGTTGTCATACACCCAAGTCGAAGGTGAAGAAAAATACTACGTCTTTATCTGGTGTTTTTGAAGAAAATGACAAGGAAAAATAAGAACCAATCGAATAAGATTGCATTATAGAACGAAGAGTGACTAAGACAAGAGGATGAGATATGGATGCTTTTCAAATTATACTTCAAGGTCAAGTTTCCAGCAAAGAGAGATGGTTCAGCAGGGTGAAAGGAACTCTTGAGTTCCCTAACCTCCAAATATAACTTCCACAGGAGTTCAAGTTCTTGAGGGGGGCGCATGATACATGTGTATCTTCCTCTCCCCGGGAACTAGTGATCCTCAAGACAGATTGAGGATAAAATTGTAATTTAGGAGGGATTACTGATTTAAGGCAATATTCCTATAGAAGGAAAATAGATTCTGAAGAGGTTTGGGAAACCAAACCAAAGTAAGGAAGTATACCTACATAAGCAAATACTTCTTAGACAAGGTAATATACCTAGATGAGGAAATATACCTAGAAAAAGAATTATTCCTAGATAAGGAAATAGATTCCTAAAAGGTTTGGGAAACCATTAAAACTATAAATAGAGATGTTTAGCTCATAACTAAGACATATAGAGTGTGGTTTGTGATACATACACACTTAGATCGAAATAGTGTAGTTTGTGATACAGACACACCTAGACTAGAGAGGGAGGTTTGTGAGACAAATCACCTAGAGAAAAGTTTGTGAGGAAATACTAGAGTATTGTAAAAGAAAGCTTAGCAATACAGTTTAAGGTTATCCACTATTTAGAGAGGTTGTGAGCGTAACAAAGAGAGAATTGTAATCGTTTTCTTGTTCATAATCTAGAGAAGATATATTTTCTTCGAATCTGGTTTCCAGTGTGTTTTGTTTTTTAGTTTTCGTCTATTATTATTCTGAATTCTACCTCTATAATAATATTCACCAAGGTACAAGGATCCATATGTATCAATTGTTCCTACCATTTATGATATAGATGATAAAGATGACAATGAAAGTATTGTTGGGCAACCTAACGATACTGTAAGTGAAATCCACAAACCTGCAAAGTGGGTACATCAAAGACATTCTACAGATGATATCATCGGAGATGCCAATGCCACAGTTATGACTCAAATGGAACTCCAGAATGTCTATCACTATACATGCTATCTTTCGTCAATAGAGACAAAAAAAATATAAAGGAAGCCCTTAATGATCCCGCTTGGGTAAACTCGATGCATGAGGAGCTCAATCAATTAGAAAGGCAAGGAGTTTGGGAGCGTGTTCCGAAACCTGATGTCGTCAACATTGTAGGAACAAAGTGGATTTTCAAAAGCAAATCATATGAGTACGGAACTGTTTTTCGAAACAAACCCAAACTTGTTGCTCAAGGATATTCTCAAATTGAAGGTATCGATTTCGATGAAACTTTTGCTCCCGTAGCTCGTCTAGAATCAATTAGACTTTTACTTGCTTATACCTGTAATCTAAGATTAAACTATTTCAAATGGACATTAAGGCTGCATTTCTCAATGGGGACTTAAAAGAGGAAGTATTTGTTGCTTAACCCAAAGGATTTAAAGATCCATCATTTCCTGATCATGTCCTTAAACTCAAAAGGCATTGTATGGATTAAAACAAGCTCCAAAAGCTTGGTATGATAAGTTAACATCCTTTTTACTTCAAAAAGGATTCTCTAGAGGTGGTGCTGATAAGACTCTTTTCACCAAATGAAATGGAAAGAATGTACTTGTTGCACAAATTTATGTGGATGATATCATCTATGGATCCACCTCAAAAATTCTCACTGACGAATACCTAAATCTTATGTGTGGGGAATTCGGAATGAGTAATGTTGGAGAACTATCATACTTTTTAGGTTTACAAATTCAGCAGCAAAAAGATAATATTTTTCTATCAAAAGAAAAATATGCAAGGAATTTAGTCGAGAAATTTGAGCTACAGGGTGCAACTCCTATGGCAACTCCAATGCCAACCATTGGAAAGCTTCGTCTAATCCTAGTGAAAAATCTATAGACCAGAAATTGTATAAAACCATGATAAGAAGTTTGTTGTACTTGACTACAACAAAACCGGATATTGCTTTAAGTGTAGGATGTTGCGCCATATTTCAAGCAAATCCTAAAGAATCACATCTAAAAGTTGTGAAAAGGATCATAAGATATGCTAATGGTACCTTAGATTATGGTCTATCGTATTCAATGGATACAGATTGCAGTCTTGTTGCCTACTCAGATGCTGATTGGGCAGGATGTGTAGAAGATCGAAAAAGTACTTCTGGTGGTTACTTTTATGTCGGTCAAAACCTTGTAGCCTGGTACAGTAAGAAACAAAATTCACAGTCTCTCTCAACTTGTGAAGCATAATACATTGCTACTGGTACTTGTTGTACTCAACTTCTATGGATGAAACAAATGCTCACAGACTATGACATAAATATTCCAACTATGAGTATTCTTTGTGACAACTCAAGTGTCATCCGTCTAACAGAAAATCCAGTTGAACATTCTCGTACTAAACACATAGATATTAGATATCATTTTATTCGAGAATTGTATGAGAATGGAGTCATCAAACTAGAATAGGTTCCTTCTGAACATCAACTAGATGATATTTTTACAAAACCACTAGACCGTGCAAATTTTGAAAATCTTAGGAAGTTTATTGGTATTGTTAAGGTACATTAGTACCTTACTATTCGGTTTCAACTTTTGCAATTGGCACGCATTAGTTAAAACCGATTCAACCTTTCTCTAGTAAAGGTTGCTTTTATTGTTGTTCTTTTGTTCTGCGAAAGGATGACAACACATAGGGGGAGAGTTCTTATTTGAACTCGCACTTAATGATATATCTTTCTGGGGAGTAGTGGCCGCGGAAATTGAGGTAACGATTTTATTTGTTAGTTAAAATGTTTTTCCTGTTTAAGAAAAGCCTGTTTATATTGCATATATTTTGCTTTTGCTTAACAAAATTTCGGTACAATTGATATGTTCCATTATTTTGAATGGATTGCTTTATATGATTCAATTGTTTCCGGTTAAGAAAATCTGTATCAATTTATTGGATTATGATTTGGTATCTTATTTATTGTTGGGTATCAAGTGTTTTTGCTTAACGAAATTCGGTGCAATTGCGTTGTTGTAATGTTTATATTTGTTTCAATTGCTTCCGGTTAAGGAAAATAATTTTGCAAGTCAATTTATTTTGGTTTGTATCTATTGTTTTTGGCTTAACTAAAATTACGGGGTCATTTGTTTAGTCCATTTGATTCCGGATAAGAGAAACTAAGTTAATTCTGATCTTAGTTAGACTTATCAATTAGAGGATTCGGTTATTCAAGTCTAATTGAATTCCTTGACAAGAAAAATTAGTGAACTAACCTAGTGTTTGTCTTGTCTAAAAGGAAAGGTATAAGTTATTTTCCGAAATAATTAAATCCCGATGAGAGAAATAAAGTTAATTCTGATGTTTATTTTGGTATTATCGAAACAAGCGATTGTACATACGCAATCGGTTCAATAATAGAATTAAGTATCCTAGTCGATTTGTTGGAATATAGGGAAAACTGCTTCGGGCAATTGTTTCCTTGATAACATATTAAAATTAAATTACTTTTGTAGTTTCGGTTTTAATATTGGTTATCTAAAATGGTATGTGAAACTTTCGTGCTTAACTCTTATAGGTTATACAAGTCTTATAGATTTGTAAGATCCTTTCGGTTTGACCTTTATTTGCTCGAACCTTTGTCATTTTGTGACGAAAAGGGGGAGAAATATATGGAGAAAACAAGTGATTTTAATCACTAGGAAAGGACAATTGTGCTTAAACGTTATATCTAACGAAAGAGTAAAGCATTGACTAAGGGGGAGAAACATATCATCATGTTGTGTAGTATTTCTGACTACAAAAGGGGAATAACAAAGATGTTCGGATTGAATATTTACCTAGCTTACTTTTAGGGGGAGTAAAAGCTTTTGTTATTCAAATGTCAACAACGACATTTATTTATTGAATATATGCAGGTTATTGTGTTGTTGAAACTTGGAATCAAGAGTATGAAGAATGAGTTATTTTGTAATTCGTTTAGCTCCATATGTAATAAGAGTTTTGTCACTAAAATTGACGAAGGAGGAGATTGTTAGAGCATAGCTAGGTTGAACTCACCAAGCGTTGGTATGTCAAGTTTGGTTGTCATATTTTAGTATCAAAACTCATCTAGAGTCTCTTGATTAAATACTATAGTCAACTTCGTTTAGGTTAGACTAGAAAGTCTAGGAATGTTGAGACATACAAGTATTACTCTGAAGACCTAAAGAATGAGAAGAAGTAACGACTACAACGACGACATCATCCTTCCACTTGAGGTTGGTAATATTGACTTGATCTTGTTTCCATTCCTAACATATCTTTCAAGTCGTGCTATATTGAAAACATAACATGCGAAGCTGTATATATTGTATATAATACACTAGTGATGAGACTTGGTCATAATAGTATGATCAAAGTATCAAGGAAGCATAGTACGAAGTATAAACACTTATCTTTTGGAACTTCGTAAAGACGGCATCAACATAATCTATTGTATATATTTAGTTGATTATGTGTGCATCGTATAGGTATGATTTCATCCTATAAAAGTATGTATCTTTACATTAGTTTAAGGAAGTAGATGTATGAACTTGTTTTCATAATCGAAAGAGAAATCATGATTGGTCTTGTTATTATTTGAATATCTTTTTTGGATGACCAATGGAGTTGACAGTGGTAGAACCTATCTTGACTATGTTAAGACTTGAGGTATAACCGGTAACGTCCTATAATGAGCAACTAGTTAGAATCGGTAACTTAGTGTAACTGATCACATGCTATGTTGGGATGCTAGATGTAACTGGTCACATAAAAACTTTAGAGAACAAAGTGTAACCAGTCACATGATGTATTGGAGGTTAGTGGTAATCGGTCCCATGATAACCTCAGGAAGCAAAGTGTAACCAGTCACATAGTTACCTTGGGAAGCAAGTGTAACCGGTCACATAATGGCTTCGGGAAGCAAGGGGTAACCGGTCTCATAACATATTACAGCCTATCTTGGGAATCTTAATTATATCCGATCACAACATTCTTTGGAGTGATGGTATAGTAGGTTTATGATCTAAAACCATGGTTCACATATTCTTCATGCTATGTGTGAATTAGGGTTTAAGGGTTTACCAAGATGAGAAGCTTCATGATGTCGACACATTTGAACATGTACATAATTCTTATTATTTATTGTTCAAAGATATTCCTTGATGCTCAAGGTGATCCCGTACCGAAATAAATTGAGAATATTTTATTTTAGGTTTTTGGTTTTATGTGCTTTAATTACCAGCAATTAATGCTTAGCTCTAGAGAATAAAAATTAGTATTGTGCATTTACTAATTGGAGATTTTCTATGAGAGATTTCAGAAATATTGGACTACATTTATTGGAAATAGGAAAACCGAATTTGGGCATGCATTGCATATCTTAAGAATAATTTCGGTTTTGGAAATTCCTTGGTGTCCAAAAAAACTTGGTCTATAAATACCTAAGTTTGCATTTCTAGCAAACTATCCTAAGAGCCAGGCAAACTTCATTTCTTGTTGTTTCTGGTGGAGCCGTCTATTCGGAGAGGAAAGTATCCTAATTAGGGGAAATCTCTTATGACCTCTCGTTTAAAGACTTCTGTGGTATCAAGAAGCTATACGTGTACCGTTGATGGGAAACTAGATAATTGCAGTGTTATTAGTTTTTGATTATTGATTTGATTGACTAACGGTTATTGAAACTTTGATTGCACCTAGTTTGTTTATTGTTGAGAATCTTTTCTTCTGATAAATAAAAGATTGTGGTGTATTTGGGTACCCTCGTCTTTTCATTGTTGCTTTAGTGACAATAGTTTTTTGCGGAAAAGAATATTTCATTGCTAAAGCTTATTTATTGTAATAAATAAAATGGTTGTCACAGTTGTCAGGTTTTTTGAGACGGAATTTAAGTTTCGTCACTCATAACTTTTTAGTGACTATATTTAGAGACAATAATGTCCAGTCACTAATACTTATATTTTTTTGTCACCATTTAATTATGTGTTGATGCTAAAAAATTGACGTAGAATCTTTTTGGTGATAATCTATAACTTTGGTTACAAAATTAATAATTTTAGTGACAAAATTGTTCATCACTAACTAATTTATAGTAACAAAACTAAAATTTAGACGCCATTTTTAATTTTAGTGACCATCATCTTTTTTCGTTGCGAATATTTATATATCGCCAACTTTTAATCATCACAGAAAGGTCATCTGTAACAAACTAAATTTTGTCGGTTTAGTCATTTTTAATGACATTATAATTTTTGCAGTTCATCATTTCAGTGATTACTGAAATGTCATCACAAAGAATTCTTTATGATGACAAAAAAATACATATTTATGAAGAGTAAGTTTTTTGAAAAAATATATTTTGTCACGTAAAACATAACGATTAACAATAATAGGAATTATAAATTAGCGAAATTCAATTTCTTCCTTGAAGTAATTTTTCATAAATATAATTATTAAAACTACTCGTTGGGATAAACTAATCGTTGTTAGACTACTAGCTGGCTCAGCCATTGTTAACCATTCATCCAAAAATTCATCGACAAAATAGTTAATTAAGGCAAACATGAATCCTGTTAATGGGATCAAACAAAATGTCTAAACAGAGGATGACACCCAATCAATCGAAAATTTACAACAGTCTAATTGTAATACATAGTCTCTCCTAAACAATGATGTTTGTTGTTAGATTCTTCAAATTAATCACCGCAACCAAAATTCATCACAGTCCATCTCGTTGTCAGCTTCTTCAAAGCCTTCTTCAATTCAAAGCAATGATCATCTTCAGTAGCAGTATAAACACTTCCAACATCTCAATCGTCATTTTCCCTTTGACCGCGTTCTGGCACGTAATTAACGGTTTCGCCAGGAAGATCAGTTCTACCCCAAACAAAGTGGTCATCTTCATCTTGCTGCAATTCTCATGGTATATTTTCTATTAAATAATTAGTTGAGTACAAATCCTGTGTTGCTTCACCAGGACTCAAATCTGTATTAACTTCGCGCTCCGGCATATCTTCATTGGCCCGAGGCTGTATCTTTACAATCATTTGTCATTCAAAATTATGTCTTTCGTGACATAATGTTTTGCCACTAAAAGCGACTTTTCTTGTAGTGTCACTCAAGGTAGTCAATATCAGTTGTATCGGCCGATATTATCGGTTTTTTACCGTGTATCGGAAAAAAAACTATACGATATCTAAAATATCGGTGATACAAGGATTGGGCGATAAAAACACTTGTATCAGCCGGTACAAACCGATATATCGGGTTCACCGATACGCTGATAATATCGACAAGGGTATTTTGGTAGAATAAATTCTTTAGATACAAAAGTTTGTAAACAGACTCCTTTCCCCTAATCATATTCTTCCTCTATACCCTTGAAAACTCAATCCGATTCGGTAAATAAATTTCCAACTATTTCATTTATCTTAATGATGGTGGAATGTGACTAAATATTTGTACTGTGAGGCTTTTGATCTTGAAAATTAATGCATCATATGGCACCAAATTTCTTAAATTGAAACACTTATAAATATTTATATTTCTAGGTTTTAATGATGTATCACCGATAAAAACCGATATAATCTTTTGTATAGGTGTATTGGACCCGACCGATACGATACCGATACACGATATTAACTACTTTGGTGTCACTGCATCCCTCCGAATATTATGTTATGGAGGTACCAGCGGATCCCACATATGAGTACATTATCCATATGTGAAAAACAACCGCTTTTAGGTATCTCAAAATGTTTTGCGAAACAATGGCCGAGCATTTTGGTCCAACTTTCTTACGAAAACCTACTCAGATAGATGTTGATGGGATCACTACCCGAAACACAACTAAGGGTTTTCTAGGAATGCTAGGTATTGTATATAGCATGCACGGGACGTGGCATTCATATCATGTTGAATGGAAAGGTTAATATAAGGGTCACAATCCAAAACTAATTGTAGTATTGGAAGCTTCGGCTACTTATGATTGTTGGATTTGGCATGCTTTTTTTGGACTCGTGGATTCATAAAATGATATCAACGTTTTGCATAAATCACCATTGTTTGTAGATCTTAAGCATGGGTTGGCGCCACACTGTAATTTTACCATCAACGGTTATGACTATATTTAGGGTATTATTTGGCAGACAAGATCTATCTAGAATAGTCAACTTTGGTTCAAGCCTATAGTCAAATGGGCTTTGGACCAACGACTTCGAAGAATATGAAGTATTTTAACGACCAACAAATGAATTTGAGAAAGGATGTTGAACGCACTTTTGGAATCTTGAAAAGGAAGTTCGCCATGGTTTTTGGGCCGTGTCGCCTTTTTCACCTTTCAGAAATGAACAAAATTATGCTAATTTGCATAATTCTGCATAACATGGTCATTGAGGACCTGACGTGACCCACCTGGACTAGTTATCCGGAGGAAGATTTGAGGCCGAGGCTTGTAATGCACCACGGTCGTCCTGTAAGAAAATATAACCCTACTGCTGACAGAATTCAATACCGGGGCCTCTATGGACAGTTAAGGCAAGGTCAAACTGCGCACCTTTGGCTAGAAAAGGAATTGCACGATGGTGGCCAAAACCCAGCCAATTATATGCTTTTTAATTAAATATTATTTTATTTTAATTATAGTCTAATAATTTATGTACTTTGAAATGAGATATAATGTAGTGAGACTATCTAAATTAAGTGATAAGTATAAAAGCTAATATATTTACTTTTGTATAAGTATTACATTAAAAACTAAGTTAAACTAAATCATTACATTTAAGTAAAACTTAACTACTATATTTAAATTAAAATTAACTAGTACATTTAACTAAGGTGGTATTCCTCTTCATCTTCTTCTGAGACGTCAGCATTGTCATCCTCATTCTCATATTGGGAAAGTTGTGGATATTGGTGTTCATTCAGTTGTGGATATTGGTGTTCATTCAGTTGTTGTTCTACCTTATCCACTTCATGTTCCCATAACATAAGTTGTCGTAAATTCATTATTAAAAATGTTCACGGAGAGCAGTTATTTCCTGCTAAAGTCCATGTAATGTTGTTCTCGCGAAAGATGGATTTTTCGACGTTTCCTTAACACCATGCCTCGATTGTTCTTCTATCTCATTCTACCTGACACTAAATTCCCTTGTGCTTAGAATAGTTGAACTCGTTTGACCTCCTTTTGTTGTTCTTTGGGCTGCGTTTCTCGCTACATTTTTTTAACTTTCTGACCCCCTATTCTTCTTCTTCTTCTTCTTCTTCTTCTTCTTCTTCTTCTTCTTCTT
>JAJJMB010008071.1:4859209-4935450 GCA_023531105.1 Papaver atlanticum | reverse complement strand
TTCTTCTTCTTCTTCTTCTTCTTCTTCTTCTTCTTCTTCTTCTTCTTCTTCTTGTTCTTCTTCTTCTTCTTCTTTTGACATTAGTATTAACATCCAAATTGGTATTGTGTTGTTCCTTCCTACTTGGAGACCCAATATGTGGAGATGTATTTCATTCTGGTGAGGAAACAGGTGCACTATTATAAAAATCTTGCGAAACTAGCCCATATGTTGATCTTGTTGGCACTCGATTACCTTTCAACACGTATGGATTAAGTTTCTTCAGAATTTTGAAACAGCTTTCATATTGGAAACCACCTTTGTGGGACCTTTACCACTATTCTCAGCATCTTCGTTCCACATCTAGTTCACCTTCACAGTTTTTTTGCATCGGAATATTTGCATGATCAAAGCTACATATTCACTAACGTTTTTGCTAGTTGCATGAAAATGATCAGACAACCCTTCGGGTCACAAGAATTGATGTTACCGATTTCTTCACAAAAAAATTCGAAAATCTTTTGATAAAATGTAAGCCCATGTTGATAGCAACCATTAATTTGATGTACTGTAAAAAATACATAGTTCCTATAAGTTGATTCATCTTCATCCATCGTAAACTTGACACCACGAACTCTAGTGGATTTTTGTTGTGATTGTTGTGAGGGGGTTGCCATGATTGATGTTGTGATTATTGAAATTGCAGAGGAGAGGTGTGATTGAAATGAAGGAAAATGAGTATTGAGATGGCATGAGATTGTATAGATAAGGTGTAATTGAAATGAAGGAAAAATGAGTACTTACAGAGAACTAAAAAAAATTGTTGGGTTGGACAGATCAGATATATTTGTTGGTGGGAAAACTAGGGCCGCACGGATTGTACAACACCGCCAGCGACTTAAGTTTGGACGTGCAGTTTAGATTGATAATTAATAAGGGGAAAGCCACTTTTACTAGGGGGAAAGCTGAATCTGGGGTGGTAATAAGACAAAGGGTAAAACAAGAAAAAACATGAAAAATGATGAATTCAAGGTAATTTTCTTAATTTAAGAGAATTGGTCCCTCCGCCTATATATGTGGTACGGAAGGAGTATCAAAACTTAAGAATGAAAAAAAAAAAAAATCGCTGATGGATTTATTTTTTCTAAATCCGCCTTAGATTCAGCTTCCCTCTGGTAATAGTGGTTTCCCCTTATTAATTATAGTTTAGATTAGACCGTTGACGATTGAAGTTGAACCACACATCTTAAAAAGAAACGCGTGGCTCTTGTTGGACCGCAATAACCAAACCAATAAATTTTCCCATTACCCATCGGTTATTCTCCTTTGATCAGTCCATAGCGGGAAGTTATTTGCCCATCCCATAAGAATTGTCTTGAATGGGAATTAATGCAAATTCTTGTTCCTCTCTTCCCAGAAAACAGCAGCCGGACAAAAGTGCCATATGTCTTTGTATATCACATTTATGGCACTTCAAGGCCCCAGACTCCCAGTTAGTATCCCGGCATGATCACATTACCATATTAGTCAAATATGGTCTCTATCAAATCAAATGCAGATAGGTGCATTGTGAGACAACCACACCCGTGAGTCACGGTTAGGGTCACATTTAGTAACATGGGTTTCGCTTATTTTCTGGAGGTATTGTTTAATTTCATCAAAAAGGTCAAACCACCACACCTAAACCATCCACAGCCGTTGATGTCAATAAACCACCACCGCTTTACCGCCAAATCTAACGATGAAGAGCTAACGACAAATAAAATCTTTTATTGCCACCCACGTCCTACCTGCATGATTAATGCACCATCCACCAACCTATATTTTTAATGTCACGCATCACTATCCATATCAACCCCCATTTCTCTATAATCCCATAAATTTCTATCTCCATCTCCATGTCTAAATTCTGAGCTGAAGCCTGAAGGAGAGCAAGAGAAAGAGATTGATGGAAGGTGTTTCAGTAAGTGCATACAAAGGTTTAAAAGGATACTGGAGGAGAAAAGGATACCAAAGACTCAATGGCCGGTCGAAGCAAAGATGTCGTGGCAATAATGTTGAGGGGTTGGAGAGAAGAGCACCATCGTCAAACCGGAGAAGACGCTTTACGTGGCGGATTAAGATTACACGACCCAGACTCCGATTCTTTCGAGTTAATTATAGGTTGAATGCAAGGGAGGTGTTTCAGCGTTTTAGAGATGCATATGTTAGGCTGATGGTCAGTTTTGCAAAATCAAGAATTTTTATAAATGGGTTTGGTGGTGGTGGTTCAGGTTCTTCAGTTGGCTATGGGTTGGGGAAGCCTCATCAGTATGATGAAAAGACTATGGTCGAGATCTACAGGTCTATGATTGCACAAGGTCAGTTGGCTGTCACTTCTCACAATTCGGTGGTGATGGTATAAGGTCGATGCTTGCTTCAAGTTGCTGCAGTCTATGTATAGACCATTTTGATGTAATGTTCGGATAAGCCTTCTTGTGATTTAGGCACGTCCTCGTGTCTGGATACTTGTATCAGCATGTCTATGGGGTGGAAAATGGCAATTTAGTTAGTCGCAGTCCAGCCTGTAGTTCTCCTCTGTTCATCTTTTTTCTTTTTGAAGCATGTCCTCTTCTGTTCACGATGGCCGTGGATGATTTTTTAATATTTGTACATAATATAAATGCTTTCCGCATAATATTTGAAGTCCGAAAATCAGTGATCTAGCAGCACTTTAATGTCAAAAAGACATTAACATAAAGTAATTAATTTTCCAACAATATGGCTGATTTTAGTTTGGTGTTTTGTTTCCTAGGTTCGTCAAGATGTCTTCTCTTTTGTTGTATTTTTTTGATGGTTTCTTGGTTTCAATAGGCGTTTCCTTTTAACTTCTTCACTCTATTTTTACTTTTCTTAGGGCTACATTGCTCTCTTTAAGATGTGTTTGTCTGTGCATGATTTGTGTGCCTTTTATAATACATTTCCTTTTGACCGATCAAAAAAAACAATAATATATTTGATTTTATTTTATTTTTGAGGATGCTGGCCGTAAGAAAGGTTCAGCCAGGGTCTATAAACCGAAAAACTAAGCATATACTGGATGAACATCCTTAGTTTTAGGATAAATGAGGTCACGGACTCAAGGTACCTCATGATTTGTTCATCGGTACATAATTACTAAAATTGAATGAGACTTTATATCAGATTTTCTTTATGATTCTGCCTTAAATGCGTGTATTACAGAGATTTTCTATCATCATGTATATAAATTATAAAGCAGATCATTTACAAGAGCAACTACCAAACGTAAAGAAGTTAATTTCTTCCGGTGGAAATGATGTCTATGAACAACACTCTCGTCTCTTGCTTCTTTTTAGTTTTTTTGCCTTTCTTTGCAGGTAGAAAACTAAATTATGTGTATTCTTCTGGTGAATATAAATGTTTTTTTTTCTTTCTGGGTGGTTTAAATCTTTTTGTGTTCTTTTTCTTTCATTTGATCTATGAATTTCATATTTGCAGATCAAAAATAAAAAGATTAGCGGTGATTAACCTTCAAAAAAAGATCACCCACTTTTCAGTGCACGGTGTTAGCTTGTTTTTGATTTCTTTTGAAATTGATGCAGGTGGTAGAACGATGATGAATCAAGGTGAAGGGCATCGTACTTGCAAGGAATCATGGGTAGCGCCATGTGTCACGGAAATGGAATGCGAAGAGCAATGTTGGAGTTCTCATGGTAAAAAAGCCAAAGCTTACTGTGGGTTTTTCCCAGGACAAGATGCACATAGTGAGTGTGTATGTGAGTATAGGTGTTAGATAAATTGCATTTACAAAGATTATGTTATCAATGTGCAATATGCCGATGTAAAAGAAATTTATTGAATTCACTAAAATTTTACATTCTCATATTCGATAAACTAAACCAGTTTCCGCTTCACAATCTGAACCTAAATTTATTGGAATGCACTAAAATGTTTTTTATTTAGTTTTCATTCTTTCAGCAAGTTAAACAAAATGTATTCTCCAGATGAAAATTGGGCAACGACAAGTTTTTTTTTAAAATAGTTCCTGGCTGCGAGTGCTAAATTTTCACTTGCACAATATGTGACTGGATGACTGACTATTCAAGACATAAATTAGGAAAACTAAATTCTCAAATTCAGTCGACAAAATGAAGCTCAAATCCTTAGTGACATGTGTGGATGCTATTCTTGATGCAAAAATGTTAGAAGTTAGTTTGGATACACAAGTTTAGAATAATTTCTAGAAGCAGAGAAATTAACTTTTTGTGAAGCTAGAATATTATGCTTAGTGACATGTATCCTAACAATAAGAGCATCCACGGTAGTGGTTGCTAAAACAAATTCCAATATTTTAACTTATATTTGGTTTCCTCAAAGTGCAGGAGATAGTAATATTCTAAAAGTCAGTTTCTTTTTATAACATATTTGGAAGGCGCGTTGTACTTTAGTGTTTGAAGAGAATCTTCAATCTACAAGAATGATTACTTATAAGATTAAGAATTTTCTTAGTTCTCGTAACATAAGTTGGACAGTCTCTTCACTTATTCATCAGTCAACTGTATGTTCAATTCAACCATCAGAGTCAGCTTTTAGATGGTCCTGACAGTGTTGCCAACTCCTTTAGAATGACTGCGGATGCTTCTGTTGAGATTATTAGTTCCACATGGTATGGGTTTCTAAGATCCTGCGGCTTATAATTTCCTAGGGCCTCTCCACTCATAGCCAATTGGTTTTGAGTTGGATGCCCGTATTCTAACATGGTATCAGAGCAGGCTATTTGTGACGAGTCATTGACCGCGTTTTTACTCCACGTCACCCGATTTATTGTTTCACGTGTTAGACCCAACTAGGCTACACGTGAGGGGCCGTGTTGAGATTATTAGTCCCACATGGTATGGGTTTCTAAGATCCTGCGGCTTATAATCTCCTAGGGCCTCTCCACTCATAGCCAATTGGTTTTGAGTTGGATGCTCGTATTCTAACATGCCCGTATTCTAACAGCTTCACTTTTACCTAACTCTCATGTTGTAGGTATCGCTTTCCGTGCCATAAGCATACAATATTACTATCTCCTACACTTCGAGGTAACCAAGTATAAGTTAAAATATTGGAATTTCTTTTAGCAACCAGTATCGTGGATGTTCTTGTTGTTAGGATACCAGAATCATGATATTTTAGCTTCACAAAAAGTTAACTTTTCTGCTTCTAGAAGTCATTCTAAACTTGTGTGACCACAAGATTAGGCTTTCTGGAATGTTTAAAACGAAAATGACTTTTAGAATCAGTCCAGCTATGAAACTAAATATTTATGGATTGCTAAGAAGAGATGATTAAAGACCAAGGTGGAAGCATTTGAGCCCAAATATTAGCATCATAAGTGCATTGCAAAAAGAGGTGAGTTGTTGTTTCCTCTTGAGAATGAAAAAAAGAACAAGAAGTATCTTGTATATGCAAGTGCTGAGCAAGTCGATGAAGAACCGGAAGAACTTCGTGAGAAAGTTTCCACATAAGTATTTGACATTTAAATGGGACTTGTAAGTGTCAGAGAATTTGTACTATTCTTTGTACAATTTGTATCGAGATTCAGAAGAAGATAGAGATTTGGTGTAGATTAGAGGACATGTTTTCTAGAAAACTAGATGATGGCAAATTTGTGAGCACTTTCTTTATGACTAATTCAGTTACAAGATCTGAAAGATCAGCTCTTCGCATATATAATCGTACTCACAATCGATCTCTTCTCTCCCAGTTTTCTTCCATTTCCCCTCTTCATCCCAACCTTCCATATTATGTATAGTGGTGGTGTTAGTAGAAGGAAGAAATTTGTCACATTCACCAGAGATATGTTCAATGGTTTGATGTTGCTGCATCATTGACCGGTGATAAATAGTAGAATTATTAGTAGTATCCAATCGACACTGATTATTGTTATCCTGGTCAAAAACTTCATCTTTTTGATATTATCCCTCATCTCTTTTACTTTAATTTCTTGTTACTTGTTATATTTGTTTTTGTAGTACTGTATATTTTCTCTTTTTTTTATTTTCTTTCACTTTGTACGCTTCTTTTGTTTTATTTTTCACTATGAAAGTCTTAGCCTGAAACTGTCAAGGAATTGCTCCTAAGACTTGAGATCATCTAAATACCTATATCCTCTAACATTAATTATTTTTTTTGAACTCACAGTACGAGTTCAAAAATGATCTTGCAGCTCCTTGACCATCGGATATTTGAGATATGACATCAGCAAATCATGGACTTAACCATAGTTAGCTACCGATTTTTAAAAACTAACTTCCGAGTCTTTCCTAACATGTTTCATACTGTTCCAAATAACATGTTTCCTCCTTATTTCCGCCACCAAGTCCTCCTCAGATCTTGTATGCCAAAAACTAACAGATCTCTTCTCTTCGGCACTAAGATCTGTTATATTAATCGAAGAAATCCTCTTCTTAGGCTGCACAAAAAAACGTCTGTTCGGGAACTGAATTATCCACATACTACAGATTGTATAAAAAACAACGAAATATCCATTATAGAAGGCTTATATTATATTTGGGGGTTGCCCATTTTACACAACCTTCAAATAGTTCTTTTTTATCTCATATGTGTGAACCTCGATTATCATTGGAGTTGCTGGTAGCAGTGACATTCTATTATTATACCCAGGAACAGACCAGTTCATTATAAGATCATATGACACTTTCTTCTTCTATTGTTACAATTCGAAAAATAACAACTATATACGGTAGGGAGTTTAAATTAAAAGGAACCGGGCCTTACTTCCATAGGAAATTCAATAATGGATAACTTGATTACACAGGGTTCTATACATTCAAGGAAAACCTTTTACCTTTAAATGAAAGAGGACGGTTGGTGTTGCTTTATATTTTAGATGTTACATTAATAGGATCAAACCATAGATACGGAGAAGTAGAATATGAAATATAATTGGCGTTACTGTATCTTTTACTTGTTGCCTACCACTTTAGCTGCTCAGTGACATACATTAGCGATGGTATTGTATGTCAGAGAATATGTTTTGAAATTGCATTACACATGGACTTAATTCACTGGGGAGAATTTTAATTTCTCACGAGTCATACAAGAATATTACGGATCGTATGATATGCCATGGTGGTGATTGAAATACCAGAAACTATTAACAATCCTTACTTTTTACGATGCCATAAACAAAGAAGAAACATGGTATATGGAATATAGAGATATACTGTGTAATATTTAGAAAAGATATGGTAGCTAGTTTTAAGAATCCATAGCCAACTATGGTTTAGTCCATGATTTGATGATGTCATATCTCAGACATCCTATGATCAAGAAGCTGCGAGATCATTTTTGAACTCGCATTGCGAGTTCAATTTTTTCTTCCTATATATTCTTATCTAAGACTAAATTTAGTGATCTCAAAGTTCAGTCCCTCTTGTCTTCTTTGAGTTATACCCATCTTTGGTCTTACAACATTAGAGGCAGAGCAAGGGGTATTGCTTTACTTTGGAAAGATGAGTTTCACCTTGAACTTATGCATCGTACATCTACCATGGTTAACGTTATTATTCATCCGGGTCCAACAAATAATGGATGTGTTTTCACCTGTTTATATAATTCTACTTACACCTATGAGAGAATGTCTCAATGAAATTAAATTCATGATATGGGAGCTCATATGATTTACCTTGATAATGGGTGATTTTGACAACAAATATTTGTTATATGGCCAGCTACATTGTGCCACCCACATCTGTTAGGTACGTACTCTAAAAAACAACTTTAAAAACATTATGTAACCGACTTGAGAGAGCCCAATTTTTATACTCATCAAGTCTTTTTTATTTGTCAGCTATTTTGTTTTGGTCTGACTTTTTTTATTTTCCCGCTTCTGGTTATAGACATATTTTCTCATTAAACTATCAATTATACCTTCAATTTTTCATAATTATAAAATCATTTTTAATATAAACCCAATCCAAAATCTTAAACAGTATCCCCGTATATAAAGAAACAAATTTATTTTATATCTTTCCTATTAATCTTCAATCCTTTTCTTAATAAAAACATTTTTATGACTATAAGTATTAGGCATGGTTTGGTAATACTTTTATTTTTCCAAAAGCACTTTCAAAACCTATATATTTCAATAATTTTTGAAATTGGTGTTTGGTAAAAAAAAATTAGAGTGCTTTTTACCCAAAGCACTTCCCAAATTCCTCAATTTTTAAAAGCCGGGGAGGAGGAGCTTTTAAAAGCTACAAAAGCATAAGCTTTGGTCCCACCAAAATTTAATGCTTGATTTATCCTTTTTGTCCCTATTTTATTTTGTAAATGACAAAAATTATCCTTAAATATATATATACAATCTAATTATTTATTTCTTATATTTTATTCTTTAAATATTATTATATTTTATTTGCAAACTATATTATGATACCATTCATTTAATTTGTCAAAAATAAAAATAAAAATAAATAAAAATATTAAATAATTACTTAATTCTAGTTTAATTTTTTGTTTGAAAATTATATATATATATATATATATATATATATATATTAAAAAGTGGTTAAGATCACACCCTCTTGGATGTGAGGGGTTCATCAGCCACCCAGTCATATATGAATTCCTTAGGTTTATCACATCATTCTCGCCTCTTTTCCCCCAACTGAATGGATAGGTCAGGATACCAAAAAAGGTTTAGCTAACTTAGCCTATGAAAGCGACGGTCAGGATTTCATCCTGAATAGATAAATCTACGACTATAGTGATTCTAAGATCTAAATGCTTCTCTTCGAATCCCGCCAGCTGTTGATTTTCTTTGCATTTATTCGTATTTTTCATCGTTTGGTTCTTGACGGCAAAGTGCAATTATAAGGTCTTCCTCTTTGATTGATCTAAATCTAAATGGCCTGGCCTCTCTCTCAGGTATCTCCTACGAATCCTAGTTTTACTTATCGACTTTTTAGTTCCTTTTATTGGTGTCCTACCTTACATTTCTGCATGCTACTTAGAGCATTTTTAGGTCAAATGTTGTTGATATCAACAAGAAATTCTTGTAGAAGGAGCTTTGATCAGCTTGTTTTTTCAATCAAATTTACTTTATTTAGTTGTTCTTTGCACCCCCAATGTTCAGCTGTATAAAATGCTTTGAGGTAATCTGGGGTCTCAAAATGAACACTGGTAAAACAAGGATAATTGGCGTGGGAGTTGTAAATGAAATGCTCATTGTCCAGACTTGCTTTCTCATTTCTTGAACCTAGTCAGTGATCTGATTTGAATATTGGTTTATCAGCTGTTGTAGAAAACAGACTGGGATGGCTTTCAGAAACAACTCAACTACTGAAAGGCAAGGTATGATGAAATTTGAATTTTGGGAAATGATTTTACCAAACGTCTAACTGCTTTTTTCTCACAGCACCGCACAGCAGAAAAGTGCTTTTATAAAAGCCGCAGCAATACCAAACTAAGCCTTAGACTACTAATGAAGTTCCTTAAATTAGAAAGATATTGGTTTTTATCTTTGTTTAAAATTTTTCACAAATAATAAAATTACCCGATATGTGTTTTTTTATATATATTACACATGTTAGTTTTAATTTTAGTAGATCTAGCATTTAACAAGGGTAGTCTTCCAGTCTCCTTAGTATTTTGACTTAGTCAAAGTGGATTGATAAAAAAGACGAAGAGTGTATTGATATCTGAGCACAAACGACGCTAAGTCAATTAAAAAAAACAAAACAAGATAACAAGAGAGATAAAAACAAGATAACAAGAGAGATAGAGAGAGGGAATCCTAGCACGCAATGCGCTGAAGTTGACTCACCAACGTTCTCTAAATATGTTTGTAGAACATTAAAAGAAAATACATCTTGGCCTGACAATCTGTTGAAAGACAAAGTTGTCCCAGCATCTATAACTAACAAAAACTAACAAAAAATTTGGCATATAGTGAAGCCAAGTTCGTTGTACAGATGGAGATTGAGTTTCCTTTGCTAGTTTATAGCTACTTGGTTTCCTGAATTCTGGATGACTTTGAAACTCCAAAAGTTATTACATCCTCTAAGAATCTCAAGTCCATTATTGCTTTGACTAAAACTTGGTTCAATCATTCATTAGTCCCTCCACACCATTTGTTTATTCCAGTACTCTTCTACAATCTCCTTATAACAAAAAATTGCTCAAGTTCAGCTCCTTTGCTCACCTTGCTCCCCACAGCATAGCTAAAGCTTTTGCTTTTTCTAGACAAGTTGCTTTGAGTATCCCAGATTTAACTCCTTGACTTGTACTTGCATGGTTTCTCACTATTAACTAATATCCATCAAATTTAAAAGTATTAATCCATGCAACATCGAAGTTGATTTTAAGTTCATCTTTGTCTGGCCGTATCCAAGTTTGTTTAGGTTCAGATATTACATTTAAAGTATTCTCTTCTTGATTTGTTATAATTGTTTTAGTAGACTAGCAATGCGAGTACCTTTGAATAACACTTTTGTCAAACTAACAATTAAAAAAAAAAAGACGACGAGGAAACTCAATATTAAACTTTATGGCTTATGAGATAAAATGGACAAGTTATTTCTTATGAGACATCTAAATAATCTTTCAAACACTTTATGGACGATTTGAGTATGACCTATTCACGCAAACGACAAAATATGCCTCAGCTGCCAAACAAGCTCTAAAATCAAGCACGACCAAAGTTTAAGGCAGTTTCTATAGAATGAAAAGAAAGGCGACCGCTTAAGTGCCATATTTCTTAACATTCATGTGTAAGTTGTGATGTGAATGCTAAGGAGTGATAGACGTATTTATGTGTCTATTTTCATCTCTATTGTGTATATTGTTAGTACCCATTTTTGTACTTATTTTGGTACTTTATCTCTTTGTAGGTGTTTTTGGAGAAATAAGCTTTTGCGGCGAAATTGGCTCGAAAAGTTATTAAAGGTACCTGGGAGGACATTTGCTATCCGGACTCTCACTTTGGATAAGGGGTAATCCATTTCCAAGCAGCTACTAAACACAGACCAGGACTGGATAAGGGGACTCCATTTCTTCACGTTTTAAAAACAAAAATTGGCGGGAAAATATAAACATTTCTGGCAGTTTTGGTGGTAGTGATTTGGAGGAGTTTGAGGTCGATTAAACCTCTTATTTTCATAGGGTAGACTCCTTATGGGTCTAGGAATCTAACATGGGTGTTGAAATCGATTAAACTGGGCTCAATCGACGGATTTTTATCTCAACAACAAAATATGGAAAGTCACGTGTGTGACCGATTTTAGGAAATTTTAGAAAGATTAAAGTGCTATAAACCTTCCCAAAGCTTGATATCTATCTAAGGAAGAGTTTAGAATCAAAAGGAAAGCTCGGAAACGCGTGGAAATCCTAAAACAAGAAATTGCCGCAACTTTGCCGTGAAGAGAAAGGAAGAGATTTTGGAAGATTCTGGAGAGATTTAATCGGTATTTTTGATATAAATAGATTGTTTTGGTCATATAGAAGGGGTGTCGAAAGTTAGGGGAAGTTTAGAACACCACAGAGCCGAAAAATCAAAGTTGCAGGAAACCCGCTGCTGCTGCTGAAGAACACGAAGAACTTCGACCCACACCGGACCGTCGCAGAAGCAGTCTTATATTCAACTACAGAACTGATTTATCGTTTATTAACAACACTTCAGTTGTATCGGTGAAAAGCGTTGTAGATTCGCTGTATTATTATTTTTATTCAATAAAAACACCTTTTAAGCCATGTTTCTATCTTTTGAGCATGTTTTCGGCGTGATGAGCTATACCCCAACACTGGGATGACGGAGGAAGCCATGTTTCACAATTGATGGTAATTATAATTGATTCTTATGATTTTTTGTATTGCTTTTCAATCGATTTATGATTTTCATTGATTATTTGTGATTTTGTTTGATAGTGTATGCTTAGTCTAAGAACTTTTGATGCACTATGCTTATGATTTACATCTAATGCTTTATAAAATCTACTTTTGGCAAAGGAATAGAGTCTATAAAAGAGCTAGTATTGTTATGAATCATCGTATGAACCAATTGATTGTGAAGTTTGGTGGAATCCTAAGTCCCGGTCTCTCGTAATATTGATATCATCTTTGTTTATTTGCTATTTTAATCAGAATATAAGTCTAGAATCGAGTCTTCACAAGTCCGAGTTGAACGAACTCTACTTATCACTTTTTACAACAACATAAAATCACATCAAGGAGCAAAAATTGTGTTTTCGCTAGAGCAGAAACTTGAAATTCCATCAAATAATATTTTTTAGATACACTTTTAAACTCGAACAAGTTTAAATAAAATATATTCGTTAGAAATTCAGTTTTCGCCAATTATAAATTAGAGGAAACTTCACTATTTAGCTTTATATGGTTAAGTACCACAATAGTTGCTTTTTCTCCCATCCTAGGCTAAGCCATATTTTTTTTAATTTCTTCGAACCCTAACCTATAACTCGGGAGTTGGACCCCTGACCAACTCCGCTGATCCTAGTTTGTTAAACCACATTTACTTGGCCATGGCTAACTTTATTCTGACACATCATCGGAAATGCTGAAGAAGAAGAATAGTACTATGACTCCCGTCTACCACCAACCTTGTTAAGAATGTAATTCTGTTAAGTCAAGTCAAGTAAGTGTGACTTGAAAGTCTGGTCAAGGTTTGTAATAATTGGGCAGTCAAGGTCTGTAATAATTGGGTATTAATATTGTCTGAACAGTATTCTCCCTGTATCCTTTTCACAATCAATAACACAGTTTTTCTCTTCCAATTCTTTCATCTGATATTTCTCATGGTATCAGTTAGGTAAAGATCCAAACCCTAGAAAAATTTTCAATCAACATTTTCAACAACAACTCAATACCTTTTACAATAATTTTTACAGCTGATTTCTTAGATCTAAATCCTGGTTTAGATTCAATTGTTCTTCACATCAGAAACAAATTTTTCAATCAAATTTTTAATCAAGATCGTCTGCGTCTTGATTTTGGTGTTTTCATTCTTGGGTATGCAATTTTATGGTTTGAAGAAGCAAACGTATCAATCCTAATATTGAAGTAATCAATACAACAATGTTTTCTGCTGCAATAACATCTGATTGTAATTCGTCAACCTTTACTCTTCTTTTCACCAACATCTCAAATTTTGTCTCATTGAAATTAGATAATACCAATTTTATTCTATGGCGTAACCAATTTGAGTCCATTTTAATCACAACTGACTTATATGGTCATGTTAATGGTGAAATTCAAGAACCATAGGAAAGAGTAATGATTAATGGTGTTCTTAGTTTGAATCCAAGATGGGTTTATTGGAGAAAAATGGATAGGTTTGTAGTTAGTTGTTTAAAAACTACTTTTACATCTGCTATTTCTGGGGATGTTCTTGGTTTAACTACAACAAGAGAAATATGGGAATATCTTGAATCTTGCTTCAAGACTCAGTATAGGGCACGCAAGAATATGTTGAGAGCACAATTGTTTGGCATTAGAAAAGGAAATTTACATATACCAGTGTATTTACAAAAGATTAAAACAATTGTTGACTCCTTAGCTGCCATTGGTGAGAAAGTTAATGAATCTGATTTGATAATACATGTGTTGAATGGTTTGGGAAGGGAGTATGACAATTTTGTTGTCTCAGTTCAGAATAGAGATACTCCATATACTTTTGGTGAGTTGAAAGCTACAATGGTTATTTGATCAAGAAAATGATACTATGTCAACATTTAATTCCCACAACAATTCTGGTCTTTATGCAAGAACTGGAAATGCTAGTTCAAGCACTGGTTATCAACCAAATACTAATGGTAATAAGAAAAAGAATGGAGCACAATATCCTTATGGTAGAGGAAATGGAAATAGAAATGGACAGAATGGCAGTACTTCATATGGTTTACAAAATAACAATGATACAAGGGGTGGTTCTGCATCTACTGGTGATTCTAGAAGAGTGTATTTATCTCAAGTTGACTGTCAAATTTGCAGAAAGAAGGGCCATTATGCAAGCAGGTGTCATTTTAAATACTATCCTCCATCCAATTCTGGGTTTGTTGGTGTTTCTGAGTCTCCACAGACAAAAAATGGGAATTCTACTACTTGTGCACCTCAAGCTTTTACTAGTCAGTAGACAAATTCATTTCATATTAATAATGATCCTTCAAGCTCTACATTGTGGTTGTCAGATTCTGGAGCATCAGCACACATGACTGGAGATTCCTTATTGTTACAAAATACTTCTACTTACAAGGGCAAGGAATCAGTCAGAATTGGTAATGGGCCAAACACATAGAAGTTCAGTATCATGTGGTCAGAGATTTGGTTATCAAAGGTTTTGTAAAGATACAACATATTCATTCAGCTCAACAGATTGTAGACGTGTTTACAAAGGGCTTGTGTTCACCTACATTTACTTCTTTATTGCACCAACTACTGGGAGATACTTCATGCGTTGCTGTTGAAGTGTCTGAGTGTCAGAATTCTTCAAGTCTTACTGCTGAAGAAGAACTCTCTTCGGACAATACAATTGATTTGTTTTCTGGACTAGCTATTCATTCTACAGATTGTTGATTGTTTTTTTAGTTTTCTGTTTTTTGTTGTCAAGTGTTTTAGTGTGGCTGCTAGCATCCACTTGAGGGGGGCTGTTAAGAATGTAATTCTATTAAGTCAAGTCAAGTCAGTGTGACTTGAAAGTCTGGTCAAGGTCTGTAATAATTGGGCAGTCAAGGTCTGTAATAATTGGGTATTAATACTGTCTGAACAGTATTCTCCCTGTATCTTTTTTCACAATCAATAACATAGTTTTTCTCTTCGAATTCTTTCATCTGATGTTTTTCAAACCTACTAGTAGGGATAAAGTAATAAGTGTCATGTCGACCAAAAGAAATTTACAGATAGAAAAATATATAAGAAGCCTACCAAACAATGTGAACGTATCCCATTCCCATGAATCGTTGAATCCCATCCTCCCCGTCCCCATTCTAATTCCGTCATACCATACGTGTGATTTAACGCTATCGCCAAATGTAGAAACTGAACTAGATGACAAAGAACGTGGACGGTATATCAGTTTCTATTCCTATTTCAATCTCGGCGGTTCAGTTCACTTTATATATATCCAACAACAACTATTCTTCTTCTTCTTGTTCTTTCCAAAAAAGAAAAGAAAAGAAAAGCGATTTCCCATTACTTAACCGCGTCATCTACTATGTCCTAGAATAATAACCACCTTTTTTTTCGTCTTTAAAATCAGGAATAATATCCAGTTTCTTCCCCAATTTCATTTTCATATCATCTTCCACTGAATTCTTACTTCTCTCTTTCTGCGTTTGATTAATGGCTGGAAAACTTATGCGTGCTGTTCAGTTTGAAGGTTATGGAGGCGGAGCTGCCGGATTAAAGGTTAGATTTCTTTTCTAGATTTCGATTTGGTGTTTTATTTCTGGGTTGTTGTTGTTGCTGATTTCCTGTAACGTCGATTGAATTAATTTCCCTAACCAGTTGAGATGTAATTTGGGTACTGAAATTATCTTTGGGTTTAGAAAAGTTTCACATTATTCAGTTGCGTACCAAGTGTTTGTGGTTATCATTCAGTTGGTTCTTGAAAATCTTACTGAGTGAAGTAGGTTAGATTGAAACTGTTTAATGGAAATTTTATAAGTAAAGTAGCTAGGTATCCTCCTACGGCAGATAGTTGAACAAACTCCAACTCCAAGCTTCTCTAGTTCCAACAGTATGACTTTAACAAACTCCATGTATGTCAGGCTTTAAGTAAATAGTTGATGATTAATATTACTTTTTCAACAGCATGTGGAAGTTCCTGTTCCTTCTCCAAGGAAAGATGAGGTTTTGCTAAAGCTGGAAGCAACAAGCATAAATCCAGTTGATTGGAAGATTCAAAAAGGGGTTTTGCGGCCAATTATGCCACGCAAGTTTCCTTATATACCAGGTAACCTTGATGAATTTTGTGGCCTTGGATGTAGTTGGGTGCAAGGGGTACTTTTTTTCTTCTTTTGATCTCATCAGAAAAACATCTAATAATTCATGCATCTAAAAGAAAAAATACGAATGTTCAAAACCAGAAGTACAAGTGGTCCAAGTCAATATTTGGTGCAAGTCTATGTGGATACACAAGTGAAACATTGAAACATGTAAACCTGGTTCCATGACCTTGGGACTTGTCTAATCTTACAATGGAGTAAGATCATTCACGCTTCAGTACATTGTTTAAGTGGAATGATGAAAATGTTCGTCCAAAATAGAAAAACAGGTTTTCAGTATTTCATAATGAAACATATTTTGCTGCTGGTCTGAGAATCTGACGAATCTTTATAGCATCATACCTAATCCCTGTACCCCTTACCTAACCTCTTGTTGGAAAATGGGCTTCTATGACAATGATTCAATATTTTTATACAAATCATATATCTTTGTGTATAACCTCGCCTTTAATGGTACAATAATCTGTTTAACGGCTGGTCTTATGATTAGCCTCCATTCTTTAGCAATTAGTAGGAGGTTTTTGTTTTAGTTTATGGGAGTCACTAAGAGTCTCCCTCCCTCCCGCCCTAAAAGCTAGGCATCACATATATTTCTGCTGAAGTTTCTCCTTGGATCAGGTACTGATGTTGCTGGTGAGGTGATAGAGGTTGGTCCAGGTGTCACAAATGTCAAAGCCGGTGACAAAGTAGTAGCTTTGCTTAGCCACAATGTGAGTGATTATGTAATTTTAATTCGTTCCCCCAATCATTTTTTTATTATTTAATTTTATCAAAATGTATATATAATTGACCAGCGACATTCCATGAAAACCATATTATCCATATTAAGTAGCTTACGAGCATTGTTGTTGAGAAGCATGCATAGTTCCCAAAGTAACCACTGTTTACGAAAAAAGGTCTTGAAGACTGATCTGACTTTGTGAGGGTTTGCTCTGAAAGGGTTTTATTTCTGTCTTTAAAATGATGCATTGTTGAGTAGGGAAGTAATATTAATTTATGAATCTCTGTCTTTCAACTCAGCTCACCTTACATACTAGGTATACATCAGTGCATGCTTGATTTAGCATATCCTTAATTCCTCAATTTTAAGTTATATGGAGTGGGGACGTTTAACCGTGGCCTTGGATTAGAATAGCCAACACTCACTCTTTGTTGGTCAGTTTGATATGGGAGAGGCGAATTTGGGTTTTCCAAACAAAGATCGAGTAGCCTCTCTCTGAACCAATTATTTGCGCACAACTATGGTTTTCTTGTGTACTTTTGATTCATAGTTTACTTTACGACCCTTTGAACATTTAATCATAACATGCAATTGAATTTGGTAGAGTGGAGGTGGGTTTGCTGAATATGCGGTGGCGTCGAAAAGCTTGACAGTTGAAAGACCACCTGAAGTATCTGCTGCTGAAGGTGCAGGCTTACCTGTAGCAGGCCTTACTGCACTTCAAGCCCTCACCGATGCATCAGGAATCAAGCTAGATGGCACAGGGAAACAAACGAACATCCTTATCACAGCTGCCTCAGGTGGAGTGGGTCAGTATGCTGTTCAGCTTGCAAAGCTCGGAAATGTTCATGTCACGGCAACCTGTGGAGCACGTAATATTGAATTCGTTAAGAGCTTAGGGGCAGACGAAGTTCTGGATTACAAAACCCCGGAAGGGGCAGCCCTTAAAAGCCCATCAGGGTGCAAATATGACTTTGTCATCCACTGTGCTACAGGCATTCCATTTTCTACATTCGAGCCCAATTTAAGTGTGAAAGGTAAAGTGATTGATATTACTCCTGGTCCTACTGCCATGCTAGTGGCAGCATTTAAGAAGCTGACATTTTCGAAAAAGGGATTGGTGCCACTGCTTATGATTCCAAAGAGTGAGAACTTGGCATATCTAGTTAATTTGGTGAAAGAAGGAAAGCTTAAGACGATAGTTGATTCGAAGCATCCATTGAGCAGGGCTGAGGATGCATGGGCAAAGAGCATTGAGGGCCATGCTACAGGAAAGATAATTGTGGAGCCCTAAGCACCATTGTGGCAGAATGGTACAAACATCACATTTATGTATATCATCAGGAAACATATGTGGCTTGTTTTGATCTGAATGTATGTAATGGAGGGGATGTTTATGTACTACTGGTACACTGCTGTATTTAGTAGGTTACTTTGAATATGTGGTTTTCTTTTGGGTGGCGCTGTGTTTGGCCTGTAAAGCATTACTTTTTTAGATTAGACCTGTGTGGTTGGTTCACAGTTAAACTCCTACTAATGTTTACATTATGGGATACAAGTTGACTTCTAATTTGTCTCTCTATTGTGGTCCTTTTCATTTTCTACACTTGCATAATTTATCGTTGGAGTAATAGAGCATTTTTTTTCTTCTGTAGGTGTTGTTGGCATGTCATCAGGGACGACTTTTAGGTGCCTGTTGGCATAAAAAAATTTCTTCAACACCAATGAAATGTCGAATTGTTACGGGCATCCTTTAGTTGTTTGAAGTTATTATTTAGATGGAAGATCAGCTCCAACCATATCCACCGTAAGCTGAAACACAAGCTCGAATAAGCGAATCCAACCACATTGGCATTGTTGATCTAAAAGGATCCGAGGCTTAGCCAAAAACTTGTTCTTCAAGTTAATCTGACAATCTGAGCTACCAGTTCCCAGAACAAATCGGTATTTTGATTACTGTTGGATTGGTTTTATATCGACAACATCTTCAATATAAACCAAGATATATTTTTGAGAATAAAAGAAAGAGGACGAAGAACCATAACCGCCGCCCACTAATAGAGCTATCAACTAATTCCGTAGATAACTCCTGAGATAATTTCTCCTAATTATTTTTAGTTGACCGTAATTTTTTTTTTCATAGTCAAAAAGATCACAAGAGTTAATCTAGGGAGGTTAAATAAAAATAAGTAATTTTAGGAAGGTGGATGTTTGTTAGGGAAGTTATTAACGGTTTCCTTTTCTTTTTAAGGAATTTTTTTTTTCCTTATTTAGAGAAAGGTTATAATTTCCCCCCTATATATATATGCACACCTCTTGAATAACTATTAAACAAAAAGCCCAAAACTCTTAATCATCTATTTCTCTAGGTGTCGGGCGCATCATAGTTTTGAAGCATGAAGATTATCAACCCTAGAATATGATGCCGGATCTCCCAGGTGATATCGTTGACGACATACTATTGAAGTCACATGCAGAATCAGTATGTAGATTCAGGTGCGTTTGCAAACGCTGGTACGAGTTACTCAAAAACCCCGATTTTATGAATAATCGTCTTAATTACACAGCTTTGAAACCGAAAAGTTAAATTGTTTATGTATGGAAAATAATCATGAATTTCGCATGCATATCACAAAATCCTCCTCATTATATACAATATTTGAAAATAAATATTGTGGATATGACAAGATTGATTCTCCGTTGGAAGATACGAGTATAAAGATTCAAATTGTTGGATCATAATGGTTTGATTTTGATGAAAGAATATGAGAGGAAAAAACATTGGCTTTGGAATCCATATACGAAAGAGTTCAAAGAAATATTAATTCCAGAAGCCTATGGACCAGCGGGTTATCAAAGTTGGGCACGCAGTGTTACGTATGGGGTTGTTCGTTATGGTTGTCGAATTCAGGTTTATACATCGGATTCGAATTCATGGAAAACCTTTCCCAGGCTCTTTCCTTATATGTGCAGTCCCCTTCAACGTGAAGTAATATTTGTTCATGGAGCTTTTCACTGGATACGGATGCGACTTCCATCAGAGACATCATGTATTGTTTCTTTTGATATCCATGAAGAGAACTTCAATGAAGTAGCAGTCGCCCCACAAATCTTCAATGACTATGCTAATAATGCTCCAATGAGATTGGGTGTTTTAGGAGGGTGCCTTTGCATAATACGATCATATGGTGGTGTTAATATTGATGTTTGGGTGATGAAAGATTAAAATGTGATTGAATCTTGGACTAAATTGTTCATTTTCTGGATTCCAAAACATATAATTCCAAAACATATAATGCGCATAGACGATGTGAAAATACTATGGGAATTCAAAAATGGGGAAGTTTTATTCGTAACAACCAAGAGAACTTATGCGACAAGCACGTTTTGTTGTTTAGTTTTATATGACCCGGTGAGTCAAATCTGTAAAGTCACCAAGACCTGGCATCAAGCAGGGTCCCATTGGAATATTGAATCTTATGTTGAGCGGAGTCTTGTGCCATTGAAGTTGAACTCAACCAACGAGAACTTGAAGTTGAACTCCAAGAACATGCTACACACAACAAGATCAAGAAATTTAGAACCATCATTTAACAGCTTCTTGAAGGAATTGGCACTTATAATTTTGCAAAAGTTGGCACAGGTTGCACCACCTTCAATAAGTAAATTTGCAGTTTCATTGGTCCGGAGACTCCGACAGACCCCTTGTCTGTTATTGAGACCTCAAATTTGACCCGTGACCAGATTTGGACAAAAGTATCCTTCCCACACCTGTCTGTCTTTCATGGCTTGATTTACATATCATTCTCTGAAAAATTTGTAACCGATTTCACTATATGAATATGACAATGAGTTACAAATCATAATACATATTCATGTTGTAAGGGCTCCTATCAACTGCTACTTTGGATACTTTGTAACTCCAAATTGCAAAGCAAAAAAAATCAAAAAAAAAAAATGGAAGAAGTCATAGATAATGGCGTGATACATCAAGATTTTTCTTTGTCTCAAGTTTCTTCGTTGTTTACTGTAACAGTATCTGTCGCCCGAGAATAATCACTATCAGGAACGTCAATCATTAATAAATCATCTTCATCTTCCTTGTCCCTCGTTTCTGAAAAAGCGGGGGTCTAACAACCACACCCAATATTTTGTTCGGCAATCTGAATAAACAAACTCCAATATACTTTCAAGAGAATCAACTAGACAGTCAGACTTAATCTATAAAAAGTATATCAAAGAGTTATATCTCAATTTCTCAATTCAATCTGCAATCAAACAAATAGGAATTTGCGAGCCCGATTGAATAAGAGAAATAACTTGGACGGTATCACAAACCAATATCCAAGTGTCAATCAATTCAATCAACAACCCAAAGGTAGGATTCAAGAACTGATTGAACTTAACGCACAACCTGTGATATTTTTATTACATAACAAAATATAATGCGGAAAAGAAATAACACAGACACCATAAATTTTGTTAACGAGGAAACCGCAAATGCATAAAAACCCCGGGACCTAGTCCAGCTTTGAACACCACACTGTATTAAGCCGCTACAGACACTAGCCTACTATCAATGAACTTCGGACTGGAATGTAGTTGAGCCCTAATCAATCTCACACTGATCAAGGTACAGTTGCGCTCCTTACGTCTCTGAACCCCAGCAGGATTCTATGCACTTGATTCCCTTAGCTGATCTTACCCACAACCAAGAGTTGCTACGACCCAAAGTCGAAGACTTAATAAACAAATCTCTCTCACACGGAAAAGTCTATTGGAATAGATAAATCTGTCTCCCACAGAAATACCTATGAGTTTTGTTCCGTGTTTTGATAAATCAAGGTGCACAGGAACCAATTGATAAACTAGACTTATATTCCCGAAGAACATCCTAGTTTTAACAATCACGTCACAATAATCTTAATCGTATAGAAGCGAAACACGATAAGATGAAGATGTTTGTGACTAATTTTAATCTTACCTATCGGAGATAAATCTCAAGCAAATCTTAGCAAAGATAATACTCAATCACGATAGTAGAAGTAAGATCAGAACACGCAACTACAGAGAAAATAGTTGGGTCTGGCTTCATAATCCCAATGAAGTCTTTAAGTCGTTAACCTACAGGGTTTCGTGAAAAACCTAAGGTTAAAGGAGAATCGACACTATTCGTAACTAGTATCATACAGGAGGTGTAGGGATTAGGTTTCCCAGTTGCTAGAGTTCTCCCTTATATAGTTTTCAAATCAGGGTTTGGAATCTAAGTTACCTTGGTAACAAACCATTCAATATTCACAGTTAGATGAAAACCTGATTAGACTCAAGCTAATATCTTTCAACCGTTAGATCGAACTTAGCTTGTTATACACAAATGAAATGTACCTTCATTTAAGTTTGAGTAACCGTACCTAAACGTGTACACTAGGTTGGCTCAACAGTAGTTAACCGAAGTTAGTTATATGAACACTCTCATATCAACCTTATTCATCTTAACCACAACTAGTTCAAATGAATAAAATGAAACTAGTTATAGAGTTGTTCAATTGCTATATTCTCATAGAAGTATACAAGAACACAACTGAAGCAAAATCGGTTTGATTCACTCGAATCAATTCATGAACATTATAGCCACGGTTTGCATAGAATGCATTCCTTATTATATAAATGTATTAGTTCATGAACAAACCGATTTTAGAATTTTAACCACTCAAGTATGCAAACGGGTACGCATACTTAAAGTAGTCGGACTGAGTTTGGGTTTGCCAGTATGCAAACGGGTACCCATACTTCCAAACACAACAGAAATTCCCGGACCCAAACCCTTCGCCAGTATGCGTACGGGTATGTGTACTTAGGCTCTCGGAATTTCACAACTAACAGGTACGCATACGGGTATGCATACTATAGTTCCGGACATGGATCACATATATGCAAGAACACATACTATGTTTATAATCCAATGATGGTTAAGTGTTCTAAACTCTATTTCAATCATTGAAACATTCTTAGAGGATGACAATAGCTGTTTTCACGAACTATTAGCATCAAAGCAATTTTCAAGTTATTGAATTAGTTAGAACGAAACATTCCAAGTCTACATCAAATGATTGTATCACACAAACCATGTAAGATGTTACTCGGCGATTTTCACATGATCATCTTTTGACTTTCGTCAAGAATATAAGATGAACTTGGTTGAAGCGAAAGCTTACCAACGCATATTTCGAGAAATATGTAAGCGAGTTAAACTCAGCTCGAAATCTCAAATGTGCATAATCGAATACTATATAGTAATACGACTTTTTTCTCAATATAAGAGATAAAGTAGAAATAGACTTTCCAAGTGATAGATGAGTTTTAGTCTCCACATACCTTTTAGTTGATGAAGTTCCACAAGCTCTCCTTAGTAGTTCTTCGTCTTCAAATGATGAACGCCGTGAAGTCTAATGCTCAACTACACAATCTATCCTAGTCCGAGACATCACTATAAGTAGACTAGAAATCAAGACTTATATTTTGATCACTAACATTGACAAACAAGCTTGAGATAGCAACGCTTGCGACTTTGACCGAGCAGTTCTCTAAGAATCTCCCCCTTTGTCAATTTTAGTGACAAAACTAATATTCCACAGCCGCACTCCCCATAAAGATTTGGCAATTAAGCACAAGTTCAATTAAGAACTCTCCCCCATAAAATGTCATTCCCGAAAGAACAAAAAGAGCGACCTTACTTTCACAAGAAAAGAAGGATTTCCTTGGACATTAACAAATCACATGAAACATGAATTTGTATCCAAAAATCCCAATTGAATTAACCACAAGGAAAATGATCAATTAAATTGGCCATGCTCAACATAAGAGAACTTACGGAGCCGCACAGTACATACACAAAGATGTGGATCAGGGAAAGATCAATATTGCGGGATAATCAAAGATTCATTATATTTTTCATGACTATTTGCATAATGACATATAATAGACTTAACCTTTGTAAACAAAAGTTCATCCTATCTTCCATCAATATTTGCATAATGACATAATAGGCATAACTTTTGTAGTCAAAAGTTCATTCTATCTTTTATCAATATTTTCATACCAACATATAATAAAGTTAACTTTGAGCATATATGGGACAGTCAAGGTTCA
Organism: Papaver atlanticum; assembly: GCA_023531105.1. Lineage (NCBI taxonomy): Eukaryota > Viridiplantae > Streptophyta > Magnoliopsida > Ranunculales > Papaveraceae > Papaver > Papaver atlanticum. The sequence goes on along the minus strand of JAJJMB010008071.1, from coordinate 4,911,573 downwards.
CGGACGCAAACAACATATCCCATAACAATTTGCAATATATAAAACCATAAAGATTAATACTGCAAAACTCATCTTCCAAATAACTTAGAATTTAAATAAATATATCTAAAAATATTGCAAGATGAAAACGTTTGCAATAGCTATGTGTACTCACAATAATGGCTATTCCAAACCCTAGTTATCCTTCTTAAAAACACAATAATAAATTCTCGTAAGAAGTTTCCTAGTCAAGGATTAGTGTTCTTTGATAACTTCATACCTTTCAATGAATCCATCATAGAAGGTGACGCTGATTTCCTTGACTCTCTTGACCGTGGAAACTCCATGTTCGTGAGTTAGAACACTAACTTTACGATCAACAACACGAGCAAGTTGTCTAGCCTTAACGCAGTCCACGATGAGTTTCTTCTGATTCCGTATCAAGATCTGTTGATTAGCAAGGATTCTAGCCTGACCATCTAAAAGATGATTTATTTGCAGTTGAAGATTTGCAAACTCGACCCTTGAATCATCCTTAAAACGAGTTAAATCCTTGACAGATTCATCAATCCAGGAGTTGTTTTCTTTCCTTGCAAGCATCTTCTTCAGAACAAGTTCTTGAACTGAATCACGTCTTTGAGTGTCCTCCTCCATATCAAGATTCACAATATCTTGAGATATTGAAGAGTTCTCCATATAATTTTTGTTAGGGATGGAACAATACAATATAGAATATATATATGTTTGTAAACCGGAGAAGGAATCTCTCGTTATGGAAACCCTATGAACTCACATGAAGAGGACACAGACGTTCGTGGACCGGTCACTGATGAAGAATGGATTTAGAAAAGATCCAGCAAGAGGAAACACAATATTTGTTAACATGGCACAATAATTTAGAAAACTTCTCTTCAAATTAGAGCATGAGATACGATCGGTAGGATCGAATGACTCAGATAATTAACATAAATACGCATAAAAACATACAACTATTCTTGAAACTCCCACAATCATCATCCTTGCAACTCTCAAAATAGATACAAGGATGAAATTACCTGGAATCAGGTAAAGAAGTGAGAAGTATTCTCATTATGATTTATGGGAGAAGAGTTGTACAAATATTTTGTGCGTTTGTAACGTGTATTTTTCTGAGGACTAAGTCTAGGACCTCTAGAGATCGGTTCCAGAAGGGAAGAGCTGAAGGACTTCCATCTTCTTGACTTAGGCTTGCCAGACTTATTCTTATAAACACATGGAATGTGTTCATTAGTTGCACAAGAGTTTATACCATTCAGAGGAACTTGCAACCTGTGACGATTCCTTGAAGAGAGATCATTCTTATAATAATTCTGGTTTTCTGTAGGAAAGAAATTCACTGTAGATGTCGTCAGACGATTTACTCTGTTGACTGTAAAAAGAAGCAAATTATGAATATCAGAAAAAAAAATTCTTTCTAGCAAAACAATGAAGAGCATAATGATTCTTTTTCCTACAAAAGGAACAACATCTTGGATTAGAAACATATTTTCCTTGACTCATAACCTTTTCCGGCACATGTGAATTTTGCAAGTGATTCATATTGGGTAATTCCTTGAAAGGAATTTTATTTACGCTTGGTAAAGCCTTGTGAATATAAGAAAAAGGTACTTGGGCACATCGAAAAGATGCAACAAGTTTCTCTTTTTCAACATGATGACTGTTTATTTCTGATGAATGAGCCTTGATTAAACGTTCTTCTCTAATTGAGTTCTCTCTAACAGTATCTTTAAGCATATTAATCTTTTCACGCTGTAGAGTAGTTTCTTGAACCAATTTTTCGATATTGTTAAAGAGAGATTCAATAAAGCAATAGAGTTCACGTTCTCTTTCAAGAGATTTCTCGAATTCATCAATGAGCCGATCATTCTATTCTTCAAGAGTCTTGATTTTAGAATCTTGAAAGTCAATGATATCAGCATATTTTTTTAATGATCTGGTGATTTCCATTTCTGATTCTGACACGATGTCAAATTTCTTGTTTTTTCTCCCGGGATTCGGAAGAATCTGCTAAGGAGTTATCCTTTAAGGAAAACCCATGATTTTTGGCATAATCAAAAACTTTGGAAGACATCTCTATGTAAGTAATTTGTGAGATACTTCGTAGGTCCACAGAAGTCAGATTGCTACAAACACAGACTTATGAGGTCTTAAATGTGTTTGCCTGCTCTGATACCAATTGAAAAAGCGGGGGTCTAACAACCACACCCAATATTTCGTTCGGCAATCTGAATATACAAACTCCAATATACTTTCAAGAGAATCAACTAGACAGTCAGACTCAATCTATAGAAAAGTATATCAAAGAGTTATATCTCAATTTTTCAATTCAATCTGCAATCAAACAAATAGGAATTTGAGAAGCCCGATTGAATAAAAGAAATAACTTGGACGGTATCACAAACCAATATCCAACTGTCAATCAATTCAATCAACAACCCAAAGGTCGGATTCAAGAACGATTGAACTTAATGCACAACCTGTGATATTTCTATTATATAACAAAATATAATGCGGAAAAGAAATAACACAGACACCATAAATTTTGCTAACGAGGAAACCGCAAATGCAGAAAAACCCCGGGACCTAGTCCATCTTTGAACACCACATTGTATTAAGCCGCTACAGACACTATCCTACTACCAATGAACTTCGGACAGGAATGTAGTTGAGCCCTAATCAATCTCACACTGATCAAGGTACAGTTGCGCTCCTTACGTCTCTGAACCCAAGTAGGATTCTATGCACTTGATTCCCTTAGTTGATCTCACCCACAACCAAGAGTTGCTACGACCCAAAGTCGAAGACTTGATAAACAAATTTGTCTCACACAGAAAAGTTTATTGGAATAGATAAATCTGTCTCCCACAGAAATACATAAGAGTTTTGTTTCGTCTTTTGATAAATCAAGGTACACAGGAACTAATTGATAAACCGGACTTATATTCCCGAAGAACATCCTAGTATTATAAATTACCTCACAATAATCTTAATCGTATGGAAGCGAAACAAGATATTGTGGAATCACAAACGATGAGACGAAGATGTTTGTGACTACTTTTAATCTTACCTATCGGAGATAAATCTCAAGAAAATCTTTGTAAAGATAATACTCAATCACGATAGTAGAAGTAAGATCAGAACACGCAACTACAGAGAAAATAGTTGGGTCTGGCTTCACAATCCCAATGAAGTCTTTAAGTCGTTAACCTACAGGGTTTCATGAAAAACCTAAGGTTATAGGAGAATCGACTCTAGTCGCAACTTGTATCACACAGGAGGTGTGGGGATTAGGTTTCCCAGTTGTTAGAGTTCTCCCTTATATAGTTTTCAAATCAAGGTTTGGAATCTAAGTTACCTTGGTAACAAAGCATTCAATATTCACCGTTAGATAAAAACCTGATTAGACTCAAGCTAATATCTTTCAACCGTTAGATCGAACTTAGCTTGTTATACACAAATGAAATGTACCTTCATTTAGGTTTGAGTATTCGTACCTAAATGTGTACACTAGGTTGGCTCAACAGTAGTTAACCGAAGTTAGCTATATGAACACTCTCATATCAACTTTATTCATCTTAACCACAACTAGTTCAAATGATTCAAATGAAACAAGTCTACACCAAATGATTGTATCACACAAACCATGTAAGATGTTACTCGACGATTTTCATATGATCATCTTTTGACTTTCGTCAAGAATATAAAATGAACTTGGTTGAAGCGAAAGCTTACCAACACATATTTCGAGAAATATGTAAGCGAGTTAAACTCAACTCGAAATCTCAAATGTGCATAATCGAATACTATATAGTAATACGACTTTTGTCTCCATATAAGAGATAGAGTAGAAATAGACTTTCCAAGTGATATATGAGTTTTAGTCTCCACATACCTTTTAGTTGATGAAGTTCCACAAGCTCTCCTTAGTAGTTCTTCGTCTTCAAATGATGAACGCCGTGAAGTCTAATGCTCAACTACATAATCTATCCTAGTCTGAGACATCACTATAAGTAGACTAGAAATCAAGATAGTTTTGATCACTAACATTGATAAACAAGCTTGAGATAGCAATGCTTGCGAGTTTGACCGAGCAGTGCCTAACAGTTTCTATGTCATCTAGTTCCTGAACACAAACACACAATTCATGAGCTTACAGAGCAAGGAAATAAAACTCTTAATTCTACCCAAATTCTTAACTCATTATTTATTTCTAACTTCTACCTTTGGATTATGATTAGCATGCTCCATACTGCTACCAACTTTGTGGCCTTTTAAGATATCTCTGACTCGATCTTTATCCCTATTTTTCCTTAAGCGACGTTCTTTCGATTGAGCTTTGGTAACGTCCGAATGACAAGCCACGCATAAATTCCTAATGTTATCAAGATTACACTCCCCTATCAAAAAATAAAAGTTCAAAAGAATCAGACATCAGACATTTGGTCATTCCAGTTTATCTGTTCAGGTTACACAGTAAACTCTTAATTCAACCCAGTACGAATTTGAGATGTTAAGTTTCAAGTCCAGATCTGAGTTGGTAAACATAACTAATATACCAAGAATAATCTTTAACATTAAGCTAGCCCTTGTACAATAATTTGGTTCATATTAGCATTGCATACCTCCTCCTCGGTAAACAGGTATTATGTGGTCTGCCTGCCATGCATTGCCTTCTCTTGGGTAATTGATAAGTTTATGAAGTCTGCAAAACAGAAAATGATGAATCTGTCAACTCATGACTGTAAGTTGTTAACAAGAAATTCAAAAAAATGTATTTACAATTTCTTACTTCTTGCCACATTTGGAGCTACCTTCTCCACATGTTCTCTCCGTCGTGCAACAGATTTTAATGGCCTTATGTAACTTACAAGTTCATGGCAGTCCAACTTGCAAGCAACACAAACACCATGTTCCGTTTTAAAAAGTTCCTGGAATGTGGATGGGTTTACTCTATAGATGTAATATGAAGTATCAAATATGCAGAAAATGAAATTTACATAGGCATAGTCGGAGAGATCGCCCCTTGATCTGAGTTTAAATTTTTTGGATATAAAAAAAGAAAGTACAATTACTATGACTGCAATTGAAATGGATCACTTCCTAACCTCCCGCAGTGATCCTTGGCTAGTTCATATGTGACATTCTTGAAAGAATGCCATTTCACAGAACAAATCTTCGAAATATTAAGGTGTCTTTGAAAGTTTCCCTGTAGCACCCCTAAAGCTAGCAGCTGACTAATCCAAGAGATTAACGAATAAAGAGGCACTAAAGATCTAAAACATTTACTTAAATAATCAATTAATAACTCTGCTACAAAACTTAACCCAAAACTAGCCCCATTCTGAAATAAATATATACAAGAACTCCTCTCAAATGATACATATACAATATTCATTAGGTTTGCAAATAAAATATACAACATAATAAACATAGCCGAAGTTAAACAACTAACAGACTCAACACCTCGAAGCTTCCGCTGCGCAACCCTGATCTGTCTCTGAAACTGAAAGTGGGAATGGGTGAGCACATCATCCCTAAAAGGGGTGCCAAGTAGAAATAACATTTAACTTTCAAGAAATCATGGGCAAGACTTGGAAAACAATACATGCTTTCCCAAACATTAAAAAGTGACCAAGTCACTGAAAATAAACAAACATGTATATGGACAAACTCCTTCTTCAAACAATTTACTAATATGGTTGTAAATTCCGAACTCGCAAATTCACACCTATATAGCTATGGATGTCGACAATTCCGAACTCGCAAACTGACGACCAATATAAACATAAAAGCTCGAAAGTAAGTAGGTATAAATGCGAAGGAGCGTATCCTATATACCACAGGTGGAAATTCTTATTTTCCATAACAATTCAATATGACATATGAAACATTACAAGTCCTTTCCAAATCATGGAAAGATTAAAAATAAACAACAGAACAATCATAATACAAACTGAACAATGCATGGAATGCACAAACCGACGATGCATGAGTTTATTAAACATAAACCTTTGTAAAAGAAACAACAATGGTTTCAAAAGAGTTAAATGTAAATTCCCACATCTTTTGACGACAAGCCACCTCTACCTCGAGATCCACGATCCACTGGTTCATCCTTTGAATCGATCGTTGTTAATATAGACTAACTGCTAATCACACAAGAAGTCTAAGAATCTAGCCAAAATAGCTCACACAAGAATCGTACAAGTCTATCTAATGATTCTAAACCCATTTATGATTCTACATCTTTTGATTATCTATCTTTAACATATCTAAAGTTTACTAATTCAATTAGGTTGGTTCTATAGTCCATTAGCTAAGTCTTATGAATATCTACAACTTTGTAGAAGGAACCAAAAGCTAATTCGGACCATAAGGGTCCAAAATATCAAACTAAGAATACATGGTACTAAGCCCAAGTCCACTAAAAGGCCCATTAACCTAAAACCTGGTTTATAAGAGTCAATTAACGGTCACTAACAGTCACCGTCTAGTCAGAGAGAGTCGACTAACGGTCACCGTCTATTCAAGGTCAAATTCCAGGGTCAATGGTCAAGGTCAGGTCAACTTGTCAACGAAGTCAAAGGATTCAACTCAGTCAAGATTCACTGAGTCAGGTCTGGTAGGTCTAGTTAATGAGTTAACTCAGTCAGATACACTGAGTCAGCTAAACTGACGGGATGACTAATAAGTCTAAAACACAAGGCCTGAGCCATAAGCTCATGCCAACAACTAAAGCAGTAACTCAAACATTTCAAATAACTATGTAATTCAATTACAAAATCTATTTACCTTATTATGTAGTTGCAAGCCTGAATTAGAAGCACTACATTGAACTATTAGACCTACTTACCACTTACACCCACCACCAGGGAAATAATTTCACTTTCATTACAATCCATTCCACCTTACATGACCTGCGCCACCACTTGCAACTTGAACTGCAGCTACATTCCACAATTATCAGTCAAACACACTCAACTGCAATCCTATATAGACTGACCCAATCCCATTTACTTTAGCCACCAACAACTTACAATTACATCCATAACAAACCACACAACATCTCGTTCAACTTGATCATTCATAACTACTATGACTTCATTACAACTTAACTCTTCATTCTCATTGTTAATGGTGGTTTTTTAGTTCAAGGCTAAAATCATAAAACCCTGTATTTAATGCGCCCGTCATTCTGCAAAGAAACCGAGCCATTCAAAAAGTAATGAGTGTCCAGACCTCTTTACTTACATATGTATTGATCAATTCAACATATTTATGAAATTTATCCAGAATGGTGCGTGAAGCAACAATCCCAGATATTTTGTAAATTTTAACCTATTGCATTATTCACTAATGCATGACATGCCTGGTATTTTCCTATGCTATGTTCCCAGCCGAACTCTCAATATTGGCATGACATGACGATTAATGTTCACTCGCAGCGGAGTAGCATGAATCTCCTGAAATGTTAGTATTGAGACCTGAATGAAAACACTCGCGTAGGCTACACCACTCTATGATAAAGAGATCAGCGTGTTTACACACTTTTTAATCAAAAGTTAGCGCGATCGAACGCATTTAAATTCCTCAAGGAAAATCTAGACTGTCCATATCGGTCTTAAAAAACGATCACGGCCACACGATTTGGCCACACAATTCAACAGGCCTAGCCTACTCCTAGCGGAACTAGGCGATCATCATGATGACCACCGGTGGGCCCACTAACATCCCAACCGGTCAGATTCCATCTAGCACACCCACAACGCCTTTGAACGCTAACCTTAACATGGGTGATCGCGCTGTTGAAAGATGAACTCAAATGAGCTAAGACCGGCAAAAACGGTCTCAAAAACATCACGACCGCCCAACTTAGCTAGCCTAATTGGACGGCTTAGATATTCATTCGAATGATCAAGGAGGTGCTGACGCATTCATCGGCGACCCAGCTCCATACCTGGTTGATCGAACTACACATAGCAATCCAAGAGCGCGTCAAACCGTTTGCCAATTGTAGGGCGATCGCGCGCTCTTTAAACCAAAAATTGAGTCAGCGGCATTACACAATTGCCGCAAATCGATCACGGCCGTCCATCTTCGCCATCCTAGTCGGATGACCTATATCCAATTTCAGGCGGCCAATGAGATGCTGGCAAACTCGCCGGCGACCCATCTTTATGTGTACTCAATCGACTTGTCCAAATCGGTGACAAACACCCCAAACCGTTTGGCCAAAGGTAGGATGGCCACACGGCTTTAAACCCTAAAATTCAATCAGCGGCAATGTACAACTGCCGCAAATCGTCTCACCCGTCCAACTTCGCTAGCCTAGTCAGATGGTTTAGATTTAATCTCAAGTGGCCAACAGGGTGACACTGTGATCACCGGCCACCCCTCTTCCATGAGGAGCGATCGGCCAAGCCACGGCTTGCTCATGTGGCCTCCGAACGATCACCCAAAAGAGGCTAGTCGCACTGTTTGCATAATCCAACGGCAGCCATCAACTGCCGCAAATCATCTCAGCCACTCAACTTGGCTAGCCAATTTAACCGGCCCAGATCTAATCTGGATCAACCGATAGGATGTTAGAATGGCCACCAGCTACCACTCTCTCATAGGGACCGACCGACCAATTCCTGGGATGCGCGTGTGGCTCCTACCAACTCCCTGAAAATGGCTAGTCATGCTCCTTTTAAGACATTAAGATCAGCGACTAACTCAGACAATCTTCAAAACAACAATGCTTTATACGCATCAATTATAAACGATGTTTCATAAATATTAATTTCACAAATACTTTATTTGACCTAAAAGCACTATGTGCTGCTTTTAGCGGCGAGTCTCACGACTTGACCCACTTACTCGAGACATCAAACATGTCACAAACAGGGGGATGCTCACTGGGGTATTGGTCTGGCGGTTTACAGCATGCGGCGTGCAACGCGCCCATTACGAGAACGTGTTAGGAAAGAACGGACGGTTAACAACAATGAGAGTGGTGGGTGAAAGTGTGACCAGTTTTCGCTCGTAATGGAAACGTGGTGATCACCACTTTTTACACAACCCCACTTCTCCACTGCTTAATCACCTCAACTTCCTAAGAGATCAAGGGGTGCTCAAACATGACTTGTATAAATAGGATTTCAACCTATTTCGACAACACACAAGTGTTATCAACACAAGTATCCATAAAACACCGTGAACTGATAGCTTACATCCTGCAAGCCAGTTCTACATTCTGATACAAGTCATAAAACATCCACACCTTCATAATTCAACATTCTGATCTCAAACACCTTCTTCGCTTCCCTCCCTAAGATCAGCCCTTCTCCTTCACTTTGTGACCGAATTGAATCTGGAACGGCCATTTCTTGGTTTAGCTTACAGATTGATCTCTCGCATCTAAAAGTACTCCCGTGCAGTGCATTTGTTTAGGGTTTGAATTCGTTTCTCATCAACACACCCAAATTTACCAAAAACAGCAGAATCAGTTTTTACCCCAAAACAACTGGCGACCACAGTGGGAGATTAATCTCTCGGTTGCAAGATCAATTTTCAATTTCATTTCAATTTTCTCAAGATGGTAGATCTTAGGTCTGGGTTAGTTACCAACCCTGATGCCACGGGCGCTGATAACACTTCTGGTGCCAATATTTCTGCTATTAACACCAATGTACCACCTTCCAGCACAGTCAACACATCGCATGGTGTTACATCTTCTAACACCAACACCAGTAATGCTGGAAGCATCCTCTCTGGCGTGACACCTCCTATTACCAGAGCCAGAGCCGCTACTACTGCTAATATTTCTTCGAGCATGAAACCTCCAATCGTCACCAGGACTGCCACCATTTCTTCATCGAGACGAGAGACTGGAGGAGTTAGAGGAAGCCAACCCCCTATCACCATTGTTGATTTGATGGAAAGACAAGAAGTTCTTTCTAAGGCTCAGACGGACATGGCTACAACTCAAAAAGAGGACTCACTTTTCTCAAGACGCTAACGGAGCGACTACCACAAGAGCCGCGTCAACCGATAAAGCCAATAAGGAGTACCTTTAACACTCCTGGCGCGAGCGCTTCAACAGGGCGTGCCTTCATAGATGAGGAAGTTCGTGTGGCCCTGAACACTCACGAGAAAGGAATCAGCCGTCCAATTTCATCACACGTGAAGATCGGGAGCGTCTCCTCCAAAATCAAGGCAAAGAAAACCCGTTGGACATGCACCAGCACCAACCTCCGTATCCTCCTGATGCGCAAAGAGTTCCTCTCCCAAGGGGATACTCCTCTCCAAAGTTTTCCCTCTATGATGGTACTGGTAACGCTCGCGAACACATTTCTCGTTTTCTGGAATCCTTGGGAGATACAATCATGTCCTCCGCCTGAAAGAATTTTCAAAGTCGCTTACTGGAAGAGCGTATACCTGGTACAACAACATCGCACCAAACAGCACATCCAACTGGTGTGAGATGGTCACCGCTTTTTATAAGAAGTATTTCTCCGTGTACGAGCAAATCACTTTCTCAGACTTGGGAAGAATGTTTCAACGAAACAACGAGCATCCAAACGACCACGTCAAGAGATTCAGAATTCAAGCTTTGGACTGTCACGACCCAAATGTGACCGAACAACAGTTGGTGGAGTCATGTATTAACGGTATGGTTCCCATCTATCGTGCTTTACTGGAAAACTTACGTTTCCAGGCGTTCTCTGAGCTTCATGAAGTCGCTAAGCGGTAAGCTACGACCGCACCAGCGCTGTTAGAAAGAACCAGGCAGGCCAGGGGTCAGGATCCACGCGAAACTAGAGGAAACAGGCGCCTAATCAACAAGGAATATAACACCGGTCCTTCTGTAAGCGTAGTAGGTGAAGGAGGGAAAAGGAAAGCTCCAGCAGCGGAACATCAACCTAAGCGTGTAGCACCAGCGAAGACAACTCCATCCCGGAAAGCCGCGGCCAAGACCCCTGTGCAACAACAAGAAACTGAAGGTGCTGCTCCAAACTTCCCATTTCCAATGGATGAAGTCATTGAACTCCTGGAAGCATGGATTCAAGATGACGCCATCAAGCTACCTCCTCTCAGACGTCCACCAACCGAGGAAGAAATGATAAATCCCAAATATTGTCGTTACCATAGGTTCGTCAATCACCCAACCAGTGACTGCAACAAGTTAAAACGCATTTTCAAAGAAAAGGTGGATGCAGGAGAACTCCAATTAGGAACAAACTTCAACTCTTACTTCTACTACATACCCCATCACCAATCACCTGCACCTCCACGGAACAACAACATTCTAAACATTCATTCTCATAATCAACATTCAACTCTTCATTCACACCACCACCAGTTACATCTTCACAAGAAATACTCATATCATCTCTAACACAAACTAATTACAACCACAGTTATTCAATCCAATTTCTTGGAATCACCCACTCATCCAAATGTAACAACAACAGTATTAACATCTTCCTTAACTCATCCCATTCTTCAACTACATCAGATTATACATAATTCAACTTCAATTACTATAATTAAGCAACATAAAGACTTACTCGGGTATTAGACTCCCTGAACTGCTGCTTCATCAACTCCAGCTGTTGTAGTTTTAAATCAATCAATCTCCAAACACCCGTCCTTAATCAACCTCATTACTGGTTCTCAACAAAACCCTAAAGTAATCCTCAAACCAACACCTCCCTAATTCGAACCCAAATCAACCATCAAATTTTTTAATTAAACAAACCCATCTTGTAATTCCGACTAATTCTTCTTAACCCTTTCTCGAATTAAATTCCAATCAATTTACAGAAACCCTAACTTCTGAATTCCAAGTAATTCTTCAACTTGAAACTCTAATTTAGGTTAAGCCCATCTCTAATCATCCCTCTATAACATCAATTTCATCATCGAATTCATCTCAGAAACCTTAAATAGGTTTGATAAACATCAACACCACTCCTATCTCTTCAGTAACATCTTCTACTTCATCTACTTTATCTTAACGAGTGCATCTCTCTTTCTCTCTCTCTCAAACAAAATCCTCTAATCTCTCTCAAACCGACTCTCAATCACTCGCAGAGGAAGAAGAATAGGGGATGAGAAGAAACAGAGGAAGAAATCGAAGAAAGAAGAAGAATAAGAAAGAGGGTGAGTTTATCCTCTCGATCAGGGGATAAGACCAACAGAAATGATAAAGGCACCCATTACTTAGATATGGGCAGCCAGGTTGGTCCATTGCAAAATGACTATTTTGCCCTTAAAACAAAACTGATGATATCTTCTTCATCCGATATCCGATTGACACGTTCGAGTAGTCCATTACGCGTAACTTTTCGAGACCTATTCAAAGATACTAGTTTCGTATCTAAATCGTTGTTAGCTTAGTTTCTATTAATTAACGTTCGTGTTAAGCTAATCGAGTCATTATCGGCTAAAACGTCTCTTGATCATCGCTAGACCAGTCAAATAGCGTTGACGAGCTTGAGGGTCTTTACATTCTCCCCAACTTATACATTTTCGTCCTCGAAAATCAAACCATCCTTCTGATCTTCAAAAACTCCCCACCTTATAAAATAATCTTATCTCTTGTTTAAGCGCAAACAACATAAAACAAAGAACAAACCTATATGGCTTTCTACAACTAAAATCTAAAATTTGTAGCTCTAGGTTCAATTACGCTGATTTAAGTTCTATCAAATTGGGAAGTCGAAGTTTCTTATACTAATTTCTATAATGGTAAACTATAAGTATTAGTCTCTAAGATCCTTACACTAATTTCTATTTTATAAAATACATGTCTCTAATTACAAGGGAGATTCCTACGAATCTTTCTAAGTGAATTAATAATTATTAGTTTCCTAAAGAATTATACCAAACTTCTATGATCGGTCATCTCTGAATGCAGTTGCCCTGTCAAGGTTGGCCAGGCCCAACAATGCCTTCCTACAAACAGAGAAAACACAACCTTCACTATTCCCCAGTGCTGGATTAACTAAGTATTAATTTATTAAGATTAATTAGTCTCAAAACTTTTATCGTAACTGGTGCAACCTAAAATTTTACTTCATAAAGTATATATATAATTCACAGCATTTTAAGCAATTTAATCATTAGAATTTTTATTAGTAAAATAATCCAATTTCAATTTTTCGTCAATTTATAATATCTGATATTTTAACTTTAGTGTAATATCATATATAAATTTTCCAAATATTATCTATTATAAATTTGATACTTGTTTAATTACTCAAATAATATTATCAACTGTGTTTTTTATTCTCACTATTCTTAGGTTGATAGTCCAGTTGGTACACTAAGCCTTAATCTTTAAATATGATTCTACGTTCACGTAAAGATTGATATAATAGATTTTATTTATTCATATTGAATTTGTATACTATATCTTGTTAAATATTGGCGTTGGTAATTTAATATGATTTAAATTTGAGTCCGCACAAAATTATAATATATCCTAATAGTCTTTAGGTTTTACCACTAATGTGAAGTATCCTATTAGTATATAAATTTATTTTCTTTTAATTCTATTATTACATTAAGCATCTGAATACTATTATTACTGTTTCATGTATACTTGTTTCATTTTAGAGATTTACTGAATCATTTGTTATATTAAAGATAATTTCAGTACAAAATTACTAACAAGTTGAGTATTTTAAATTTCATACATTATATCTTCACCTTTTACGTCTAACACCTAATAAGTATTATATTAACTGTCTAGTTAAAACACAAAAGATATATTTCTAATTTGTCATTAGTTTAATTTATAAAGTTTAACCGTAGATAAGCGTTATTAATTTTCCATAGGTATTTAATCATAATTATTATTTTTATCGTTATATATCCTTACTGAAATTTTAGTTAAGTTAAGTTAAGTTCAATATAATACTAATTGATAAATGCTAACATATCTCTATTAAAATTAGTATTACTATTATTATCACGTATCATTACTATTATCATATTTTTATTATTAACATTGATGGTGGAACTATTATTCTAACTACTCTTACAAATATTATTAAGTCCCAACAATATTATTAACATTTATTTGATTATAGATTGTTGACCCTACGTATAAGTCAAGATGCTCAATGAATTTCTATGCGACTTTCAAGGTTTTTTTCCGATAATGTTAATCTCACTATTTTTCTAATATTGGATTGTCTACATGTTCACACTTTTTGGACTAATTATTCTCTAATTTTTATTAGCTAAAGTTATTGGTATACCCTACAATTTTTACTTCACTACATATACAACAACCAAACAACCAAACCAATCAATCAATTAAATCTTTTAATTATTGATAGCTTTTAGTGATTAAGATTTATCTCACAACCCATCCCAGTTCTAAACTAATCTAGTTCACTAACTGGCACTGGCTATTTCTATATTTTCCCATATAAGATCTAATAGTGAGCTTTGATACCAACTTTGTAGCACCCCTAAAGCTAGCAGCTGACTAATCCAAGAGATTAACGAATAAAGAGGCACTAAAGATCTAAACCATTTACTTAAACAATCAATTAAGAACTCTGCTACAAAACTTAACCCAAAACTAGCCCCGCTCTGAAATAAATATATACAAGAACTCCTCTCAAATTATACATATACAATAGTCATTAGGTTTGCAAATAAAATATAAAACATAATAAACATAGCCGAAATTAACCAACTAACAGACTCAACACCTCGAAGCTTCCGCTGCGCAACCCTGATCTGTCTCTGAAACTGAAAGTGGGAATGGGTGAGCACATCATCCCTAAAAGGGGTACCCAGTAGAAATAACATTTAACTTTCAAGAAATCATGGGCAAGACTTGGAAAACAATACATGCTTTCCCAAACATTAAAAAGTGACCAAGTCACTGAAAATAAACAAACATGTATATGGACAAACTCCTTCTTCAAACAATTTACTAATATGGTTGTAAATTCCGAACTCGCAAATCCATACCTATATAGCTATGGATGTCGACAATTCCGAACTCGCAAACTGACGACCAATATAAATATAAAAGCTCGAAAGTAAGTAGGTATAAATGCGAAGGAGCGTATCCTATATACCACATGTGGAAATTCTTATTTTCCATAACAATTCAATATGACATTCGAAACATTACAAGTCCTTTCCAAATCATGGAAAGATTAAAAAGAAACAACAGAACAATCATAATACTGAACAATGCATAGAATGCACAAACCGACGATGCATGAGTTTATTAAACATAAACCTTTGTAAAAGAAACAACAATGGTTTCAAAAGAGTTCAATGTAAATTCCCACCTCTTTTGACGACAAGCTACGCCTACCTCGAGATCCACGATCCACTGGTTCATCCTTTGAATCGATCGTTGTTAATATAGACTAACTGTTAATCACACAAGAAGTCTAAGAATCTAGCCAAAATAGCTCACACAAGAATCGTACAAGTCTATCTAATGATTCTAAACCCATTTATGATTCTACATCTTTTTATTATCTATCTTTAACATATCTAAATTTTACTAATTCAATTAGATTGGTTCTATAGTCCATTAGCTAAGTCTTATGAATATCTACAACTTTGTAGAAGGAACCAAAAGCTAATTTGGACCATAAAGGTCCAAAATATCAAACTAAGAATACATGGTACTAAGCCCAAATCCACTACACAGCCCATTAACCTAAAGCCTGGTTCATAAAGTCAATAAACGGTCAGTAACAGTCAACGTCTAGTCAGAGAGAGTCAACTAACGGTCACCGTCTATTCAAGGTCAAATTCCAGGGTCAATGGTCAACTGGTCAACGAAGTCAAAGGGTTCAACTCAGTCAAGATTCACTGAGTCAGGTCTGGTCAAGTCTAGTTAATGAGTTAACTCAGTCAGATACACTGAGTCAGCTAAACAAATTGAGTCAGCTAAACTGACTGGGATGACTCATATGTCTAAAACACAAGGCCTAAGCCATAAGCTCATGCCACCAACTAAAGCAGCAACTCAAACATTTCAAATAACTATGTAATTCAATTACAAAATATATTTACCTTATTCTGTAGTTGCAAGCCTGAATTAGAAGCACTACATCGAACAATCAACATTCAAACAACACCACAGGTTTCATTCCAAAGTCTCTGTCACAGTCCAAATCCATTTACATAATAACACTTCACTGAGGTGAACTATTAGACCTAATTACCACTTACACCCACCACCAGGGAAATAACTTCACTTTCATTACAATCCATTCCACCTTACATGACCTGCGCCACCACTTGCAACTTGAACTGCAGCTACATTCCACAAAACAATCTGCAGATCACAATTATCAGTCGAACACACTCAACTGCAATCCTACATAGACTGACCCAATCCCATTTACTTCAGCCACCAACAACTTAAAATTACATCCATAACAAACCGCACAACATCTCATTCAACTTGATCATTCATAACTACTATGACTTCATTACAACTCAACTCTTGATTCTCATTAACTACTACCCCTTGCTGTTAAAGTCCTAAGCAACAATCATAACACCATCTGCATTTACTAACTTCAATTCAGACAATACCTTCATCATTCATACTCTGCCTGCACCGTCATCGTCATCTCTACCGCCATTTCCATTTCACATACACAATCAAACTCCAGCTAGCCCTGCACCTGTGAATACTAACACTAACGCTTCCATTTCTATACAATAATACCAGCAACAAACTTCAACTCTTACTTCTACTACATACCCCATCACCAATCACCTGCACCTCCACAGAACAACAACATTCTAAACATTCATTCTCATAATCAACATTCAACTCTTCATTCACACCACCACCAGTTACATCTTCACAAGAAATACTCATATCATCTCTAACACAAACTAATTACAACCACAGTTATTCAATCCCATTTCTTGGAATCACCCACTCATCCAAATGTAACAACAACAGTATTAACATCTTCCTTAACTCATCCCATTCTTCAACTACATCAGATTATACACAATTCAACTTCAATTACTATAATTAAGCAACATAAAGACTTACTCGGGTATTAGACTCCCCTGAACTGCTGCTTCATCAACTCCAGCTGCTGTAGCTTTAAATCAATCAATCTCCAAACACCCGTCCTTAATCAACCTCATTACTGGTTCTCAGCAAAACCCTAAAGTAATCCTCAAACCAACACCTCCCTAATTCGAACCCAAATCAACCATCAAAAACTTTAATTAAACAAACCCATCTTGTAATTCCGACTAATTCTTCTTAACCCTTTCTCGAATCGAATTCCAATCAATTTACAGAAACCCTAACTTCTGAATTCCAAGTAATTCTTCAACTTCAAACTCTAATTCAGGTTAATCCCATCTCTAATCATCCCTCTATAACATCAATTTCATCTTCGAATTCATCTCAGAATCAAATCTCAGAAACCCTAAATAGGTTTGATAAACATCAACACCACTCCTATCTCTTCAGTAACATCTTCTACTTCATCTACTCTATCTCAACGAGTGCATCTCTCTCTCTCTCTCAAACAGAATCCTCTAATCTCTCTCAAACCGACTCTTAATCACTCGCAGAGGAAGAAGAATAGGGGAAGAAGAATAAGAAAGAGGGTGAGTTTATCCTCTCGATCAGGAGATAAGACCAACAGAAATGATAAAGGCACCCATTACTTAGATATGGGCAGCCAGGTCGGTCCAATGCAAAATGACTATTTTCCCCTTCAAACAAAACCCGTGATTTCTTCTTCATCCGATATCCGATTGACACGTTCGAGTAGTCCATTACGCGTAACTTTTCGAGACCTATTCAAAGATACTAGTTTCGTATCTAAATCGTTGTTAGCTTAGTTTTTATTAATTAACGTTCGTGTTAAGCTAATCGAGTCATTATCGGCTAAAACGTCTCTTGATCATCGCTAGACCAGTCAAATAGCGTTGACGAGCTTGAGGGTCTTTATATTCCTCCTACAGAGAGATGTCAGTTGATTATGAACCTAAAAATAATTGTGTGAAACTACCAAAAGAAACTTATTCGCAAGGTTTTTGACATAGTTTACAAAGTTGTTCACCCCTGTGTGTACTCTTTCTCTTTTTTGCCGCCCCTACATAGAGAAATCTTCTTCCACGAAGCATTTGTTGGCATTGGCTGGATTATTTCACTCAAAGGTGTATTACGTTGTTTACTTCCACCTTTCAGCAGACCCTGCGGCATTAAATCATTAGCCTAGCAAGAAAAGAGGAGATTTTTTTTTACTTTGACTCATCATATTTGTACCTTACTTCCATGGTTAATGCTTTCTTTCAGATACCACATCTCAGAAGTTAAAGGAAGTTGCAGGGGCTTCCCAAGCAATTTCTTTTGATCGATGGGTCTTAGACCATTCCACTCCTTCATGAATGCCTAAAGAATATTTTGACATGCTTCGTTTTTCATCATAAACTTTCCATATGTTTTCTTGTTTATATCAGCAGCAGAAAAGTTCAGTGAATCTATTTCCTCCGGACCGAAATTTTTGCATAATAGCCTTGGCTGAGAATTCTTTTCTGGAATGCAAGTGTACAGATGGATCCTTCCAGTATATTGGCTTATCTGCAAAGTCAGATGAAACTTATAATGATTTACCCAATATAGAAAGTTGCTTCAACAATGTTCTTGCCTTCTTGGTCAATTAGAAAGTTCCAACTACAACATATCTAGTACTTACTCGCCCAAAGGCAGAAAAAATAAAAAATAAATAAAGAGATCAGAGTCTTATGCCTACCTCGAACCTCGGATCTCTTGCTTGGAGACAATAACATTCATTCGCATTAGCCAATTAAGCTGGTTCGTCTTCATCGCTTTCAGATGTATCCTTGTGTGATTTGCTGGCTCCATTTGTTCTTGCACCTTAGTACATTCAAAAATGGTTGTCTCTGCACTAAGGTCTGATATCACTTCAACTGCGACGGATTTTAATCCATCCACTTTTATGGTTGTGTTGTCCATTTTACAACCAAAATTTGTTTCAAGAAGTCCAGTGTTCATAGCTTCAGATATAGGCTGTACACCTCCAGTTGAAAAAGAATCATCAAGGACATCAACAATATTCACAACAGATAACGACGAACCACCCTGTTCATGCAAAAAAGTTAAGCAAAAAACGACTGATTAATTATACCATCTATGTAAACGTTTAAAAGGTAAGGGTGGTAAATAATAAAACTCTTGCCCTTGAAAATGAAAAAGAAAAACAGAAGTCCAAAATCTACCTCAACAGTGGGAGATTGTGATTGCTTTGAACTATTTCTATCGTCTTTGGCGCACTTATTTGATGTATGCTTGGCCTTCTCAGATGGATCTTCATTCATTCCAACAGGTTGCCTTGTCCATCTTACAGCAGTCTCACAAGAGATTGAATGGTCAACTTTAAATAGTTCATCGCAATTATGGTTCTCGCTTAATCCATTTTCACTAGTGACTTCAGAAATAAGGTTCGAAATATACAAATCTTCAGCATCATTTCCGTCTAAGTTCTCAAATCGAGCAATATCTGTTTCAAAATCTAGATCAGAAAATTTATACACCTGCCAATCAATTAAGTAAATGAACTTTTTTGGTCCGAAGACAATCAGCATGAAACAACAAAACATTGGAAAGGAAAGGGAGGCATTTCTCCTTCACTTTATTCATGAACTCATGATGCCTGTAAAAATATTTAATGCCTTCCACTAGTCATAAGATACATGTAATGAGAACCTAGAGTTAATAATCCCAACCCTGAAATAATTAGGCCGAGAAAGGTATTTTACCTCAATTTCTTGGACGGAATCATACTTCCCATTCATAACAGATGCAACCCTGCATAGAGTCTTGTTTATATGTTTCCAATGTGATTCATCTGACGTATCCTTGAATATTATCCCATTTAGATAAAGGAATAAAGTAGAATAGATAAAAATAAATCAATATTAGTCAAAGCTGTGTCAAGCACCTTTGCACAAAATATGTATATGTTGACTGCATTGGTTTTCCCTCGCCTATGAGCTCTATCCTCAGACTTGGGAGTACGAAAACAAAAGTAAAAGAGCTTGGATAAGTTAAAAAGTTCAAAAATGCAAGAGAAAATGAGAAACTTGACTGCCTATTAATTTTGTAAGACTTGCCAACACGATATATAAATGAACAAAGAAGTACTAATTATGTACTTTAAAATGAGAATCATGTGGGACATTGTAGTGTGTTTTATTCAGACATTCCCCTCGCTACGCAAGTGAGGTACACACTCTGATTGAACTACAGTTCTTTATTTTCTCATATTTACTTGGACCAGATGTAACAAGGTTTCAGATTAAAAAACCTGAAGCATATCCGATGAGGTTATAGGCAGCTCCAAGAAGATAACATTTCTTGCTGATGAAGAGTCTAGCCTAACTCCTCCAGCAGTAATTCCAATTATTGCAACCTTAACCTGATATGCGCAAGACAAATTAATCTTCAAATTACATTGAGGATTCTATATGGAGAATTCTAATCTGCTTCAAAAGATCTCATGGCAATAATATTCTTCTAATACTCGAAACCAAATCAGTAGAATTTTGTAAAAGAAACATGATTTGAACCTCTGTTGATGATCGGATTGCCCATCTCTAGCAAGTGTGTGCCCATCAATCCTGACAAATCCAATTCCTTTCTCACTCACGATCCCCTGAAGAGTTGCAACGTTGAAATTTTTTTGACTTAAAAGGTTGAGAATATATTGAAAATAAAAAGAGAAAGAGAATACAAGAAAGGAGCGCCTAAGCGAGTCCAAAGGTGAGGCAACGCCAACACTAAAAAAACAGAGAAACACCAGCTAGAAGAGTGGCAAAAGCCAACTCCTAAACCAAGCAAAGATTTCCAACAAAACAAACAAGTTGGAACTAAGACATTATAAAGAACTGCAACTTATTTGTGCTTCCTAGTTACGGAACGTTGACCCTTACCCAAATTCTCATTTGGAATTTCGCCATTCCATTTGAGTCTTGAACGTTCTTTTTCCGTTTTTTTACTAGCTTTGTCTTCAAAGGCCAAGTGTTGAGCATATTTATCCGATTCTACGTCATAAAATTCTTCATTATCCTCCTCGTAGTCTTCAATTGTAACTCTATCTTCATCTTGAGAAGTATGCACATTACTCAGCACTCTAAAAGTGTTATTCACTTTGATAGGAATATCAATGCTCCTAGCCTTTATATTGTCTTCCTTATTAGGTGGAGCAATCTTAGCAGGAGATTTCCGGCTTGAAGCTGTCTCCCAATTTCCATGTCCCTTGACAATAAAGGGATTATGTTTCACTTCACCACTCTTTTGTATACCTGCAATCTTGTTTGGACTCTTTGCAGGGGCTACTTGACTCTTTCCCTTTGAAACTGGTTCAGATATTGCATTTGTTGTAGTTGAAGTTGCACCAACAATCTTTTTACAAGAATCAATAGCATTAACTTGCTTCCTTGGAGATTTAGATGAATCTGCATTCTTTTCCATAGCACCATGATTTCCAGAAACAACTTTCCTACTCCCTGCCTTGAAAGCAGGTATCCCTTCTACAATAAAAGGGTTATGCTTCACCTTCTCTCCTTCTCTTCTACTTGTAGTCTGGATTGGGCTTTTTGCAGTGTCAGCTTGACTCTTTACTTAGATGCAATCTTTATCTGCATTCATGGTTAATCCTGCATATTTAACTGATTTCTGTTCTGATCCCTTTGGATCATATGCTAAGGTTGAAACTCCTTTTCTTGGATCAATTGTCTTCTCATTGACCCCCTTATTAAAACCCTTGTTTATTGTAACATGCTTAATAACTTTAGTTGTGGAAACCCTTTCCACTTGATTAACTACCAATGTAGAGAATGTTTCCCCATTAGGCTCACCTGAGATCACAAGATTATTCATTGAGCCCGCAGTCTTGTTTTCTCTGTCTTCTTGGGGTTTTGACTGATTTTTACCCATTTCCTTTCCTTTGTTCTTTGTCAACCATTTTGGTTTTAGCTTATTTGTGCAGTTTGTAGACGAGTGCAAAAATACCTTACACAAAACACATTTGGGAGGTCTCCATTGGTATTCAATCGGCATTTCCAATGCAATCTTACCCTCAATCATTAAAGGTATACTGTCAGGGTAACTAAAATCTACATCAACCTGAATGCATACTCTTGCATAGGATAGTCTTGTTCTGTTCAGAGTGAAATCATCAGCAAGCAAAAGCTTTCCTAGGAAGCTAGAGATTAAGATAAGACCTTCATTGTCCCACATGTGCAGTGGAACACTATAAATCAACACCCAAATAGGTAGGGTTCTAATACCAGCAATTGACGATTCAATCAGGTTAGTCCATGGTCTCACAGTGAAAAGACATTTATAAATATAGAAAGAACCTATTTCTAACGCCTTTCTATATCTCCATCTTCTTTGAATTCAAAAATGAAAGCACAATTACTGTGTAATTTGATACTCACTTCGTTCTTGAGCTTCCAGAGTTTGGTTACAGTATCCTTGACTGCTGGAAAGGATAATCTCTTTCCCACACAAAAACCAATAACGTAGTCTTCACATCTTTTGATTCCTTTAGAAAAATATGTTGTTGCATAATCCACCACCCTCTTTCTATTTAACTCAGCTGAAGGAAAGAACTTCATTGGGGGTTGAGGTGGAATAGGTTTAGCAGCTGGAAACAAAGTTTTCCAATTTGCAGAAGAGCCATTTTCTCCGTTTGAAACAGTACCCTCTGCTATTTTCCCATGGGGAATAATCTCCAGCTTGTTAACAGTATCATCGCTACCCTTTCCATTATTTTTTGGGTTTAAATCTTCGAAACTAGCATCACTAGAAGAGTCAAGGAAAAGCTTCCGACCATCACTGCCAATTGAATCGATTAAAGGAGGAAAATCAGCCAACCCTAAGCTTGATTCACCTTCTACCTTCGCTATTGATAAAGATACAGAGACTCCTCCAAAAAAACGAATCAAAACCAAAATTCAACTTAAAAGTAACTCGTGAAATTAGAATGAGTCCACTTTCCTTAATTCATACATTCGAGTCCTATCCCTTGAAAAAAAATAATCCACTTTCCTTAATTCATCATAAACCGCGAATTCCTGATTAAGGATTACCACTTTCCTAAATTAAACAATCTTGCACTATATATAGACAGAAATGGTTTCATCACTGCAACTCTCATCATACAACAAGAGGGAGATAGCCGATCCTTATACATTCTCTAATTCAAAATCCCAACCCTATTCATTGCTACACCAATTCCGTTGCTCTCACACCATCTTAATCAGGCCTTCTTTAATTTCGATTAAAATGAAAACCAAAGACTTTAATAAAATAAAAAGTAAAGTATTGTATGAGTCTAATACCAGTGGCTGGCCAGAGGGAGATATTGAGGAACTCAAAAACGTAATGACTGATGCACAGGCCAGAAACTGCACCGAGGAAGAACTAAAAGAAGCCGTCAAAAGCTGCAGTGAAGCAATGGGGCAAGGAGATTTAGTAATACCGACTAATTATAAACTATACGGCATCAGTCTACTATTCATAATCCTAGCGATCTCGGTAGGCAATGGAACACCGTGAATACCTAATACCACCGGAATAGGTGGTTGTCCGCTCTCGGACGCAAACCATTATACGCCGCTCTCGGTCGCAAACCATTACACGCTTGCAATTCAGTGGCCTTTTACGGTATGTGAAGCAGTTAAAGATCGTCCTCCAGATTTATGTGGCACCTATGAATTACCTAAACGCTTTACTATGCATGGTCTTTGGCTGCACGATGAAACATTTAATAAAGAGAAGTGCGATTCCGAGAAGTGGTATATCGAAGTATTGAGGGAAGACGAGGATCTATGCTACAGGTTACGGGATCACAGGTTGGACCCAAAGAACCTAGATCACGAATGGTTGTGGGACCATGAGTATCAGGGCCGGTGCTACGATGTTTATGCCCCGAAGTTAATTTATGAAATGATGCCCCAAAACAAGCCCATGTATAAAAGATAAATCGTTAGATCACTTTTTTTAGCACCGTAAATAAATTAATATTTTTTTATTAGATCATAATTATAAGCATAATAGAATAAAAAAATGAATTCGAAAGATGTGTTAATGTGTTAAAGTTACTGATATGTGTAAAAGTTTCCTCCCAATCATTTCCGTAAGCAAAGTCTCTAATAAAAATAGGCTTATAATCAAGTACACTATTTCCCTTTCATTGTTTCCATATGTTTCAATATGCACTTTAAACGTTTGCTTCATTAACACAATTATCATTTAAATCTTCGACCGTAGACTCGGTAGGTTTAATTAGATATATTTATTTAAAGACTCGACAAGAAATTTTACTAACTCACCACGTTATTTTTTTATTTTTTTATTTTGAGATGCCGGCATTTGCTTTCTTTTTAGATACGGAGGCATATCGACAAATCGTTACATACAATTAATATATTTTGTTAAAATCTAATCATAATAACTTTTGCAAAACAACTTATTCCCTAAATCTACCATTATAATCAACGATTCAATCTATGCCCTAAATTTAATTTTAATAATTAAAAGAATAAATTGATTAGTCAAAATAGAATGATCAATGATTTGATAATTGATTAAAAGAAGAATTTAATAATATACCTTGTATTGTTTTAATGAAATAATAATGTCCTAATTCTTTGATAGTTAAAAAGAAGGAAATGACTGAAAACGCTAGTTAAAAGAAGAGTAGAATAAAATAGTATTAAAAGACACGTCATAATTAATTGTGAGAAACAAAGCGATAAAAATCTCATTCCTTCCATAACGTGTTTCGGTAACACTTTAGTTGATTTTTTTATTTTTCTTGAAGGAAAACAAGAGCAAGAAACCTTAAATTTCATATATTTTCTAGAAGATTTACATCAATCAAATACATTGTAAAGGAAATACATGAAGAAATACAAATATTATGTATTATAAAATACAACAAAAATATGAAACACATGCGTTCCATTGAGGAGGTTAATGATGATGATTGAGGGATGGTGTGAAACTGCTGATTCCACCATTTGAATTTTCGTTTTTCAATGAGAAAATTTTTCTCTTCTTCATGAAGATAAGATGCTCCAAAGAGGAATAATTTGAGCGGTGTATCGAAATTGCAATCACATCTAGCAACCATGGATCTTCATAAGTATGCAGATCTACGTCACTCCAGTGTTAATTGCGTTTGAATGTATTTGAAACGATTGAATCAATCGATAGAAACGCCTTATAAGGCTATATTAAATTGAATAATCACCAAACTTGGAAATATATATTTTAGATAATAATAATTAGTCTATTTATAAACCCTAAAATCTGGGCAGAAAACTTAATTGACAAGGAAACTAAACTTAAACTCAAAGTATTTTCTGATTTGGAAGAAGGATGTAGAAGAAGGAAAATAAAAAGCGATTATGCAGAGCAAAAACGGTGAAGAAGAAATCAAAGTATTGGTGTTGGGTGAAAAGGCGAGGGTACCCAAATATACCTCAATCTAAAACTTTTCCACTTATAAGTCCTTTCTCCGAAAGTGATTGTCTATAGACCGAGTCGAGACAATACAACTAATCGGTTCACACTTTGTGTGATCGTCTATGGATACGAGATCGAGACAATACGACAATAAGATAACTTGTGTGATTGACTATGGATACAAGATCGAGACAATACAAGAACGAAGTATGTTTACTTGATAAATGGTTCGGACTTAACCAAACACAATAGGATTACTATCAAGTAAATAGGAATTAACGTTTGTGTATTTTACTTCTAATTATAATAAAAACAATTATAATTACGGAAATAGAAAAGTAAAAGACACAGCAAGATTTTGTTAATGAGGAAACCGCAAATGCAGAAAAACCACGGGACCTTGTCCAGAATTGAATACTCTCAGGATTAAGCCGCTATACAAAATCAAACCAACTTCGTATAGTTAAGACCAAGCAACTAAACCTATAGTTCACCAAGTTCCATCTGTATCCCTGCGTCTCCAACTTGTTAATAAGTCACGCACTTGGAACAATTCCTTTGGTTCGTATTCCAAACAGTAAAGGAAAAACAAATCTGTTTGGTAACAACTCTTTTCAATCAAATGATATGAGTTCGACAAAAGGCTCTTCCATTTATCCCAATAAACTCCTTTGTCAGGTTCTTAGATCTATCCAATAACAACTACCAAAGTAATTTTCAAGATTTTTCAATCAATACTTTGAATCACAAAGAATTGTATTGATGTCGGTCTACTAAACTAATCAATCCAATCTATCACAAAGATAAACCGATTATAGATGGATCATCTTTACGCGAAACAAGTATTATGCACACCAAAGATTATGAACACAAATCAGAAATCTTCTTCGTCTTCAAATCTTCTTAGATCTTCAATAAACACCTGCACACAATCAACTTGAATCTCTTGTGATCAATCACACACAGAACGGAGTCTGTTAACAATGGATTATCACAAGACGTCTTTAGATCTATAAACAGTTTAAAGATCCCCGTCGAAACTTCGATCTAGTTTGAGTGAATCTTATATCAGAAGAGAAGATTCTCAAGCATAAACAAACTAGGTGCAATCAAAGTTCAACAACCATTAGTCAATCAAATCAATCGAAAACTAATAATAAACCGCAATTATCTAGTTTCCCACCAACGGTACTAATAGAGCTTCCAATCCCAAAGAATTTTTTAAACTGAGCGGCCGTAAGATATTTCGCCTAATTAGGTTACTCTCCTCTCCGAATAGGCGGCTCCACCAGTAACAACACAACTAGGTAGTTTTGCTGGCTCTGAGGATTATAGTTTGCTTGAAATGCAAACTTTGATATTTATAGACCAAGGAAGTTTGGACACCAAGGAATTTCCAAAACCTAAAATATTCTCAAGATATGCAATATATTCCAAATTCGGTTTCCATAATTCCTGGAAATGCTTTGTCCAAATGTTGACCGAAATCTTACTAAAAAATCTCCAATCAGTAAATGCACATTACTAATTTTTATTTTCCAAATATAAAATTAAAAACCTTATTTAAAAGATTCTCAATTTATTTTCGATCCGGGATTCTCCATTAGCTATTAAGGAATATCTTTGAACAATAAAAGATAAGCGTTACTGCACATGTTCAAAGTATGTCGACATGTTTACTTTGTAAGTCCTCTTTCATACTTGCAATCTTGGAATCGATTTGCCACACTTCCAAGCAAGTTTAGAATTGGTTCATCTGACTTCCAAGAACTATGTGATTGATTATCCTATCAAATCACCAAACATGGGTTTCACGGTTCGACCAAAATAAGTTTCGGTTCTACCTCCATGTGGGTACTAGAATTAGTCACGCTAGTTACCAAAACTTGGTTGACTAGGTACTAGGATCGGTTCCCACATATATATGGTATCTAACTTGTATTTGTTGCACATGTCCATAGGATTGGTTCCCAATATCTAAAAACGTGTTGCACATGTTCATGGGATCAGTTCCCAATATCTAGAAACTTGTTGCACCTCTTACAAGGATCGATTCCCCTTTTGTGATTGGTTGCACCTCTTACTAAGATTGTTTCCCCTTTGCCTAGAGTTGGTCATACAAATTACAACAAATCGATCATACCATCTCAGGTGATTACTTAAGATCGGTTTCACTAATAAAAGTCATACCAATACAAAAGTCAGGCCTTGTGAATAGTTTTACCAAGAACATAAACAAGTCATGAGCGGTTATACTAAACACACATATTGGTAGTTCAAAATATATGCAATGAATAACAATACCAATAAGCCTAGCGATTTTCCTTTCGATTCATAAAACAAGTTCATGAATTTACTTCCTTTAAACGAATGTAAAACATTGTTTCCTATGATGAAATCTTCACCTCATACCCATACATAATCACAATAGCATTCAAACGATTATGTCGATGTCTTATATACGAAGTTCAAAAGATAAGCGTTATACTTCGTATTGTATTCCTTAATACTACGTCTAACTAGAGTATAATCATTCATATCTTCGCAGTTTTGTTTTCAATATGCAAGACTTGAAAGATACATTAGGGAATGAAACAGTTCAAGTCAAATATTATTAACCTCAAGTGGAATGATGATGTCGTCGTTGTAGCTCCTTACTTCTTCACATTCTTCAAGTCTTCACGTTATACTTGTAATGTCTCATATCCTAAAACTTTCAAGCTAACCTATACGAAGTTGACTCTAGCATATAATCAAGCAACTCTTTAAATGAGTTTTGATTCACTAAAATATGACAACCAAACTTGACATACCAACGCTTGGTGGGTTCAACCGAGCTATGCTCTAACATTGGGACCTTAGTCCCATATTTGTTAGATGGGGCTTAATTGGGTAGTTTATAAGTCAATGGGATCCCACAACTTGTAGACCGGTTTTAGAGTTGAGTGCTACCCATGAGCTTATGATGAGTCATATGTTTTAGAGTTGAGTTGCTAGCATAATCCCTAGCAACAAAAATCGATAGGTAAGAAATACTACCTCCGTCCCACTATTAAGTGACCTACTTTAATAGTGGGACGGAGGGAGTACTACTTTATATACGTTTTCAACTGAAAAGCTTAACCTAGAAATTCGAAGATGGCAAACCCAAGTCTTTTTGAGCTGCAAATCAATAT
Organism: Papaver atlanticum; assembly: GCA_023531105.1. Classification (NCBI taxonomy): domain Eukaryota; kingdom Viridiplantae; phylum Streptophyta; class Magnoliopsida; order Ranunculales; family Papaveraceae; genus Papaver; species Papaver atlanticum. The sequence goes on along the minus strand of JAJJMB010008071.1, from coordinate 4,882,854 downwards.
CAAAGACGATTTTATTTTACAATTAGGTAAGTTTTTACTTCAAATATATTTTGCCGAATACGTATCAAGAATTTACCTATCTGAATATTTTCCATAGTAGCTTTTCTCTCAACAACCGTGACTATATCTTCTGTTGCTTATAGCATTGACCACATGCTGCATTTCAAGCATATTTCTTTCCAATCCTTTACTAACATCTGTGCTCCTGTTCGTTGGTACGACCCAGGCAGTTCATTGCCCAAATATAAGGATAAATATAAGAAGAAAAAATTATTTGCTCAAATTATAGCACTAAATCGTGTACCGCATGATACAAGTATACTTATGTATGTTAACCAAATAAACAGAGACCGGTCTATATGACCAAATAGAGTTTTTTTATGCGTTCCTTTGGTTAGTATCCACAATAGTTTGACATGGTTTTAAAGTGGATCTACCATGTAGCACCCCAGAATAACAATACTCAAAATTAACTCATGCTACATGTTATCAATTATAGGTCAACAACTAAATCTAACTCAAGTAAATGGTTGATTTATTCAAATTATTTTTTATAACCAAGGATCCAATAAATAAAACCAAGAAAAAGAAAGATGGAAAGTGGTACTAATTAACGGATACCTGTCAGTCACTACACTATCTATATAAAATTCAAGAAAATGTGATCATACAGTTGGAAAACTGGGAACATACAACTTCAAACGATCTCTATAAGAACCACAACTAAGCCTACAATTTAGATATTTTTTTTAGAGGGAAGCACTTTTACACTTTCATCAAGCATGAACACATCCAATCCAGTGACATCACATCATTGGTCCCCATGAAATCTAATTTGTTCCACTTTTGAGAGATCTATTGGAAGTGTATACACAGTCACAGCGGCTGTGCAGTCAAGACCAACATCACCAGAGTCACAACAGTAATAGGTGTCTAAAACACCATAATATTTATCTATTGTTTATGCGTTCTTTGCTAAGTTTTCTTGTAGATTATGTATCTTATGTTTGCTTTTGAATGTTTAGGTACTTTGGAGTCATTTGGAACAAAACAAGAAGAAACATCGCTTAAAAGGGCCTGATAATTTGAATGTGAAATGGTGCAGATAAGAGTGTTGCGATGGGACTGAAGTTGCAGTTTCTGGTGGTGCTTTACAGCTGAAATGGTGAACTGAGAATGAGCTGGTATTGCTTGGTGGTTGATGAAATTGTGAGGATTTCGGAGGAAGTATTAGATGTATGCCTAGGATATTGCAGGTACCGGAGTGGATATGGTTGGTGATTGAGTTGAAGTTCAGGTGAAATTGCAGTCATTGATTTGAACTGAACTGGGCAGTTGCAGCAGGAGTTGGTGCTGCAATGAACAAGGGAATTGCAGGTTAGACTTACAAGGTTTGATGGAGCTGTGAGATTGCAGTTTAGATGGAGGTTTGTGGTGCTATGTAGAGGGGTGAGAAAAACTGAAGTAATTACAGATTGAAATGGAATGGAGATGCAACTTGGTATGAGAAGCTGTTGTGTTATGTTGTTGAGATAAGTGGTGGAATTAAACTTGGCAGTGAGATACAGATGCTCATGGTGGTGATGTTGTTGGATATTGCAGCTACTTGTAGTGATTGTTAGGTATTGGTACAATCGCAGGACTGACTGAGATGGTAGTGGAATTACAAAGTCGAATCGAATGAAGTTGCAGTTGAGTGGTTGTAGCTGAGAAATTGGGAGTTAGCTGAGCAAAGGAGGAAGAAATGGTGCTGTAAGAGCTTGAGATTGCAGTGAGAAGTGAAGAGGTGGTTAAGCTGGTTAGAATTGCAGCCTTGCAGGGAATAAGTTAAGCTGCAGAATGGGTTTGTAATGCAGTTGATATGCTGCTTGATTGAAGCTACATCAGGGAAGGAAGATTGGTCACATAATTACAGAGATGAAAGGCAGGAATGAAGCGCAATCATAGTGCTACACAGAGTTTAGGCTGTGGAAACAGCTCAGCCTTTGGCCAAGACCAGTCAACCGCTGAGTTAGTACTGACTCAGATCTTACTTATCTGATTAGGCTCATGACATCACTGAGTTGAATCCATTGAATCGGGTTTGACCGAGTTAGATCAGTTGACCCGAGTTTGTTAGTTTGACCGGTGACCGAGTGGACTTTTCCGGTCACCTGAAGTTGATTTCCGATAACTTTTTCGACCATTTTATGGACCTCCGACGATAACTTTTTGAGCATATTATCTACATGGGTTTTTCTCTTATATGGGCTTGGTGGATTTTTATATTGTGGACTTTGAAGACTTGGACCTAATTTTGGAAATAAGAAGAGCTATAAAAGAGAAGTCTTTCTACAACTTGGAAGATGACGTATTCTACTTGGAGTTTTGGAGAGAGCCGGATATCTTAGGGTTTGCTTTGGTTTTGTTTCATCTTCTGTATTTTATTTCTATAATATTATGATGAACTCCATTATTATGAGTAGCTAAAACAATCTTTGATTAAGGGTGATTTCAAAGCCCGAAATATGAACCTATAATTGATATGAAATAATTTGTTCTCTTGCACATATTCTCATTATTGTTTGATTTCTACCATGCTAATAATGCTTATGGATTATTTGTTGATTGTTTAAGTTCAAAATTAAATAGTTGATTCATAATCCTATTGCTAGTTTAGATTTTCTTCAACCCGTAATTGTCTAGAAATATAAACACAAGTAGCAATATATGGGTATTGATGATGGGACTTTGTTAAGTACCCATATGTAGAAATTGACACTAGTAGGTGATTCATGCTTTTGAGTTCATCACTAGGAGCAACCTTATCTCACAAAACTTAGAGCACTTGTTTAAGTCACACCTAAAAAGCGTACCTCTAGGAAACTTGACAAGTAGAAACCGGTAGTCGAGCGCTTCCGTATCCGGTGAGCTTAGGAGATAATAACAGAATAGTTGAGCGTACTAATTATTCTAGGGTTGTTAGTAATGAGATAATGCGAAGAATGTAGTTATATATTGATTGGGTTTATATTCTGTGGTCTAGAATGAATCCTTAATCAATCTCATCTCATATTTGAATACTACAATTTTCAGAATTTTTGAATCACAAAATCATCTTTGCTAAGAATACTTTTATAACAATTTTTTCTTAACACACCTCCCTTGGGACGAATCTGCTTTCATTATATTACTTGCTAATGTAAGGATAAGTAGAAAATATTATTTGCGAGTTTGACACCTCGTCAAAATTGGCGCCGCTGCCGGGGAGGCAGTGGATGGTTTAGTTGTTATTTTTATTCTTAGTTTATATTTTGCTTTTAGTTTCAATTTCAGTTTACTCATCCAATCTATTAGAATCTGTTTTTCAGGTACCATTTCTTTGGTGAATGCGTGGAGAGGGCAGACCAAGTCCAATTGGTATACGTCTTCGTTCGAGCACTTTACTAAAAGACTTGATTCGAGCAGTGAATACTCCACTTCCTCCTAGTTCTTCACCAAGTGAATTCTCGAACTCGGACAAAGAGGAAGACAACACAATGGGAGGTCGGAACTATTGAGTTGAAGCCGCAATTGATTCACTTGCTGCCCAAATTCAAAGGTTTAGCGGGAGAAGATCCTAATCGTCACTTGCAACAATCCCATCATGTTGTGACTAGTTTGAAGCAAGCAACTGCAGACGCCGATATGGCTTTAATGACAGCGTTTCCTTTCTCCCTTATAGATGCTGCAGGAGAATGGTTCTTTTGCTTACCTCCTGGGAGTATAACCACATGGAATGGGATGAAGAAGTTATTCCTTGAGAAGTATTTTCCGGCATCAAAAGCAGCAGTGATTCGCAAGGAGATTTGTGGTATTAGGCAAGTATCCGAAGAGACTCTCTATGAGTATTGGGAGCGGTACAAGAAACTTCTAGCTAGCTGTTCACACCATCAAATTAGCGATCAACTCGTTATTCAATACTTCTACGAGGGGTTGCTTTCTAATGAGAGAAATTTGATTGATGCCGCAAATGGTGGTGCACTTACCAATAAGACCATTGCGGAAGCTACAAGTTTTTTGGAGAATATGGCTGCGAACACTCAACAATTCTACACTCGAGGTGAACCAGTGGTAAGGAAAGTGAATGAAGTTGGTGATTCTTCACATTTTGGAACATAGAATGGGTAACATGGAGAGGATGATGCAACAAATAGCAGCGGCTGTAATACTATCATACACCAAAGAAGTTGAGCAAGCAAGTGCTATGTACCAAAATCAACAAAGGCCGAGGTATGATCCGTACTCCAACACATACAATCCAGGTTGGCGAGATCATCCGAATTTCAGTTACGCCAACAAGCAAGCTGCAGCAAATCCTAATTTCAATCAACAATGAGGGTTCTAATTCATGCAAAGACCACAACAAGAAACTCAAGGTACAAGTGTGGATGACAAATTTACTCTTATGATGCAAAGTATGCAAGAGATTTCAAAGACAATGCAAGGGTTCAACCAATTCCAGCAGAAATCCGAGATGGCTATGAGAGATGTGCAAAACCAAGTTAGTCAATTGGCTAATGATATGAATCAACTCAAGGCACAAGCAGCTGGAAAACTTCCTTCGCAACCATTGAATCATAGGGAGAATATCAATGCTATTGAGTTACGAAGTGGAAAGCAAGTAGAGAAACCGACAGCATCATCGGAGTCCCATGAACGTGAATTAGAGAAAGAAGTGGACGAAGCAGTCCCTAAAAAGGATGATTCGGTAACAAATTATAACTCTAAACCTATTGTGTCTACTTATGTTACTCCTCCACCTTTTCCTAGCAGGTTTGCAAAGTCAAAGAAGGGGACGTTGGACAAAGATATTTGGGAAATCTTCAAACAGATCGAAGTGAACATTCAATTAATTGAGGCGATAAGGAAGGTTCCTCGCTATGCAAAGTTTTTGAAAGAATTGTGTACTAACAAGTACAAATTGACCGGTAATGAGGTAATGAGTGTGGGGGAGAATGCTTCGGCATATCTTCAAAAGAAACTCCTACCTAAATTGAAAGACCCCGGCAGTTTTACTATACCTTGCACAATTGGTAAAAAAAGGTTTACAAAAGCTTTGCTAGATTTAGGAGCATCTATTAGTGTTATGCCTGCTTCAATTTATGAATATTTGAATCTTGGTCCTCTCAAAAGTACGGGAGTAATTATTCAACTTGCAGATAGATCTAATGTCTACCCGAAAGGGGTTGTTGAAAATGTTTTGGTGCAGGTTAATGAGCTTATATTTCCTGTAGACTTATATGTTCTTGATATGAGTGATGAAAACTCATCCTCGTCTACACCTTTGTTGTTGAGTAGACCATTTATAAGAACCGTTAAAACAAAGATAGATGTATTTGAAGGTACCTTGACAGTGGAATTTGATGGAGAGGTCGTTCGCTTCAACATCTTTGAGGTGATGAGATATCCAATTGATGTGCACTCATGTTTTTCTGTGGAGGAAACTGACGCTGGCTAAGGATGTGTGCGAGTAGAATGTCAGGCATGATGACTTTAAACCAAGCGCTAAGTGGAAGGCAACCCATCGGTTTTGTATCTTTATCTTTTTATTTTTAAGCATTTTATCTTTGTTTTTGCGTATCATTTGCGAAATTTCCCACCTTGAACTTTACTTTGAATGACTAAATTTTACATTGAGGACAATGTAAAGTTTAAGTGTGGGGGAGCATTTACATGTTTGTAGAGTTTAATTCCTTTAGTAAAAAAAAAATAGAAGAAAAAAAATGCTTTATAAACTCCGAAATCTAGAAACTTGTGCCTTTAGGATGACACTACCAATAAGTGGATGGAACCATCTTGGTTGCAGGAGTTGAGGAACCCATTAACTAAAAGGACGGATAAAGCTCATGTGTTATAAATAATATGATAGTTGTTACCATATCTCGGAATGTCACCATATCACTTTCTGTTTTTATTTTTGCAAACTTTTTGTTTCTCTACGTGATTTGGTGGGTCACTAACATCGAATTGTTATTACTGTTAGGATGAAATAGAGTGATTGAGTTACTAAAAAAAAAAGACCAGACAAATTAGACCAACCGGATTATATATATATATAAAATATAATAAAAAAATTACACTTGGATAGCAATATGTGTGTGCTCTCCCTATCTTCGTCGCCTAAACAAGCGTAGAACGCAGGATCCATGGGAATTACCATGTAATCTGTTGATAAGAAGCATGCTCTTGGATCCAAAAGATCTAATCATGTTGTCAATTCGAAGAAAAAAAAGTGAAAATGAAAACGAAAAAAAAAAAAAAACAATTATCATTGTTCAATAAAATCGACTGCTGGTTCCCTTATATATGCCAGCTTTGTTGATCTATAATTAAAATTACCGGCCACTGGTTCCCGTGTATATGCAAGCTGAGTTGATATTAGAATTCAGACAAGTATCACAATCCATTAGGTCATAGGTTCATCTTGGCGGTGACCTTCAGACAAATATGGGAAACACCGTTCACTTTAGTCAACATTCGCAAACATCTACCTCTATATCCATCTTCTTAATCTATTCATGTGTGATTGTGGTTAGTTAGATTCCGAGTATTGTGGTTTGTTCGACTTTCTGAGTAGAGCTTTATTATATATGAATTGGATTTGCATCAAGGTACCTCCTCCTGTAGTCATTTTGGGTTCGTTCATAAATTCTTCACAGGTAGTTAGAATTTGGAGTAAAAGGTTTTGTAGGTACACCTCTTGTAAACCTTCACGAGACTATAACTCGTCTGCTAGGGACACCTAGGGGTTTAAAGGCTTGTTATACATGCTAAGTATGACCGTAGCCTCGACAAAACGGAGTTGTATGTATGTTTTAGAATTATTTTGTTTGATTTGCTCGAGGACTAGCAAAGTCTTAGTGTGGGGGAATTTGATAGGTGTCAAAACACCTTAATATTTATCTATTGTTTATGCTTTCTTTGCTAAGTTTTCTTATAGATTATGTATCTTATGTTTTCTTTTGAATGTTTAGGTACTTTGGAGTCATTTGGAACAAAACAAGAAGAAACGTCGCTTAAAAGGGCCTGGTAATTTGAATGTGAAATGGTGCAGATAAGAGTGTTGCGATGGGACTGAAGTTGCAGTTTCTGGTGGTGCTTTACAGCTGAAATGGTGAACTGAGAATGAGCTGGTATTGCTTGGTGGTTGATGAAATTGTGAGGATTTCGGAGGAAGTATTAGATGTATGCCTAGGATATTGCAGGTACCGGAGTGGATATGGTTGGTGATTGAGTTAAAGTTCAGGTGAAATTGCAGTCATTGATTTGAACTGAACTGAGCAGTTGCAGCAGGAGTTGGTGCTGCAATGAACAAGGGAATTGCAGGTTAGACTTACAAGGTTTGATGGAGCTGTGAGATTGCAATTTAGATGGAGGTTTGTGGTGCTATGTAGAGGGGTGAGAAAAACTGAAGTAATTACAGATTGAAATGGAATGGAGATGCAACTTGGTATGAGAAGCTGTTGTGTTATGCTGTTGAGATAAGTGGTGGAATTAAACTTGGCAGTGAGATACAGATGCTCATGGTGGTGATGTTGTTGGATATTGCAGCTACTTGTAGTGATTGTTAGGTATTGGTACAATCGCAGGACTGACTGAGATGGTAGTGGAATTACAAAGTCGAACCGAATGAAGTTGCAGTTGAGTGGTTGTAGCTGAGAAATTGGGAGTTAGCTGAGCAAAGGAGGAAGAAATGGTGATGTAAGAGCTTGAGATTGCAGTGAGAAGTGAAGAGGTGGTTAAGCTGGTTAGAATTGCAGCCTTGCAGGGAATAAGTTAAGCTGTAGAATGGGTTTGTAATGCAGTTGATATGCTGCTTGATTGAAGCTACATCAGGGAAGGAAGATTGGTCACATAATTACAGAGCTGAAAGGCAGGAATGAAGCGCAATCATAGTGCTACACAGAGTTTAGGCTGTGGAAACAGCTCAGGCCTTTGGCGAAGACCAGTCAACCGCTGAGTTAGTACTGACTCAGATCTTACTTAAGTGATTAGGCTCATGACATCACTGAGTTGAATCCATTGAATCGGGTTTGACCGAGTTAGATCAGTTGACCCGAGTTTGTTAGTTTGACCGGTGACCGAGTGGACTTTGCCGGTCACCTGAAGTTGATTTCCGATAACTTTTTTTGGCCATTTTATGAACTTCCGGCGATAACTTTTTGAGCAAATTCTCTACATGGGTTTTTCTCTTATATGGGCTTGGTGGATTTTATATTGTGGACTTTGAAGACTTGGACCTAATTTTGGAAATAAGAAGAGCAATAAAAGAGAAGTCTTTCTACAACTTGGAAGATGACGTATTCTACTTGGAGTTTTGGAGAGAGTCGGATATCTTAGGGTTTACTTTGGTTTTGTTTCATCTTCTTTATTTTATTTCTATAATATTATGATGAACTCCATTATTATGAGTAGCTAAAACAATCTTTGATTAAGGGTGATTTCAAAGACCGAAATATGAACCTATAATTGATATGAAATAACTTGTTCTCTTGCACATATTCTCATTATTATTTGATTTCTACCATGCTAATAATGCTTATGGATTATTTGTTGATTGTTTAAGTTCAAAATTAAATAGTTGATTCATAATCCTATTGCTAGTTTAGATTTTCTTCGACCCGTAATTGTCTAGAAATATAAACACAAGTAGCAATATATGGGTATTGATGATGGGACTTTGTTAAGTACCCATATGTAGAAATTGACACTAGTAGGTGATTCATGCTTTTGAGTTCATCACTAGGAGCAACCTTATCTCACAAAACTTAGAGCACTTGTTTAAGTCACACCTAGAAAGCGTACCTCTAGGAAACTTGACAAGTAGAAATCGGTAGTCGAGCGCTTCCGTATCCGGTGAGCTTAGGAGATAATAACAGAATAGTTGAGCGTACTAATTATTCTAGGGTTGTTAGTAATGAGATAAAGCGAAGAACGTAGTTATATATTGATTGGGTTTATGTTCTGTGGTCTAGAATGAATTCTTAATCAATCTCATCTCATATTTGAATATTACAATTTTCAGAATTTTTGAATCACAAAATCATCTTTGCTAAGAATACTTTTATAACAACTTTTGCTTAACACACCTCCCTTGGGACGAATCTGCTTTCATTATATTACTTTCTAGTGTAAGGAGAAGTAGAAAATATTATTTGTGAGTTTGACACCTCGTCAAGCAGCTGTGCAGTCAAGGCACATAGTTAACAAACAATCCAAGTCTTCCGTATAGAAACTGCATTCTATTGTAAGTCCAAGTCTTTCGTATAATCTGTTGTATGTCCAAATCTGTTGTAACGTTGTAACTCATCCTATAATATCGTATAATCAGTTTGGATTAGGATTGAATACTCCTTCTGTAACTTGTATCTTTCATATATAAATACTGAATGAGAGTCAATCAGTCTTCACTATTGTGAGACTTTTATATCCAAACCTAAATTCTAAGATGGTATCATCTCGTTAGATCCTAGGAACCTTTTTTTTTTCCTCTCTTCCGAGTTTTTCTATGATATCTCATAATGGTAAAATCCTCTGATCAATCACCTCCATCCATCCCAATTCATCAAGCCACAGAAACACAATCCAATCCACCTTTCGGTAACCCTAGAACTCTAAACCCTTATTTGATCCATCTGTCAGACAATCCTGCAACTGTGTTGTTCTCTCCACTTTTACAAGGAGATAACTATGGATCTTGGGTCCGTAGGATTACAAATGCCATGAATGCAAAAGAGAAGCTTGGATTTGTGGATGCCTCTCTCCATCCTCCAGCTAACGATCTCACTTATCAATGTTGGAAGCGCTGTGATGACCTTGTTAGAAGCTGGCTGCTCAACTCATGTCACCCTGACATACGAGCCAGTTGCTTGTATGCACCATCCTCCCGTGCTATTTAGAAGGATCTTCAGGTACGTTTTTGCATTTCAAATGCTCCAATACTGTTTCGCCTAAAATCTTCTATTGCGGCTATCCGCCAAGAATCCATGTTTGTTTATTTGTACTATACAAATATCAAGACTTTATGGATCAGTATGATTCCCTTGTTGCAACTGAAGTCTGCATCTGTAGAGCTGGGAAATCCTTACTTGAACATCTTGAACGCGATCGAGCTATGGAATTCCTCTAAGGCATTCATGATCGTTTTTCAAACCTGAGAAGCCAGATTTTGTTAATGGAGCCCTTCCCAACTGCCTTGAGAATCTTCAACATGGTCCAACAAGAGGAGGAGCAACAACACATTACTGCTAGTCCACTTCCCACTGTTGACTCTGCTGCACTCAACATCAACCGTCATACTCCACAGACTACTCGCACCTCTTCAAGTTACAACAAGCGTCCACGACCCCATTGTGACTACTGCAACCGTCATGGCCATGTTCGTGAGAAATGCTATTGTTTGCATGGTTTCCCGTCCTCCTCTACAATAACACCTATTATTTCCAATACTGTAGATGTCCATCAGGAGCCTCAGCTTGCATAACCACCTGTTATTCCTGCACTCCCGGCTGAACAATATTCACGATTTCTTGCTCTCACCAATTCTCCAATTGAGGACACACCAATGGAGCCTCGGGTGAACTTTGCTGGTAAGCTTTTCAATGCCTTTTTTAATGAACCTTGGTATGTTGATAGTAGTGCAACTCACCACATTTGCAATTCATTATCCTATTTTACTTCATATTCTACTGTTATTACCTTAATTCAAATGCAATTACCGGATGATACTTTCTTTACTGTCAAACATATTGGTGAAGTTGTTTTCTCACCGACTCTCAAACTGTCTAATGTTCATCATATTCCCAATTTTATGTTTAATCTTTTATCCGTGAGTCAATTAACTCGCTCCCTGAGTTGTGTTGTCGTTCTCACTCATAATTCTTTTTCTTTTCAGGACCTGTTCACGAACAAAGTGATTAGTCAGGGTAGTCTTATCTCCGGTCTTTATCAGCTCAAAGTTTCTTCTCAACCAGCAACATTGCGTAAATCTCTCTTTAATAAGACGCCATTAGACATTTGGAATTGCCGTCTTGGGCATCCTAGTTTAGATCGATTTAGATATTTATGCATTTCGTATGATTATATTCTAGTTTTTCTAGTGCTTGCGATGTATGTCCGTTGGCTAAACAAAGCCGATTATCATTTAATAAAAATAGTATTTCTTCTAAAAGCTATTTTGAGCTTATTCATTGCGACATATGGGGTCCCTTTTCTACACCCTCTCTCAATGGATCTAAGTATTTTCTTACCATTATAGATGTTTTTTCTCGTTGTACTTGGGTGTATCTTATGCACACCAAAGGAGAAACTTTTAAATTTATCAAAAAAAATTCTCAATATGTTGCTACACAATATTCTCAGCAACTTACTACTATCTCTACAGGTACTTCCCTACCTTTTTTGCCAATATTACAACGTATTCAGTTTGATAATGGCACAGAATTTCTCTCTCGCCAATTTCAAACATGGATCTTTGATAAAGGAATTCATCATCAACACAACTATGTTTATACTCCCCAACAAAATGGGATAGTTGAAAGAAAACATCGTCATTTACTTAATGTGGCTAAGGCTCTTCGTTTTCAAGAAAATTTACACATTACTTACTGGGGTGAATGTATCTGACAACAGCTTATCTTATAAATAAAATGCTTACCCAAGTTCTTTCTAACAGATCTCCTCATGAAGTGTTGTTAGGTGTGTCACCTAATTATCGCAATCTTCGTGTATTCGGTTGCCTATGTTATGCTCGTAATACTAAGATTATGAACAAATGTGATCCGCGTGCACAACCAAGAGTGTTTCTTGGTTATCTGTTTAATCACAAAGGTTATATTATATTGGATCTTTCTATAAAATCAACTTATATATTTCAGGATGTGGTATTTCACTAACATCTTTTTCCTTTCAAAGATACACAAGTCTCTACTAATGATTTCTTCCAGCCTGCGATTTATGTTGATCCTGCCACCTCTTCTCAACAATTAACATCATCTCAACCTAAAACAACCCCTACTCCGGTAAGCTCCTCTCAGTCTATGCCCCATTATCCGAAGATATCACCGATATATCTACCTCGAGTATTAACTCTCCACCCATCTTTTTGCATATCTCTTCTGGCAATCCTATTGGTGATGCAACTATTGATTCTACAGTTGATGCGACAGAAATTAATTTACGTAGATCCACTCGAGAACGTCATCGTCCTTCTCACTTGAAGGATTTTGTTTGCTTAGTTCAACAATGTACTTCAAGTTCTCCTTATCCTCTTGCAAATTATCGCGCTGATCTTCTTTTAATGGGTGTTATAACGGCACGTACAGTTATGTCTGTATCATTGAACCTGTTCTATGGCATACTTCTCCATGTATGGTTAAGTTGGATGGTCCGATCCTTTTCCCTTAAATATTCTAGGTTCAAGGATGCATCCCAAGCTTGTAAAAGCATTCAAGTTGTTGTACCTGAAAGAAAGAGGCGTCACGAAAACAACGACCATAATGAAGTTGTACCATACATATCAAGGGTTAAAATTAAAATGAGGCGTTGAGTTACCTATTTCAGGGTATCCATGGATGACGAAACATCTGTGATGAGATTTGTTCCACAAAGATGCAGTACTCTTTTGGTAACTCTAAGAACGTTTTATGTATAATTCATTTCTGCCAATAATTTTTTTGTCCATGTTCCACGAATCTTAGTAGAACTCTGCTGCCAAGTAAAACCCAAACTACAACAACAAAATGTAGTCTAATCAAACGCAATACATTCACTTTCTACAAAACTCAATTTGTATAGTTAATAAATTTCAGCAACATTAACGGAAATGAAAGATTCCACTACGGTGAACTCAAAGACACAAACCAAGTCTAAAATTTATTGGGTTTTGTTATCTTGTGCATCCATACATAAGATAACATCCGATTATTGTTATGGAAAGTAGTAACCAATAATAAACATACATTTGTTATGGAAAGTAGTAAACAATAATAAACATCCATTGGAATAAGAACAATATAATAATGTGAAGTCATTTTACTAGTTTGCCCATCATAAATACATATACTATCCTCTTTTATCTTTTATTTAATCACACTTTTATCACTCTTAATAATATATTAATAATTAGTTATCTGACTATGACTAGTTCTGATTTGAATCATTTGATTCGTTGAGTGAAAACTGAGAAGACACTATTTCATTCACCGCAACACCTGATCTCAAAAAGCTTGCACTTAATTGCGAGTCCATGGACCACTATTCCATTTGTTTGTTTATGTTTGACACGGAGTGAATTTTTTTGGATTGTGTTGTTAATTCATTTTTTCCTTGCATCTTATTTATCAAACCTACTTAAAAGAACCATGATTTACATTTTTTTCTTGCTAAATAATGAGCTAAAGGAGCACTTTTTGGAATTTGACCGACCGGTCGACATATGAAAATCAATGTCAATATTCGTATACATCTCCTCCCATCTCCCTATGATTCCAAGAAATTGCATGCTCATTGAAATTGTATTTGTAGAAATCTGTTATAAATAACAGAGAGGTTCTAGTTAACATGTAGATGGGCAGCGATAAATTTTTAGCTGGTTCTTATTGGTAATGGTTTATGGTGGCGTACCGACTTTATAATTCCCATTTTTCCTCTTCATCGTTCTTATGGGTATGGTTTGTGGTGACGTACCCGCTTTATAAAATTTATATGACCTCCTAAATGAGATTATGACATAATTTGTCACAGTAGTTAATGTTGAATTCAATGATTGGAAAAGGAATTTTTTTCTTTTTTTCGTTTTGATACTCGAAAACCGGATCCAAATCCCTACCCGAACTCGGCCAGGTTGACTGGCCCCACTGCCAGACACAACACCGCTAAATCCACTATACAATTAATCTAATCTATCACAAACCTTTACGGCGGCGGGGATTGAACACCTGACTTCTTTCTTACTGGAGTTGATGGGATACCACTGAGCTATGTTCTTGGACCCGATTAGAAAAAGAATTAGTTTGTAGAAACAAAAATTTACTGTATAGATATTTGTATTTCTTTGGTAAAAAAAAAAAAAACGAAGTACAAATCAGCGTTTGGAAAATTGATTGGAAGAGTCACATGACTTAAGTCTAGCAATAGCAAGGTGCAGGTCAGGTGTTCACTCTCTGATTTAGCATTGTTTTTGCGAAAATACTAAAAGTAGGTAAATCGGGTGAGTGTGAGTCTGACTCCACGAGTCAAACCAATGTAAAGAAGCAGACAACTAATTAGAAGGATGGAGGAGTTCCATTAAAATAATAAACAATTAAACATTAATATTAATACAAGGGCGAAACAGTAAACTGACTTGTGTACAATTATCCTTATCTTTCATACTTTTACTATTTTCTATAACTAATTTATTATTGTTTCTTAACTTCTGTAATAATGGTTGGGTGTTATGTTGTGCATAGATGCACGAGATAACAAAAATAAAAATTCTAAAAAACCGTAGATAAAGATAAAATTTACAACCTAAAAATCAAAATTCCAAAATATCATGATCTCCAAATTAAATTAATTTGGTAACGAAAATATGAAAACAAAAAGCTTACATCGATCTTCCATGTATGGGAGGTGAGTTTATCAGTTCTTCCATACTCCATTTGATACCATCAGTTACAGAACATCACAACCCCAAAAAAAGAGGAATCATTATGTGAATATTGAGACTCAATAATCAAAAATAGGATCCCGATAGTAAGAAAACAACAAACATGCGTCATGCAAGATGAATTAAAATGAGACATTTACCTGGAAAGAAATCAATTTGCAGATTATTTAAAAAAAAAATATTAAATTGATCTAAGGATGCAAAAAAAAAAAAAAAAAAAAAGTAATATAAAATAAAATATTTTAATTCTCCTAACTGTTTTCTCGAGATGCAAATAGATTTAAGGTGTAATATCCAAGCTGTCACGAGGGTGACCTCGTCACAGCAAAGGAAAAATCAACGATTCTTTCATCGGCAATTAATGGGCAAGGATGGAAGTTTCGTCAGGATATTTTAGTTTAAAAATCTAAGAACTTCCGAAAATATGATTTGGTTGGAGATATATTTTCGGCATGCATATTTGGAGATTCTTTCATCGGCTGTTAATGTTAAATTTAGCAGACAAGTGATTTTGGCAGTTAATGGAAAAATGATGGAATTTTTGTGGGTTTGTTTTTCGCATATATCAACTGCAGGAAATTCAGATCACCGTTGTTTGAAAATCTGGCACCGTTGAATAAATTCTATTATTAGACGTGCAAATATTTTTTAGACAAAAGTATGTATGGAAACAAATCGATATATGTCATGGACAATATATCTGCACACTCCGTGTACTTGCAGTGTTGTTTTATTTTAAGTATCCGTATAAAGTTCAGGTATTTCGTAACTTTGATGAAAGATTTGTGGTGTCTAACAGTCTAGGAGAATTTTTATATTTGGCATGATTTAGCTAATTTTGGAAGTCTTGGATTTGTTTATTTGTGCCGATCAGAAGGCTTGGGTTTGATGCCTTCCTTTTTGTTTGGATTGCAGTCGAGAGTGTAAACCCTTATTTCGTCTCTAACGGAATACCAGGTAAACACAGTTAGGGTTTAAGCTTTTTGTTTAGATTTCGTTTGTTTTTTTATTTTTATTTTACTGCTTAATTGTTGTTTAGATTTTCTGTCTAGACTACAGTCAAGAATGAAACCCCTAACTTCGTCTTCAGTGGAAGAGCATACCAGGTGTTAGTTAAAAATGGTGTTCTATTCTTTTAAACTTTTTTGACTCTTTTTTTGATTGATTATTTTTGAAACACTTCGACTCATATGGTGTAATCTCATTTAATAGGTAGAAACTTCCATCGCTTATGAAAAAGCGGCGAAAGCAGCATGCTATCTTCAAAAAGAAGACTCCAAGTAAGTTTCTCAAAGCTGATTGTTATATTGGCAATTTCTGACTTTGAGTTAGAGTTTTGATAGCTACTTTGAACGGATAGCTAGATTCTGATTTTAAGTTAGATTTGTAAATTACTAATAGAGCTTGGACGGTGCATGTGATGCTGCAGTCATTAGCCTTTTTTTATTTCTCATTCGACCATCTAGCTTTTTTTTAGTCATATTCGAAAATACGGTGAATCTATTTTCTGGTTTCTATTAGGACAATGGGTGCCTAGATAATATAAACTTCTTGGTTAAAGATTGGTTGGTTCCCTACACTGTCATCTGTTAAGTCTAATTTTCAGGTTTGCCTCGTCCATAGATGAATATGATGAATAATCTTTTTTCAACTCTATGTAAAAGAGGGAATCCGGGAGAGCTGATTACCAATGTTTATGTCTATAATGGTCTTTCTGGTAGAATGTAAACAATTGAGGTGTATTTGTCACTGGTGTTAATAGTGTTATTTGCTTTGTAGCAGCAGAAGAAAGATCAGCAAGCTTGAGCTTAGGCATTGGGCAACAAAACAGGCGGCTGGAAAAAAATATGCTTTAGGGTGTCCATGCTAATTATTTTTTTATTTAATTGTTCGATTTACAGGAGGCTTGAGATGCTACGGTTGTGCAGAAATTGCAGAAAGAAAATCAGGCAGAGTAGTTGTGAGTCATTGGGCTCTAAATAAGCAATTGCAAATCTTCATGAAAAAATGTAATCTAATTTTCATATGTGCTCACTTAAAATGATCTTTAAGTTAGCCTACATGCTGAGATATTGCCTTCTCGATTGTGATTCATCTATTCTCGCAGTTTGTGATTATGAGAAAGATTACCCATTTTATGTTTCATACATGGCTGATGTTGGCTTCCACTTAACTGAGCGTTTGAAAGCTCCTCAGCGGAGATAAGGATTGTGGGCTTGTTGTTTTCATAGTCGTTGATGAGTGTTGATAAGGAAAAGCGTCTAGTGCATTGTGCTGATGTTGGCTTTCCACTTAACTGAGCGGGGATATGAAAGTAAGCATCTGGTTCCTTAGATTACTTGATTAATGTTTTAAACTCATTCACAATTCTGATTTTATTATTATTTCAAAGGGGTAATTTCTAAGGTTTTGCTTTTATGTGCACATTAGTGTGAGTGTTATTATGGGATGAACTAATATGAGAAATAATCTTAGATGTACTCCCTTCTCAGGAAAAGTGATACTTTCACTTTTTCAATTCGGCCTATTTTTAAGCAAAAATGAAAATATGAAAGTATCTCTTTTCCTGAAACGGAGGTAGTCTTATTTTTAGATGTATTATTGTTAGTATGAGTGACGCTGTCAGTATGCATGTGAGAAGTACTTAGGTTGAGAGGCGCTAAAATTTCTATGTAGTTGGCAATGCAGATTTGCTTCGGTTTATGAAATATTAGAGGGTGGTATTGTGGTTATGATTCTCTAAAAGGTTTATTGCATCTGGAATTCTGAATCTTCCACGAAACGATAGTTGCGAGATTGGGGAAATCATGCTTGAAGGGGATAAGAACTGAGTTGAATAACCGAAAAAAGGGCCAGCGGTTCACATTGATGATTAATTTATTTTTGTTTTGATTTTGTAGATTAAGAAAGGCGATTCAAAGAATGGGTGTTTCATCTGATTTGATTGATTTGTTTGTCATGGTAATCTCATCTCTCTTTGTTGAGCGGTGAGTATAGAGGTGATTTAGAACTGTGCATAGCACTCCGAATTTAATTTTCCTAGAAATTTATTTCATGGTTATTCAATTAAATCCTTAGCAGGTTATATAATCACGGTATTGGGATTCTACTGGTGGTGCACACGAGGTAATGACTGGAAATACATGTGAGAGAAAAGACTAGCCATTGAGCTACAACACTCCGCCTAATATTGGTATTGGACCTCTACTTCATATACATGGATGTTCTTATCGATTTCTTAATGATGGACAAGTTATCTCGGTATTTGTTGATATTTGGTTGTTTTGTATCAACTTTGTCTACTTTTCATGTTGGTATTTTTTATTTTATTTTACAAACTTGACCAAGATTTTTGTAAAAAGCTAATTTGAGAGAGAGCCTCTGTCTTATTTCCGTGAACAAGATTTCAGATGGAGTATCTATGGTATCAGTTTATATATAAGCTGGGCATATTTACATATAACCAGTTCGATGCTTATACATTGTGGATTCCAGTAACATTCAATACATTGATTATCTTTTCATCCATTTGATTTATACAAGTGATCTTATTGCTGATAACTTTTCTCCCTTTGCTTCTCTTTGGATCAGTATACATTGGCTTGGAAAATGTCAGTCAGCGTTTCCGCTGTTACTCCTTGACCCTGTTCAAGTAAGTGGTTTGTTGCAGCTGCAGACTCGATTTTAAGAAATGTGATTTATATTTGAATAATCGGAACATGATTTGGGATTTTTGTGTGCTTACTGTTCACATTTTTGTTACGGTTTCAGCTTAATTTCGTATACTTCTGCTGGTCTAGCTTTTGTTAAGTAGGTGACATCATCTTTGAATTCAGGTACATATTTCTACTGGTCTTGTAGCCCCATCATGGCCTCGCTCCTACATAACATAATTGCATTTAGTTAGTGTGCTTTTGTCTAATTGTTTCCCTTGAGGCCTTTATGATTAGACAAATTCATGCTAACCCTGTTCAGTTATGATTTTCACGTCGTCCACCAAACCGGCCTTCCACATGAATCTGCAAGTCAACTATATCCTTGGATGCGATTACACTATCGTGGTTTGCAGAAACAGTATGTATATGCAAGGTTGGCTTTTGATGTTCTGTAAAGTTAAATATAGTTATGGTTATGATGAACTAAAGTAAGAAAAATCATAGATGTACTATTATTAATATTATTAATGGTGGTGGTATTAATAGAAGGAAGAAATTTATCACATTCCCCAGAGATATGTTCGATGGTTTGATGTTGCTGCATCATTGGCTAGTGATAATTAGTGGAATTGTTAGTAGTATCTAATCCCCACTGATTATTGTTAGCCTGGTCAAGAACTTCATCCTTTTGCTCCTATCCTCGTCTCTTTTACTTTACTTTCTTGAGTACTTGTTATTTTTGTTTTTGTAGTCCCGTGTGTTTTTCTCTTCTTTTTTTTTCTTTCACTCTTGACACTTATATTCTTTTATTTTTTACTATAAAAGTCGTAGCCTGAAACTGCATGTCAAGGACTTGGTCCTAAGATGACTCGAAATAATCTGAAAACCTACATCCTTAATTATCAGGATGACATTATATATATTATTGTCTGAGACTAAATCTAGTGATCTCAAAGTTTACTCCCTATTGTCTTCTTTGAGTTGTCCCCATCTTTGGTCTTACAACACTAGAGGTAGAGTAGGGGGCATTTCTTTACTTTGGAAAGATGGGTTTCACCTTGAACTTATGCATCATACTTCTACCATCATTAATATTATTAATCGGTCCAACAAATAATGAGTGGGTTCTCACCTGTTTATATAGTTCTACTTACACCGATAAGAGAATGTCTTAATGAAATTTAATTTGTAATGCAGGAGATCATAGGATTTACCCTGGGTGATAATGAGTGATTTTTAAAACAAATATTTATTATGCGACCAACTGTATATCTACACAATGCCACCTGCACCAGTTAGGTACGTACTCTAAAGTACAACTTTAAAAACATCATGTAACCGACTTGAGGGAGTCCAATTTTTGCATTTGATATCTTAGCGCAGATGGCGCTAAATATTTTTTGTTATTATTACTTTTACAAAATTATTTTACAATTAGGTCCATTGGTGTCTTTCACAAAAAAAAATTCTTTTGTGAATCGAATGTTTATTGAAAAATAAACAAAACAAGATAACAAGAGAGATAGATAGAGGGAATCAGTGTCCGAGGGCATAATGCGCTGAAGTTGAGTCACCAACATTCTCTGAATCTGTTTGTAGAACATTAAAGAAAAATACATCTTGGTATGACAATTTGTTGAAACACAAAATTGTCCCAGCATCTATAACTAAAAAAATTAACAAAAAATTTGGCATATATTGAAGCCAGGTTCGCTGTAAATATGAAGTAAGCTTCCTTTGCTCGTTTTATCAGCTACTTGGTTTCCTGAACTCTAGATGAATTTGAAACTCTAAAAGTTATTACATCCTTTAAAAATCTCACCTCCAATGCCGCTTTGTCTAGAAATCGGTTCTACCATTTCATCAGTCCTTCCATACTATTTGTATACTCCAGTATTCTTCTACAATCTCCTTGTAACCAAAAAATGCTCAAGTTCAGCTCCTTTGCTCACCTTGCTCCCTGCAGCATAGCTAAAGCTAATTTTTATTTTTATTTTGGGAAAGTTGATTTGAGTATCCCGTATTTAACTCCTTGTCTTGTACCTGCATGATTTCTCACTGCTAATTTATATCCACCAATTCAGAACTATAAGTCCATGCAACATCAAAGTTGATTATCAGTTCATATATATCTATCTGTATCCAAGTTTGTTTAGGTTCAAAAACTACATCCAAAGTCTTTGCTTAATTTTTTTTCTAATTGTTTTAGTACACCAGTAATGGGAGTACCTTTGAATAACTAAAACATTTTGCATTGAAGTGCTTGACTTATTTTGGAAGAGTCCGACACATCTCTTTCCAAATAAACCAGCATGTTACTGTTGCAACTTCTAATTTAGCTACATCCTTTTCACCTGGAAGCCAATAATTATAAATAGCTACAAATGAAGTTAAGAGAACCATCATTAATTATCATGCAAGAGATAGAGGTAACATTCATATACTTTTGGCAAACCAACAATTAGAAAACAGATGACGAGGAGACTCAATATTAGATTTTTTGGCTTATCAGATAAGTGGACAAGTTTCTTCTGAGAGACTTCTAAATATTCTTTCAAACACTTTATGACTGATTTGGGTATGACTCATTCACAGAGAAGAAAATATCTGCCTCAGTTGCCAAGCAAGCTCAAAAGTCAAGAACGATCAAAGTGTTAGGCAATTTCTTTAGAATGAACAGAAAGGCAACTGCTTCAGTGCCATATTTCTCTACAGTCATGTGTAAGTTGTGATGGAAATGCTATGGAGCACGAAAATTGTGTTTTCGCTAGAGTAGAAATTTCAAATTCCATCTCCCTCCTTAATAAAGTTTCCCTTTATATAAAAAAAATGCTATCAAATTCAGTTTTCGCCAACTTTAAATTAGATGAAAATTTACTATTTATCACCATATAGTTAAGCACCATAATGGTTGTTTTTTGTCCCATTCTAGGCTAAGCCACATTTACTTAGCCGATGCTAACCTTATTCTAACGCATCATATTTTTGTTTTTGTAAATTGGTGATTCATTAAAAAGACTAACTTGAGGTGTTAATTAGAAACCTGAGGTACAATTAGAGCAGAGCCATCTAATGTGGGAGAACTAAGCTTATCCCTAGCATTAGATTTATATATTGAAATATTTAGAGCAATCCAAGTAGGTGGATTACTATCCTAGTTGACAGTACGATCAAATATTATTATTTTTTGTCTTTTTGGCTAAAGTATCTGCTACTTTATTGGCAGTTCTAGGAACAAAGGAAAAATCAAGAAAAATAAAGCAGAATTTAGCAACCTATTAGCCTCTTCCAAAATTGCTTGACTCTTTCATGAAATTGAAAAGGAGTTTTCATTCAGGTAGTCAAACAGGTTCTTGCAATCTCCTTCAATGCTGAAATTAGTGATGTTCTTCTAACCGGCCCATGTTGGTGCTTGTAAAAATCCTACTTCCTCTGCTTCATCTGGTTTAGCTACCGAGGATGGTCATGCTCTTCTGATTTCAAATTCACCTGCATTATCTCTTAAAATAAAGCAAAGACAGATGGTTTATCTTTGGTTATCCAAGCTGCATCCACATTTATCTTATGATCATTCTTAACATGAAATTTCCAGGTTTCTAAAATATTTGTCTTTCGAGGGTTATGGTTCTTCTTAAGTTTGATTCAGTTGTTGTACCAAGACTGTAAATGTCTCTGAGTTTTTATGGATTATTGTAAGGGCGATATTTGTTCTCTTTGAAAGGCTCTATTACATCTTTCTTTCCAAATAAACCACATCCTTATCAAAACTAGTTCTAATGAAATTGTAGTCATGAGAAAGTCCAGCCAATCTTTACAAATATCAAGAAATTTAACTGATTCATTAAAATGAAATTGAAATGGATTTGGGTTGAGGGACCAAACTTGTGTAGCTAAGGAGCAGTGGAAGAAAATGTTTTATATTGTTTCATTGTCATCACATCAAAAAAAACAACAAGGAGAAATCTCTTTGATTACCCCTTAACGTCTAAAGTTATTAGACATAGCATTTTGAAGATATTTTCAAGCAATTTTTTTTTATTCTCTGAGACATCTCCAGTCCCCACAGATCCTTCCAGAATTGATCTGACATACTATTAAGGTTATTGGCATTGGTTCCAGGTTCATTCAATTTATTATACATAAATTTAACTGTGAATTCACTCAAGGGAGTGAGAAGTCATCTTAGAGAGTATCCATTCCCAAACAATGTGAACGTATCCCATTCCCATGAATCATTGAATCCCATCCTCCCCGTCCCCCCCTCAACTTTTTCCTCAAAACTTTCTCTTTCCTCTAACGAAACCAGAGAAACGAAAACTAATACAGCTTGAACACAACTGCTCAGATCGGCTCCATTGGAGCGGATCTGAGCAGATCAGCCTCCTTTAACTTCTTTTTTCTTTCTTCTCTCCATCTATTAGAACTAGATTTAGTTATCTGCATCTTAGCTTATTGTATTTTTTTTTTCGGTTTTAGATCTAGGGTATTCTCAGATTGGGTGTTTGTTTTTGATTTGTTTGCGAAATCTTTTTCTTGCTAGTTTTTGTTTGAAGTAGTGAAGATTCCAGTCGAGGGTTGTGGTTTTTTTTCCATAAAAAGAACTTCTTTATCTTAGATGGAAACAACATCAACAAAAACAAAGTTAGCAATATCATCTTCAACTCCTCAGCAATATCATCAACAATACCATCGGTGACCTCATCAACAGCAATAACAAAACTTATCAAGACTCAACTTCCGATTCAGACCGATTGATAGACACATTTATGTGTCTATTTTCATCTCTATTGTAGATAGCTAGGGTCTGGAGTAAAGGTTTTGTGGGTACACCTCTGGTAAACCCTCCCGAGACTATAACTCGGCCACTAGGGCCACCTAGGGGTTCAAAGGCTTGTTGCACACGCTAAGTGCAACCGCGATGCCTGCGACAGTGAGTTAGGATTTTATTTTTGTAGTTTTTGATTTGCTCGGGACTAGCAAATAATAAGTTTGGGGGCATTTGATAGACACATTTATGTGTCTATTTTCACCTCTATTGTATATATTGTTAGTACCCATTTTTGTACTTATTATGGTATTTTGTGTGTGTGTGTAGGTATTTTTGGGAAATAAACATTTTTGGAAAAATCGGCTCGAAAAGTTGTCTAAATGCACCCAAGGGACAAGTGTTAGACGGACTCCAGCAGCGGATAAGGGGCACCCATGGCTATGTGTAGCCCAAATTCATCTTTAGCACCCATCTTCATCATTTGAAAATGGATTTTTGGCGGAAAATTTCTTTTCTTCACTGGCAGTTGGGTCGATCGATTTTTGATGAT